>CM053404.1:130735349-130801672 GCA_028644305.1 Xerus rutilus | reverse complement strand
CAAACATAACAGAAAAAAACAAATTTTCAGAAGCTGTACACACTATTCACTGAAAACATTTGTTGAGGCAAATAGAAAAAAATATTGTTACAATCATAATTTTTCTAACTTTGCACAAAATTATAAGCAGATTACATTCTTCATATTAAACATCTTTATATGCACTTTCAATGAACAGTATATATATATATATTTATATGTATTTTTTATCAACCATCTTTACTATACCCATTCCCCTTTCCTGCCCCCCCGCCTCCCCCATGTCGCGTCCATTGTTTCTCTATTTCTCTTATGTTTCCCATTCCCACCTCCCTTATTCATCAGAGACCTCCTTCTCGCGGCTTGTATTAAACCTAAACGTGCCTTTTAGAGCAAAGGCAAACAAATACGCTTACTCTTTCCAATAACGCTCCTCCAAATATTTGAAGGCAGTTACTGGGTGCCCTCTGTGGCTGTTTCTCACCATTTAAAGTATACAAAAACCATCTGGGGAGCTTGTGAAACTGGGGGTTCAGATTCTGCAGTTCTGGGGTACAGTTTTAACACCTCCACTTCCTCCTAAACTGGTTGTTCAGAGGAGAAAAAATTGTGTATTGTCTTTAAAATTAAGGGTAAAACTTCCCATATCCTTTTTAGCTTCCTGTTCTCCAAGGTTTATAAGCAAGCTTTCCTTACACCAAGCACTTAATAAATCATGTTGAATTTGTGTGCACAGAAGGGAGGCAGGAACAATCAAATAAAACACTTCTCCCTTCTTCATCCCAGCCCTAGCTTTGGTTTAGAAAAAGCCTCTGCCTCCTACAGTTACTTACCTAAATAACACAGGCATCCTCTGGAACCTCTGGAAATGGGGAACAGAAATGAACACTTCAGGGATGAGCTGTGGTAACCAATATAAGGTTCCTTATATTCATTAATATGTCATTATTTCCCCTCAAAACTGAACCAAACAAAGCTAAAAAAATGTATGTGGGCACATATCAGTTGCCAAAACACCGTGTTCCCACTTAAATGAGACAGGAAAAATGCTTCCAGGGAACAACACCACGCGCCTTGGCCCTTCCCCAAGGGCCTGCAATGGCTCACTACTCGCCAAGGCTGCCGGGAGGGCTTTGCTGCCCTCTGGCGGACGGAACGCCCGGCCCGCGCCAGCCGGTCTGGTCTCCTGGTCGCAGCTCTCCAGGGACCTGCGTCCCTGCAGGTTATGCAACACCAGTGCAACCGGAACAGGTTTCAGAGAAGGAAATCACTGACTTCATGGGACTTGGATTCAATCTGCGATAAGAGGAAGAGAAGGAAAGAAAGTAGCACGTGCCTTTCCAACGTGGGAGGTGCCAGGCAATGCAAATGCGTTTAGTCTGAACGGGAACCCTAAAAACTAAGGGGATCCAACTGTTTTGAGAAGGAACCCGAGGCTCAAGGGAGATTGGGTGCATGACCCAGGGAACGTAGTAAGTGACCCAGCCAGGTTTTGGATTGGGACCATTTGGACTTCAGTTGCCAGGTGTTTATAACCTGTTTCTGCCACTCTTCGGTTGTGGGAATTGGACCAAAATCTTAGTGGGTCTGGGTGCTCTTCATGTGCAGAACGAGAGCTTGATCCAGGTGGACCGGTAAGGTTGCTTTCTGTTCTCAAATTCCGGAGTTAAACCATTTTCACTATTAGCTGCTTTTGTGTAGAAATGAGCTATTGAGCAACGTCCCCTCGTGTGCCTGTGCATATCTCTGTCAAGCCCAGCTACCTTGGGGAGATGAGGGGAACCAGCCCTCCTCTAACCCTCATCTCCACCATGTAGCCCCTGCTTCCGTCTCCTTCAAAATTAGGTAAAATCTTAGTGTTGTGATCCCTGAACTACACTTCAAGTTAAAAAAATCTGACTAGCTACCCTTTCCTGTCAAGATACACTGTTTCAGAGGATATATATATATATATACACATATATAATTATATATATATATACATATATATATGTAACTACACACACACATCATGAACTGAACACATTCATCCCACACCATCAGGGTCCAGGAGAAATGTATTTTTTTTTTTTAACCTGGAGGGTACATCCAGGAGGTCCTACTGAATGAACTGGTGGGACCGATTATTTTTGGACTTGGGCAAATTTGCTCTCAATCTGAATCAACACTTGGGCAGTTTTAGTTTTGTTCTTTTCTGATATGAAGAAGGTAGACATTTCACTCTTATCTGGTCTGGATATTGATTTATGTCATTCTTTCAATTCATTGTAATCTTCAACCCATAAAATATTTTAAGAAAATTTCCCCCGGTGGGGCTATGTAGCATCTCTGCTTCTCAGACATTTAAATAGGAAATTTCAAAATTCACATGTACCTTAGAGATGATGAGATCTCATTCTCTTATTTTATGGATGATGATCTAGGCTATTTGTCCTAACAAGGATAAATCTCTGGACACAGAAAGAAGATGACTACGCATCTTTTTCCAGACTTCAGATGGTACCTTTCATTCACTGGCAGGAAGCCATGAAGACAGCTGAGTCAGCACAGAATCAGAGCAGCTACCAGAAAGGTAGGATTCAGCCTGATTCTCTTATTTGCCAGCTAAAAAAGTCAAGTGTAGTGCCAAAAATATCTTAGCACCTTTTCCAGTGCTGTACCTCTGGATAAGCCTGGTGTCTGGAGAGCTGCTCTGGTCTCATGAAAACACTATACCTTGCATTAGCTAAGAAAGCCCAAATGATGTCCACCCCTGGACTGATGATAAAGCACCATCAGACCTCCTGAGTCAGGGACAGCAAAGTTGCAGTCAGAGATTGTATCTGGCAGGGCTTCCAGATTCATACCACATGCCAGGCGTAATGGATAGGAGTATGATAAACCGTGATGGACCACTGACTGACAGGCGTAGCTACCCAGAAAAGGTTTCCCGCTGTTCTGGAGACCGTGAGATTCTGAGAGGCCCAGCTGCCTGCCCAAAGGCCCTCATCTTGGCTTAGAGAAAACTCCTACTCCTATATCATTAAAAAATCTTTTTATTTTTTTGTCCTGTCCACTGTTTTTCTTATTAACATGGAACTTCTGTAGCTTATCTTTTATTTCATACATCCAGGGCAGTGAAGAAGCTAAACAAGGAACAAGTTTGGCCAGCCACAGCCATCCTCCATTAGTTGGGGAATGTACAGCCCCAGGGTGCTTGGAAGTGAGGGGGCAGGAAGGGTGTCAGGAAGTCCCGGGATGAACTTGGCCTGTGTTCTAGCAACATATTTATAACTCACAGTCTTGAGGGTGGGGTGGGAAGGGAAGAGCTGACACAGAAATATTATGAAGTAGCAAGTAAATTTTGCATGGATTTGTAAGATAAAGCACAATGCTTTAAATTTTGTTGAAATTTAAAAAATTTTGCTTACATTTTTAAAATTTTGTCCAATTTTAAACAGAATTCCTTGTGTGCTTCCAGATATTGACTCTCTGGGAGCACACATATAAGAAATATATATTTCATCCCATATAACTTTTTGCCTTGGAAATATGGTTACTACTGTCACTACCTCTTCTACTGCGGCTAATTTCTACTGTTCTACTATGATGGTTACTGTGAAGAAAACATGTTCCTCTTTTCTTTTATAAAAGTTGGAGAAATCCAAGGCTCCAAGGGTTATAGGTCTGCTGCTGGATTCTGCAAAGCCTGAAATATGAGCTTCCTGTGATTTTCCACCTAAAGACACGCCTAACTGAGAAACAGCAGTGGTTGAAAGTCATGAGAACACACAGTGGCCACCAATGTTTGCAAGTTTGTGCAAACCCACCCTGCATGGCCTGACACGTTGGGATGAATGGACCAGGCTGCTCATGGCCAGCGGCCTGGGGCAGGAGCAGGCACCTCCTCTGCCTCCTCCATCACTCAGAGACTAAAGGGAACAATATCATACCTGTGACCTACTGTGCCACACCAGGGGCAAGATCTAATTTAGCCTACACATGGCAATAAACAATTCTAAGTTTTTCACTAAAACAATTTAGTGAGGATTCACTAAAACAGAATCCTCCTCTTTCGGCTGTTTCATCACAGACGTGAAGGAGGTTTGAATGGGACAGCAGTCATGTGAGTTGGGCTTTTCTTTTCTGTTTTCTATTTTTTGGCTTTGTGGTATTGCTTGCTGGTGCTTCCAGAAAGTCAATGCTCAGTCTGGTCTGACTGGAAACAATGGTCATTCAACAGGCCCATGTGCTGACCCCCTACCAGGTGCCATGGCTCTGCTAGGCACCAGGCTATCATGATGAATAATCACCAGCACATTCCCTCCACCCTGGAGCTGCCCATGTAGAGGAAGAAGCAGGTGCACCAGCGAACACAGCGCAGCACAGCTGAAGAAATAGTGGTCTGCCTTTAGAGCAGACCCCAGCCCAGGCCTTGGGAACTAAAAGTCTCTAAAAGAAAGTGACATGCCCATGCTGGGAGCTGATTAGACAGACAGGCTAGATGGGGAGATGGAAAGAAGGTTGCCGGTGAAGACTGCAGGAACTGGACTCCACTGGGTAAGGCTGGACCATGGAGTATGAAGGAGATTGAAGGGGGGATGGGGTGATACCATGGGAAATATACAAGGAGACTCTCCCCAGTTCCTGGCACAGTGCTCCTGAAGCCTTCTAATTCCCTACGTGATAGAAGTGAAAGAATTTTCTGTTGTTATTCATAATAGGTACCTTCCACCATCTGTGAGTTATGTTGAAGAGGTGACTGGTGGCTGGAAATCCCAAGTGAGCTTCAGGAGGGGATTGGGTACCAGAGGAACCAACTGTGTGATTAGAACTATGTGTTGGAACTTTCAGCCTGATCTCCTGGGAGGGCAGGGAGAACTAAGGACTGAGTTAATCATGGATGACCAATGACTTAATCAGTCGTGCCTTTGTAATGAAGCCTCTGTAAAAACCTTAAACCACAGGGAATCTCTGGACAGTGGTGTGCCCAGACTGAGCATGCCAGCTCTGTGCTCTTGCCCATACCTCACTTCGTGTATGGCTTTCACCTGGTGGTTCCCAAGTTGCATCCTTTTATAATGAGCCAGTGAACACAAGTGAAGGGTTGCCCTGAGATTTCCGTGAGCTGTTCTAGAAAATTATGGATCATGAGGAGGAGTTGTGGGGACCTCTGACTTTAATCCCTGGTTGGTCTTAGTCTGGGTGGTCTGGACCTGCAATTGGTGTTTGCTGTGGGGCAGGCGGTCTCATGGGACTAAGCCCTTGGTCCTTGGGTCTGCACTAACTCCAGGTAATGAGTGTCAGAGGAATACAATTGCAGGACACACAGATGGTATCTGGAAAGAGAGTTGATTGGTGGGAGGAGACATCCCACACATTTGGTGTCAGAAATGTGAATGCAAACAGCTTAGAGGTGGGAACTGGAATCTGCATTCTCAGCAACATCTCAGGCTAGAGGAGCCGGGCCACCACTCATCAGAGTGGGTCTTCCTTGTTGGGGGCTGGGCAGGCAGGTTAGCCCTGGTTCTCCACTGCCACCAGTGTCTGAGCTGGTTTCACTGGGGTTGTCATCACAGACACACTCCGCTGCCGGGAGGGAGCCTTTGAGCACACACAAGGCTGCTGGCAGCTGGATTGATGTCAGCCGCTTTTCCCACTTTTCCCTGCTGAGATGGAAAGCTGAAGCTCTGGTCTCCTGGTCCTCACCCAGGATAAGCCATGGGGAGGGAGGCAAGTCTGTCCTCCAAGCTGGAAACACTCCTTGGGGGAAGAAAAGCACATGGGTGCAGATAAGTTGCTCTCAGTTTTGCTTTTGGAAATGCACCATGATCTTTTTCTAAAAAAAATTTTTAAATTTATTCTTTTTAGTTATTCATGACACTAGAATGTATTTTGACACATTATACATACTTGCAGTCTTTCCCATTCCCATCGCCCTCCCCCAATTCCCCCTGTCTAATCTGGTGAACCTCCATTCATCCCCCACCATCCCCATATCAGAGAGAACATTCGTCCTTTGGGTTTTTGGGACTGGCTTATTTCACTTAACACAATAGTCTTCGGTTCCATTCATTCACCAGCAAATGCCATAATTTAATTCTTCTTTATGGATGAGTAATATTCCATTGTGTACATGTAGCATATTTTCTTTATCCATTCATCTTTTGAAGGACACCTAGATTCATTTCATAACTTAGCTATTGTTAATTGAGCTGCTATGAACATTGATGGGGCCACATCAATGCTGATTTTAAGTCCTTTGGATATAAACTGAGGAGTGGGATAACTGGGTCAAATGGTGGTTTCATTCTGAGTTTTCTGAGGAATCTCCGTACTGCTTTCCAGAGTGGTTGTACCAATTTGCAGTCCTACCTGCAACGTATGTGTGTACCCTTTCCCCCACAACCTCGCCAACATTTATTATTACTTGTATTCTTGATAATTGCCATTCTGACCGGAATGAGATGAAATCTCAGTGTAGTTTTAATTTGCATGAAATGTGCCATGATCTTCACAACTTTTGTTAGTGTGTGTGTGTCTATGAGAGAGAGAGAGAGAAGAGAGTGTTGGGGGAGAGGTGTTAGTTGGGATGAGAATCCCAAGAGACATGAACATTCCTGCTCACCTATATGAGTCTTGATCCCAAAGAAGAAAACTGAAGGTTAAAGATAACACAGCCTGCATCAGAGCAGGACTGGAGTGTGAAACCATCAAGTCATTCGTAGAGATGATGACTGTCCCCTGCCTGAGCTGGGAGAACCATAATCAAGTTTTTCTCTCAACTCAACTTTTCACAGCCAGAAACTGCTCTGAATGTTGGGTTTTCCACTTCTTCATTTTCTTCTGGCCTTCAACAAATATTTTTTGAGAATGTCTTGTGCACTAGCTACTATGTCAAAAGCTGGGGTTAGATGTATAGTGGAGCAGCTGCTGTGGAAAAGAGTCTGGTCGATCCTTGGAAGGTTAAGCACAGAGTTATCCTAATACCCAGAAATTCTGCTCCTTGATGTGTACCTAAGAGAAATGAAAACACATGTTCACATACAAACTCATACATAAATGTTCAAAACAGCATTGTTCGTAATAGAGTGGGAAAAACCCAAGTGTCCATCAATGATGAGTGAATAAAAAATATTTCACTACATACCCATCCAGTGAAGTATTATTTGGCAATAAAAATATGAAAAATAAATTCATGAAACAACATGGCTGAATCGTGAAAATATGTTAAAGAAAAGACAAAGATATTCTGAGATTAAAAAAAAGAGAGAGAGTAGGGCTTGGATTCTATCCCTGAAGGCATATTATGTATGGGGCATTTTTTGGAATATAGATTTTGGAATATAGAATCTATTTAGCTATATAGAGGTAGATGTATTCTAAAATAGTTATGTACACATTTATACTTACATATTTATATATAGTCCCACAAATGACCCTGAAGCCTAAGTATGGTTATACCTATTTCTACATCTCTTCTATTTTATAAAATCCTGAAATAACTGCCACTATTGAAAGGTCTTGTAAGAATAGGAATTTTTAATCTCTCCCTCTCCTGATTTTATACCCACTGCCTATATTTAACACAACTGATATTGCACAATGCCTGAGGCATTCTCTTCTTCACTAGACTGTTGTTCTTAGCTTTTCAAACTAAAGTGGCAGAACTAAGGGTGATTCCTGGGAGAGCAGAGGGAGCGCAAATGAGTGGGGCTGGGCTCCAGCATTGCATGCGGGCCTTGCAGGCTGAATCTGCTGTGCTTACAAAAGGTTAGATTAAAACTTGAAAATGGAATGGTATGTGCATGAGTGTGTATGTCTGTATGTGTGTGTGTGTGTGTGTGTGTGTGTGTGGGTGGGTGTGGGTATGGGTGGTGTGTAGAATATGCCCTAATTTCTGTAATGAAATTCCCAGGATATTATCTAAATCTGTTTTTCCTATGACATGCTGATCAGTCTTAACCTTAGTCTTGTATAATGGTCAATTTGAACTGTCATCTTGATTGGATTAAGAGGTGTCAAGGATTGAGAGGCTTATGGGTGTGTCAATGAGGGTGTGTCTAGGAATGATTGGTATGTGGAATAGCCAACTGAAGTGGAGACTCTCTCTAAGTGTGGGTAGTACTATCCAATAGAATGATGGCTTGGATGGAATAAAAGTTGGAATAACAAGGAAGCAACAGAAGATGCAAGCTGAATTCTTCCTGAATGGGTTCTTGATGTCTGCTGCAATTGTCTGAGGATATCAGACTCTCATTTCTTCACTCTTCCAAAGTGGACTCTTCCAGTGATTCCTCAGAAATCTTTGGTCTCGGGCTATGGTAGCACATTGATCCCTCTTGTTCTGGAACTTTAGCTGCTTGGACTGTGCAGCTACTGGTTCTTCCAGTTCTCCAACCTGCAGATGGCCATTGTGGACTATCCAGCTTCTGGTTGGCTTCTGTAAAGCCAACCTAATAAGTCCCCTTTTAATAATTATTCTTCTTGTTGACTCTGTTCCTCTATAAAACTCTGACTAATACAGTCTTAGATGCTGGCAAAAGTTCCGATTCAGCTTAAAACTTTGAGGATGTTTTCTTACCCATAAGTGAGGAAAAGAGAAAAGTAAGAATAAACAAGAAATGTGCATATAGGTAAAAGCAGCTTACCTCCAGTTTCTTATTTCCATTGTACTTTCACATTAAAAGCTGTGAAAGATTTTAAGAAACCACACTCAGGGAAGTAGGAGGGCTAACGAAGAGGACCATTGTGGTGGCAATAAAAGAAAGGGTACCACAAAGGGACAAAAGAAGTGGGACTCAGACTTCAACCAAAATGTAGAGCTAGGAAACATAGTTTATCAAAATTGACATTAGAAGAAGTCAAAATCCTGAACAATCCCATTGTCTTGAATGTTCTCAAGAACACTGTCAAAGCATTAATTCCCCAAGCACCTTGGGGACTAGTTATCTTTAGGTAAATTGTTCAAGTCCTTAAATGTGATTCTTGTTTTTCATAAACATTCTTAGAGTGTAGAAAAATTTAAATCGAGTCATTTTAAGCTCACCTAATTTTGTAAAGTAAGAATATTCTGTTAGTAAATCCTGAAATGTCTCCATCTCATTTTTCATCTCCCCTCTGTCCTCGTTCCTCCCTCTCTTCTTTCCTTCACACACAAATATGACTATTGACAACAACTAACTGGTAGTTCAAAAGTTTGTAGGAAAGTCCTACCAAAAATACTAGAAAATTAGACTTTAAAATGTAGTAGGAAAATAGTAATTTACTACATCCAAAAACATCATCACATTTTTGGATTAAGAAAGTTACTATGTAGACTATGATATTAATAAGTCTTATAAGAAAAAAAACACTGTAGATGTGAAAAGTCATTCAATAAAATTTAATAACCCTCACTTCTTAATAAAGAAGAATGGCAAGACGCTTTTCAAAAACATAGAGAACATTTGCCGGGTGCAGTGGTGCACTCCTGTAATGCCAGCGACTTGAGGCTGAGGCAGTAGGATTGTGAGTTCAAAGCCAGCCTCAGCAACTTAGCAAGGCACCAAGCAACTCAGTGACATCCTGTTTCTAAATAAAATGCAAAAAAAGGCTGGGAATGTGGCTCAGTGGTTAAGTGCCCCTGAGTTCAATCCATGGTACCAAAAAAACAAACAAATAAACACCCCCCCTCAAAAAAAAACGTAGAAAATGTTCTTCTCGGACCATCAGGCAACAGCAGCACACTGAGCAGGGAAATGTGGAGGCTTTGCTGCTAAAATCAAGAGACATGAGCCCACTCAACACAGCTAGTTAACAGGGTTCTGGAAGATGTGGCCCATTCGATTAATAATAGTTAAACTCAGCTATCAACTGAAAAGAGGAAAAGGTAGAACTACATGCAGGACATGGAAGTTATCCAAAATAAAATGTAGATGCTTTTTTAGACTGCATAGGAGAGAGAGAAAAGTGAATGGATATGAAACCAATGTGTTGATATGCATTTTTCAATGTTCAATACCTCTAGCAAAGAAAGAAATGCAAATCAAACCTACTCAAGATGTCATCTCACTCCAGTCAAGTGGCAATCATCAAGAATACAAGCAACAGGCTGGGATTGTAGCTCAGCGGTAGAGCGCTTGCCTCCATGCGTGAGGCCCTGGGTTCGAACCTCAGCACCACATACAAAGCAATAAAATAAAGACATTGTGTCCATCTACAACTAAAAAAAAAAATTAAAAAAAAAATGCAAGCAACAATAAATGTTGGCGAGGATATGGGGGAAAAGGTACACTCATACATTGCTGATGGGACTGCAAATTGGTGAAACCACTATGGAAAGGAGTATGGAGATTCCTCAGAAAACTTGGAACGGAACCACCATTTGACCCAGCTATCATTCTTCAATTTATACCCAGAGGACTTAAAATCAGCATACTGCAGTTATGCAGCCATGTCAATGTTTATGGCAGCTCAATTCACAGTAACTTAACTATGGAACCAACCTAGGTTGTCCTTCAATAGATGAATGGATAAAGAAAATGTGGTATATATATTCAATGGAATATTACTCAGCTTTAAAGAAGAATGAAATTATGGCATTTGCCGGTAAATGGATGGAGTTGGAGAATATCATGCCAAGTGAAAACTAAAGGCTGAGTGTTTTCTCTGATATGCAGATGCTAATTCACAATAAGGGCGGGGGCACTGGGGAAGAATACAGTTACCTTAGATTAGGTAGAGGGGAGTGAAGGGTGGGGAGGGGATGGGATATGAGGATAGGAAGGGCAGTAGAACAAAACAGACATTATTACTTTATGTATATTTATGACTGCATGACCAATGTGAATCTATAACATGTACAGTCAGAAAAATGAGAAATTATACCCCATCTCTGTGCCATATATCAAACTGCATAAATGCATTCTCCTGTCATGTCTAGCTAATTAAAACAAATAAAAAAAATGCATGAAAGAAAAAAAAGGTGTGTTTTTCACATACATCACCAAGAAGTTAAGATGCGAGGAATAAAATTCTATCCATAGTGTCAACAAAATCATAAACTATGTAGAAATAATATATACTTCAGAAACATAGAGACCTATGTGACTAAGTGGTGGAAAGGCTTACATGAACGCAGAAGCTGACCATATTTCTGACTGGAAAGACTCAATATCGTAAAGATTTGAAGACTTTTTTTTAACAAAATACAACTTAAAACCCAAGAATTCTCTTTTTAATCTATCCAAATAATCCCAGAGTATATAGAAAAATAAGTGATTAAAATAGCCAAGAAAAAACATTAGAAAATTAATGACATTGGACTAACTTACTCCTCCGCCATAAAAGCACACTATAAATTCTACCTTCACTGTCACCAGTGAAAAAATATACAGACAAATGAAACAGACTATAGGTGCATTGTATATAATATGTAAATAAAAGACAAAGAAAACAATGGGAAGGGAAATCCTATGCATGCATTTTAAATCAGCTGAAATTAGAAAAATTAGTGCCAGAAGCTGCTTACTGCTCCTCAATGTCTAGTCCCACCTTCCTCTTCAGCAGCAGAGGCTCAGTTTTGCTAGGAGTGGTAATGATCCCAGCTATTGGATTACAGGCCCAGCCCTCCTAGTCTATCTGGGGCCAGGAGAGTGACCCATGCAATCACAGGGCTGGAAAGGCTGGTGGGATTTTGAGGACGACTGTCATCAAGGGAGCTGCCTCTGCCAGGAGTGGACTCTTGTTTTCCCCTTCCTCTTTCCTCCACTGAAATGGGTGAATGAAAGCTGAGCTTCAATATCTATGCAAACCACAGAACAGCCTTAAAAAACAAACTGCTAACTGGCACACACTGAAAAATTAATTAGTATCTGGAATATACAAAAAAAAAACCTCACAAGAATTCATAAGAAAAACAATGAAATGTAGACAAAAAGAATTACCAAAAGGAAAACCTAAATATCCAATTTAACTATAAAAAGATTTCAGTCTTTCTAGTAATCATGCAGAGGTTAATTAAAACTGCACTGAGCCCTCTTGCCATGCGATCACATTGGTATATATCAAAATGCTTATCAATTCCAAGCATTGGCAAACTGACAGGAGAATAAAGGCACAGGCAATCTGAGAGACATTTTGGCATTATCTAGACATTTGGAGACACACAGCACGAAAAATTCAGCCATTGCCCTCTGACATATGAGAGGGAAGAAAAGCTCTTGGACCTCATCAAGGGACACATACAAATAGTCCAGAAGCCTGATCTGCAATAGGCAACACCAGGGGAATGAAGGCATGTGCTATATTCTTACAGCAAACATTAAATAGCAGTGAAAACCAACTATGGTAACAAGCATCAACATAGAAGATGAATCTTAAAATTTAATGTTGGTGAAAACATCAAATCACAAAAGAATATGTACAGTACATTCTACTTATGTGAAGGTTAAAAATAGGCAAACCCAAACAATTTATAATGTATACATAGGTGGTAATAGTATGGAGAGTAGTAAAGTAATTGTATCTTCTTCTTCTTCTTCTTCTTTTTTTTTTTTAGCTACAAAATGGTCCTAAAATGAGCATTCATTACTTGTGCAAAAATAAAGGGCTTGGTATTACTTAAATCCTTCATTCCCAAGGGACTGTTTTCCTGCCTTTCACCCTGGAGTCCAGGTTCCTGACTTCCCATCACTTTCTCCTATTTCCCTGAAGTTTATTTCTTTTGGTCACCACCTGAGGCTTGGGGACCTGGGAAGGCTTACTACCTGCCTGGGAGGTAGTGAGGGCCACGAGGATCATGCCTTGATTTGGGGAAAGGTGTGGGGCCGGGCAAGGAGGTACTCTCCTGGTATTTGCAGAGGTGGAGTTCAGGGTGACATGAAACACTTTCTGGGAGTCCAAGATTCAAAGTACAAGAGGCTTCATTTTAAAGTAAAGGACTGCCAGGCACAGTGGCTCATGCCTGTAATCCCAGTGGCTCAGGAGGCTGAGGCAGGAGGATCGAGAGTTCAAAGCCAGCTCTCAGCAGTGAGGCCCTAAGCAACTCAGTAAGACCCTGTCTCTAAATAAAATATAAAAAAGGGCTGGGAATGTGGCTCAGTGGTTAAGTGCCCGTGGGTTCAATCTCTGGTTCCCATAAAAAGGAACTCTTTGGTCTTCCAACTGCCATATTTTTTCTTTTTCTGATTATATCAGGGCTTCTTTTGCATGGAAAAGCTTGTCCTGTTGCTTTAGAGGCAAGAACTCTAAGAAGCTTAAACTAATCTTTCTTTGAATCTTAGCAGTCTGCGTCTTTCCTTACCCTGATATAAATCTGCATTCCCTTGTTCTGGAGGATGTTGGATTTATATGAAACTGGAATGCTTCCCCTTCTCTTACATATTTGATCTTGATATAGTTCTCGAGTGTTATTCAAATATTTAAATAAATTTATTTTTAGTTATTTTAAGTGCATCTTCAGGAGTTCCTTTAACTTTTTGAAATTTTTATTATTGCAGGGGTTAAAATTCAAGAAATGGGCAAATGTAAAGTCAGAGGGTCTCATGATTTTCCATGCCAGGGGAGATATTTTTGTTGGATGGAGGGCACCTAGGGGGAGGAGCCCAGCGGTGCTGCCCTACTTTCGGCAATGCACAAGACAGCCCCTCACGTCAAAGACTTATGCAGCCCTAAATGTCAGGAGAGCCAATAACAATGAGAATCCCTGTTCTAGATTTAGCGTGAAGATAAAGCTCATTGGCATGCCTGCCTTTTTCTTTGTTTTGAGTGTTCAAGCCTTAAATTCAGATAAGGCACATGAGCGTCATTATGTTCCCTCCTTAGACAATAGCCTTTCTTCAGCATTGCATTGGCAAATGGGTTGAAGGTAGTTATGTTTCTCAGTAGAACAAGGACCGCTCTAGCTCGTGGAAAGCCTCATCTGAGAGCTTGTGCTGTGTCCTACACAACTTCATCATTGGCTTAGCCGGTGACCGGCTTTAATTGCATCACTCTTCTGGTGTCACAGAGCTGAATGCATGTCATTTGACATGACCAGTGACGTGGACTCCAAGGACAGAGTGTGTATCCATGGTGATGAAGGAGTTCACGTTTTCCTTCAAAATCTCAACATTTTTGTTTTCTGAAGCCATCTAGTTGCTCATTTTGGATAATGAATGAAAAAAAGACTTCTCATTTAAAAATAGCCAAAATCCACATGAATGTGGGTTCTCACACAATGAGGAGCTGATCAAAGATCACAGTGGCTTCAGAGAGACCATTACACTCAACTTAACCTAAAAAATCAGTTCTCTTAATTAACTCTTTCACAGGGTCAAGCAAAACATGTCCAAGAGTTGAATCCTGCAGATATGAAAAATGAAAGGTGCTGGGCATAGTGGCGCATGCCTGGAATCCCAGCAGCTCAGGAGGCTGAGGCAGGAGGATTGAGAGTTCAAGGACAGCCTCAGCAATTTAATGAGCCCGTAAGCAACTCAGTGAGACCCTGTCTCTAAATAAAATACAAAAAAAGACTGAGGATATGGCTCAGTGGCTAAGTGTCCCTGAGTTCAATCCCCAGTACAAAAAGAAGAAGGAGGAGGAGGAGGAGGAGGTGGAGGAGGAAGAGGAGGGGAAGAAGAAAAATAGAAGGATGTCTATTATAGAAGGATGTCAAGAATCATCTCATACAGGAGTCTCTACCTATGACCTCTGACTGGACAATCATAATTTAAAATTATTATGAAAAAGATTTTTTGGACAGCTTTTACAAACAGCACCAACTCCCAAGCTTTTCCTTTGGAGACTAAGATTAGGAGGTCCCTGGTGGAGGCCCAGAATATCTAACGAGTTCCTCCCATGATGTTATGCAGGTTGAGAAATCCTCACATAGGATTCCTATTAAAGGAATTTCCTTTTCATATCTGTCCTTTAGTGAAAAGATAAATAATAATGATGTGAAAGAAGTAACCTTGATTAACCACTGCTGTGAAAATGTCTGGCCTCAGCTCCATCTCATTTGCCAAGGTAAAATCAAATTAGATGTTACCTGTGTAAATGCTTTCTAAATTGTAAAGAGGAAAACAAGCCTACTTTCATGCGCTTGGCAAATAGCTTGTATGTTGCTTCTCACAACACACAGTGTCTAGTGGCGTGACTAAGAGAAAAGCTACAGAAAATCAAAATGTGACTTTGCATTGTTCACTGTCTTTTAAAGCTTAGAAAAACAGAAGACGGATCCATAGGCACGGACCAGCAAAGCCCAACAGGATGAAAAGAGATTCAATTTCAAAGAAATTTTGTGTCCTGGTGGGCTATCAGAGCAGCAGGTGGAGCATCTTAAATGAAGCTCCATAGCAATGCAGAACCCTGCTAGGAGTGTGTGAGCAGAAATGTTCAGGAAGACTCCCACATCTGGATTTAGAATTATAAAGCTCAGGGGTCTGGGGTGACTGCTTACCAGCTCAGTTCTACTGGAAAATTCACTGTGTGCCTGACCTTGATCAAGACCCATGAAGACTCCAAGACTATTTCCTCCTTAGTGAAATGACAGCAATTTTCTTTACCTCTGATAATGAAGATTTAAAGAAAGAACGTGTGAAAAAGAAATGGCTACACAATAGAACACCTGCTTGAGTACTAGATACCTGCTTATCAAATGGGAAAGTGCTCCAGGCAGACCAAGTAATATCTCTAATCCAATTCATTATCACACACCAAAGCAGCCAGATGTGGCAGGAGCTTGATGGATGGGTGTGGAATATGCAGTGCTAAAAGTTTATATGTGGATATTGGAAGTCTTATTTAATCAAGGTGGATCATCCCTCTGAATTTTCCTGCTCTATGGTTGAACCAGAACATACATATATATGCACACTCGCGGGCTCTTACATGTGTGGGTCCGGTGGTTTGTTAGGGAGGGGAAGAGAGAGGATGGGGAGGGGAGGGGGAGAGGTGGCTTCGGTGTCCTTCTCCCCAGCAAAGACAGCTCTGCATTGGCAATAGATCCTTCTACCATCCATGTCTTGATTACATCTTTTGCCATATTTTAGTGTCATCAGAGCTCTGCCTCCTAAAACTTGCTAATAAAAACTCCAGCAGGACCTGTGCCTGTGGTCAGCACCCACCCATCCTCTCATCATGGCTGCTCTGGAGGGAGTGTGCTTTCTTAGGAGTTGTAACCCACAGGTTTATCTTCCTAAGGGTGTGCTTTCTTGGGGGGTGAGAAGAAGTGAAGGATACTGACAGCAGCAAACAAGGCCAAGGGGGAGTCCTACAGAGATTTTACCTTCGCCGATTAGCATTTACTATGGGGCCCGTTTCTTGCTAGGACCCCATTGAGTATTCTGCTGCATCAAAGATACCCTCTTACTTTTCCAAATGAATTTCATGATTGCTTTTTCTATTTCTACGAAGAACATCATCATAACCTTAATAGGAATTACATGAAATCTGTATAGTGCTTTTGGTAGTGTGATCATTTTGACAATATTAATTCTTTCTATCTATAAACATGGGAGATGTCTCTGTCTTCTAGGGTCTTATTCACTTTCTTTCTTTAGTGTTCTGTAGTTTTCATTGTAGAGGTCATAAACCTCTTTTGTTAGATTGATTCCCAAATATTTTATTTCCTTTGAGGCTATTGTGAATGGGATAGTTTTCCTAATTTCTCTTTCATTTGGTTCATCTGTGATGTATAAGAATGCATTGACTCATGGGTGTTAATTTTATATCCTGGCTCTTGATTGAATTCATTTATGAGTTCTAGAAGTTTTCTGTCAGCAACAAATACGGATAGTTTGAGTTCCTCTTTTCCTATTTGTATTCCTTTAATTTATTTCTTCTGTCTACTTTCTCTGGCTAGAGTTTCCAGGACTATGTTGAATGGAAATAGTGAAAGAGGGCATCCCTGTCTTGTTCCAGTTTTTAGAGGGAATGTTTTTAATTTTTTTCTGTTTAGAATGATGTTGGCCTTGGGTTTAGCATTTATATCTTTTACAATGTTGAGTTGTGTTCCTATCATCCTTAGTTTTTCTAGTGTTTTGAACATAAATGGATGCCATATTTTGTCAAATACCATTTGTGCATCTATTGAGATAATCATTTGATTCCTGCCTTTAAGTCTATTGATGTGATGAATTACATTTATTGATTTCTGTATGTTGAACCAACCTTGAATTCCTGGAATGAACCCCACTTCATCATGATGCACTATCTTTTAAATATGTTTTTGTACTATCTTTTAAATATGTTTTTCTAAAATACTTTTTGCATCTATGGTCATCAGGGATATTGGTCTGAAGTTTTCTTTCCTTGATGTGTCTTTGTCTGGTTTTGGTATCAGACAAAATGATACTAGCTTCAGAACGAGTTTGGAAGGGTTCCTTCATTTTCTATTTCATGAAATAATTTGAGGAGTATTGGTATAATTTCTTCTTTGACAGTCTTGTAGAACTCGGCTGAGAATCCATCTGGTCCTGGGCTTTTCGTTGTTGGTAGGTTTCTGATGGCATCTTCAATTTCATTGCTTGAAAATGATCTGTTTAAATTTTCTATGTCCCTTTGATTCACCTTGGGTAGGTCATATGTCTCTAGAAATTTGTTGATGTCTTCAAGATTTTCTATTTTATTGCGGTATAGATTTTCAAGGTAAGCTTATGATTATTGTCTGTATTTCCGTGGTGTCTGTGGTGATATTTCCTTTTCATCACAGATTTTAGTAATTTGGGTTTTCTCTCTGTTTTTCTTTGTTAGCTTTGGCTAAGTGTTTATCAAATTTGTTTATTTTTTCCAAGAACCAACTTTTTGTTTTGTCTATTTTTTGAATTATTTTGTTTCAATTTCAAATTGAAATTTCAGCTCTGATTTTTATTATTTCCTGTCTTCTGCTTTTAGTGCTGGTTTGTTCTTCTTTTTTATTTATTTGATGATTTTCTCATGATTTGACATCATGATTTGATGATTTTCTCTTCTTTTAATGAATGAGCACAGTGCAATGGATTTCCTCTTAGAACTGCCTTATAGTGTCCCAGAGTTTCTGATATATTGTCTTGCTATTCTCATTTACCTCTATGTAATTTTTTAAAATTTCATCCCTGATTTCATCAGCTATCCATTTGTCATTCAATAGTGTATTATTTAGTCTCTGGGTATTAGAGTAGCTTCTATTTTTTATTGTGTCATTAATTTCTGATTTCATTCCATGATGATCTGATAGAACGCAAAGTATTATCTCCTTTTTTTTTTTTGTATTTGCTAAGAGTTGTTTTGTTGTCTAAGATGTGGTCTATTATAGAGAATGTGCTATGTGTTGCTGAAAAAAAAGTGTATTTATTCATTGATGAATGAAATATTCTATATATGTCTGTTAAGTCTAAATTATTAATTGTACTTTTTAGTTCTATGGCTTCTTTATTTAGTTTTTGATTTGAAGATCTATTGATTAGTGTGAGAAGTGTGTTAAACTTGCCCAGTATTATTGTGTTGTGATCTATTTGATTTTTGAGATTGTGAAGGATTTTTTTGCTGTACATAGATGCTCCATTGTTTGAGGGCATAAGTATTTAAGATTGTTATGTCTTGTTGAGGTATAGTTACCTTAAGCAGTATGAAATGGCCTTCTTTGTTCCTTCTGATTAACTTTGGCTTAAAGTCCACTTTATCTTATATGAGAATAGAAACCTCAGTTTATTTACGAGATCCATGTCAACGATGTTTTGTGTGTGTGTGTGTTCTTTTACCTTCAGACTGTGGATGTATTTGCCTATGAGGTGAGTCTCTTGGAGACAGCATATTGTTGGGTCTTGTTTTTTAATACAATATGCCAGTCTATGTCTTTTTATTGATGAGTTAGACTATTTACATCCAAGGTTATTATTGAGATATGATTTTTATTCCCTGTCATTTTGATTTATTTCTGATTTTTAATTTGAATTAGTTTCTCCATTAATTCATTGTTCTTGTAGTGTTGTTCCTCCTTTTGATGTTTTTCACTTTTATTTTTCATTTCTTCTTCATGAAATATCTTATTGAGTATGTTTTGTAGTTCAGGCTTTCTAGTTGTAAATCCTTTTGACTTTTGTTTATCATGAAAGATTTTCATTTCATCCTCAATTCTGAAGCTTAATTTTGCTAGATATAGTATTCTTAGCTGGCATGCATTTTATTTCAGAGCTTTGACATATATTGTTCCAAAACCTCTCAGCTTTGAGAGTCTGGGTTGAGAGATCAGATGAGATCCAGATTGGTTTCCCTCTAAATATTACCTGTCGTTTTTCTCTGACAGCCTTTAAAAGTTCTATTCTTATTCTGTAATTTTCATAATAATGCGCCTTGGTGTGAGTCTGTTGTTATTGTGTATATTTGGGGTCCCATAAGCCTCCTATATTTAAATTTTCATTTCATTCTTTAAGTTTGGGAAATTTTCTGATATTGTTTCATTGAAAAGATTATGCATTCTTTTGATTTGTATCTCTGAGATTTCATCTATCCCAATTAATCTTAAATTTGGTCTTTTCAGGTTATCCTGTATTTTTGGGAAGTTCTGTTCATGATCTCTTAACATCTTTCCTCCACGGTCAACTTTGTTTTCAAGATTATATATTTTGTCTTCATTGCCCAAAACTCTATTCCAAGTGATCTTGTCTGTTGGTGATGCTTTCAATTGATTTTTTAAAAATTGTTGATGGACACAATATCTTTATTTATTTTTTATGTGATGCTGAGGATCAAACCCAGTGCTTCATGCATGCAAGGCAGTCACTATACCACTGAGCTACAATCCCAGCCCTCAATTGAAGTTTTAATTTGGTTTATTCATTCAGTTCAAGGATTTCTGCTTGTTTTTTTCTTCTTTTGAGTCTCTATCACTTTATCAAGGTGATCTTTTGCTTCATGTATTTTCTCTGATTTTACTCCTTATAGCATCCTTTACCTCCCAGATCAGTTTAACTATGTACATTTTAAACTCCATGTCTGATATTTCTTCCACTGTAGTCTTGATGGATTCTGTTATTGGAGTATCTTGGTTTGCTTGTGGTAATTTGTTCCCTTGCTTTTTCATGTTGTTTGTGTGTCTAATGATCCAGCATGGATCTGAGACAGTAGAGTTTCTACCCTGTGGACTTATAATGTCCCTGAAGGTTTACAGTACTTCACTGTTTAGGGAGGAGACAGATAATAACAATGACCAGTGCAAACAATATACAGCATTAAACCAAATAATTCCTACTACAATGTCTACAATGTTAATTATCACAATAAAGAGAAATGATATGATTGGTTTTTGCCTACAACAAAAACAGCAAGTTCACAATTTCAAATGGTGGTAAGAGAAAGAATAGAAGTGATATAGGATGTGGCAATTATGAGGGAGGAGGAGAGGGGATAGAAGTAAAAAATTAAAGGAAGAGTGAAAGAGAACCATAGAGTTTGACTGTTAGTGGAAGAGAAGAAAGAGAATCAACCAAAACAGGTAAAAGAAAAATATATATCAAGTAAAATTTTTTAAAAATAAAAATAAAAGAATACAAAACAAAACTAAAATATACTAATCAAACATCCTAATCTTCAAAAAACTGATCCATGAAAAAATAAGTGGCTCAAAAATGCTAAAAAT
The DNA here is from genome assembly GCA_028644305.1 of Xerus rutilus. Taxonomy (NCBI): domain Eukaryota; kingdom Metazoa; phylum Chordata; class Mammalia; order Rodentia; family Sciuridae; genus Xerus; species Xerus rutilus. The sequence goes on along the minus strand of CM053404.1, from coordinate 130,781,136 downwards.
GAGAAAAAAACAAATATGAGTATTTATACATGTCCATGTACCATTAAGGTCACAAGCTGAGAAAAGAAAAAGAAAAAAAATCTTGATGAAGTTAAAGAATTCTTTCTGTTGGAGTTCAAGATTCTCAGCTTTGCTTCTCAGTAGTTTTAGATGGGGTCATCTAGAGCGTGATGCTCCATCTTCCGAATTGTTGGAGTGAGAAAGTAATCCCTGGTGGAATTCCTGGAGGCAGAGTTTAGGCTTAGGTGGATTCCAGGCTCTTCACTGAATACTAATTGTTTTGGAGATTTTATATCAGTGCACCTCCAGGACCCAGTAAGTTCCAGTCTGTGCAGGAAGATGGTACCCCAAGAGTCTCCCCTGAGTTCCACTCATGTGGTGGAGGAGCCAATTCTTAGTCCCCTAAGTCATCTGTAGACCCCATGTTTCCTGGTCTTGAGTTTAGTTTCAATCTCTCCAACTCCTTTCAATCTTCCAAATTCCTGCACAGACATGTCTCTCCTTTAAAATGTTTAAATTTAGCTTGCTTCCTATACACTTGTCTCCATTTCTTCCTCTAATACTCTGACAAAACAAAAACAGCTCATGCGTCTCATTTAAATTTAGAGAGACTTGTCATTCAATGGAACTCTAATTGATTGCTATGCCACCTTAACTCTCTGGTGGGTTTTAAAGCAGTTCTAATTAGGCATAATTATAATGCTTCTTATTATTAGGTTGCAAACAACATTTTTTCACAATTTTAACACCCTATGAAGATTTTAAACTATGGTCAGGATTATGTACCTCTTTTTAACCATTCATGATAGTACCAGCTTCACCTATCTTAATCCCCTGATATGACTCTAAATGCCTACTTAAAAGCCACATTCACATTCACAGGATTAAGATTTATAATCTGTGAATATACTAAAATAATATGTCACAGACTCTCAAAGACTTGAAAAGAAACACTAGATGTGTTTGCTCCTCTAGCTAATAGCTTTGAAATGCAACACTCCTTTGGAAGAGATTTTGATCTATTAATTAAAGGAGTCAGTTACATATACTTTTTATTTCCAAAACAATCATAGTAATATATCTTCAAATGCACAGTCTCAACAATGTTTTTGAGCATCAAATGGGCATCAAGTATCTTCTAAGGACTATGTAAAATGAATTCAGGCATTGCAAAGACAGTGCAATATAACTTCTTAATTCTCAGAGAATAAGTCAGTTTAATGTTGGATGGTGTTGACCATGAGTGTGGATCCAAAAGAATAAGAAGAGTCAGTACTAGATAGTGCCTGTTTTACGTGCAAAGGAATTCCAAGAAGAGACAGAGTGCCCCCTGGAGAGGCAGCGAAGATTCAAAAAGGAGTTGAGATAGACCTGGAAAGATGATTTGAATTAATATTTAGAGGAAAGAGGAGGGAAAGCACCACAAAAACATGGAGGCAGAGGCTTGTCCCCTGGCAGTTGTGGTATTGGCACATCAGGGGATAGTGATAAATGGAGACAGGTTTGAGTCAAATTGTAGAATGGCTTTTAAGGTGAGGAGAGAAGTTCAGAAATTTAATATCTTAGGGAAAAAGTCATTTCAGATTTTGGAACAGAAGAAATGCCACAATAAATTAGACTTTTTATGAAAATTAGATTATATCTGATATCTGGGGGCTTTAGGGCAGGAATTGGAAGAGTCTATTTTAGTATAAAGTATGAAAGGTCTAGAGTAGAATAACACACACATTGTTCTAAACTTCCATATTTCTAAATTGATCTTACTTTCATCAGTTTCTGTAATATTTGTCTCTGCCATTTATTTGCTAGCAATTTACTACCTGTGTGATAATCATCCTTTCTTGGCATCTTACATATTCCTTTGCTAGATAGCCTCCTGGGACCATGTTGTATATTTATACTTCCTAAAGCATCAAACATTTCCAAACTTGTTTGCCTACATTTATAAAAGAAGTGAGCAAAATTATTTACATTAACTAGGTTAGAGAATTAACAAGAAAAAGACATGAGAGAAGCTAGACATACCAATGGTTTCACCCAAATTTCAACCCTAGGCAATTAAAATAATAATGTACCACAGAAAATCAATTGTCATAGGTCACAGGAAAACTCAATGAGGTACATTTTAACTGCTAGATTTAAGGATGTCCAACTAGAAATATCATGTCAGAATTTGGAAACAAAGAATACAGGTGAGAAATCATTTACTCTATTACCTATTACTTATCCCAGTCACTTCTTATGACATTACCCTGTTATGACATTATTGATTACCTACTGTGTTCATGCAAATATTTTATCTCTGGAAATATGATGAATATAGGATCCATATCTATTTTCTCTTTGATAAATGCTTAGCATAGTGAGTTATACATGGTAGATTGTCAATATACATTTGTTAAACAGTGGGAAGACTGGAAAATAGGTGTCTGGCTTTCTTGATCTCAGCAATACTGACATTTTGGACTGAGGAATTCTTTGTTGTGGGGGATGTCCTGGATATTATAGGATATTCAGCACCATCTCCAGCCTCTACTAACTAGATACTAGTAATAGTCTCACTCACCAAGTTGTGACAGTTAAAATGTCCAGAGATTGCCAATTGTCTCCTGAGGGAGGCACAAAATCAGCCATGGTTAGGGAGCTACTGATAGATGCAGAATTGGAGATGTCGAGTCACATAATTATTGATTTTATTTTAAACTTTGTCTCCAAAAGGAAATGAAACATTGAGAAGAAGTAGCTGATGGCCAAGAATGAGCTTCAATAACAAGTGTGAAGTTGCAGGGTGAGTGGGAGGACAAACAAGGGGGTTTCCATAGTTGTTCCCAATTTCATAATTCTCTTATTCCTTGTATCAGCTGAACAGTATTTGCTAGAAATCTGTGAACCACAAATGGAACTTTATATTTTCTAGTAGCACATTAAAAAATAAAAAGAAATTAATTTTAATATGATATATAATTTGATCCCATATGACCAAAATATTACCCTTTGAACATGCATCAATAATCAATATAAATTATTTATGAGATATTTATGTTCTTTTTCTGTGTGAAATCCTTGAAATTGCTGTGTTCTTTATACTTACAGCATATATCCATTTGACCTTCATTTCAACTGCCCATAGTCACATGTGAGTATTGGCTATCAAATTGGTAGAACAGGACAATTCAGTCAATTTGATCAATTTTTTATCCCCTTCTTTTTTGTTTTACTTTATTCTTAATTTTTATTGGTACATTGTAATCTTACATAACAGTGGGATTCATTATTACATATTTGTGCATATGCACACAATAACAATATAATTTGGTCAGCTTTTCCCTCAGTATCTTGTCCCTTGATTTCATATTATTATCCTTTTCATAAAAGAGGCAGCAAAGGCTCTTCACATGCCTGAAATTTTTTATAAATTTACTTTCTGAAAAGCAAAAGCCACCTTTTTGGTATAGAGTTCTGTGACTTGGATAAATGCATCATTTAACCACCACCACGATCAGGATGAGGAAAATACCATCCCTCCAAGTAAAAGGTCCCTTTGGGCTGATCTTTTATAGTCATGTGCTCGCCCAGAACCAGCTTTGTTTGTTTTTTAAATTTTAGAAGTAGGATTCTCCTCTATACTGAAAATAAAAATAAATTTAATGAGAAAAGATAGATGGAAAATAGAAAGTTAAAGAAGATGCAACCCCTGACGTTTGGGAACATATTCTTTTCAAGAGCTCATTGGCAATTATAGCTCTGTTTGACATGAAGTCACACAAGCCCACTCAGAGAGGGGACATGTGCTTTCCCTTCCCCCACATTCATCTGTCATTCCTCTGCAGGTTACAAGAATAGGAAGGCCTCTCCCAGAATACTCCACATGACAGATGGTAGAATTGCACCAGGAGAGACCCAGCAGAGGAACCCAGCAAGGGCGCCACAGGTGGGAGCCTTTCCACACACGAGAACTAAAGGGCCACCACTGGACACTAGATACTCCCACACTTGATCTCTGGACACTCACATTTCTCTTTTCTTGTCCTCTTTGCTTTATGAAGGAGGAAATGCTTGAGCAATACCTTTTTTATGCATGTACAGACCCCATGGTTATTGGGCCTGGACCAATAACGTCCAATATCAAAACGTCCGTGGCCTGCGTTGTGCCAAATACCACAAGAGCAGGTGCCTTTGGGCCAACTGACAGCAGTGGCTCTGGCTTTGTCCTGACTCTCAGTATTTCCATTCTGTTCAAAAGCCCAGGAAGCAGATGGGAAGAAGCATGTGGAAGCTCCTCCCTCACATATATGTCACTTTTGGCACCCAGGTGGGGAAGAGGAAGGTCGCCTGTTCACTTGATGTTGTTCCAGGAGCTCATTCCTACCGTGCTGCCCTTAGAATTACATTCCGGAAATAGAGTTTGGCAAGTTGCTCAGACACCCACAACACAGCCACACAGTACAGCCGTGCAAGCTCCTACTCTTTGTTCCTTATGTCAAAATTTGTCACTACAATTGCAGCAACACAGTTTTGCTCTTCAGGATGTCTATCCTCAGACTTCTGCTGAGTATCCTCTAGGCTTCATATACTTTTCCTAATATATCTCTTTTTATTTCCACCTTCCTTTATATAAACGAAGTTTTGAAAAACATTAAGATTTCAGTAATGTAAAGGAAGACATCGACATAGAGATACAGGCATCAAATTGGCCAAGTACTTTGAGTAACTATTTTGTCAAATTAAAGTAGAAAAGAAATTATATTAGAGCAAGAAAGTTCTTTGAATCTCATCGCTCATTCCTCCCAGAAGCTCCCCACCCACATTTTATCCTGGATGATCTAGTGACCTGAATGCCTGCAGATCTGCCATAAATGGCTATTGATTAGTTTACTATGCAGCTCAATTAAATCAAGTATTCTCATTGGCCTGCATTCTAAAAGGGAAAATGTCCTGTTGATTAGAGCTTGCTCAGCAAAGAGGAAAAAGAGGGAAGCGGTAGCAGAGGCAATATTCCCATTTTGCATCGCCCTGTCGGACTCAGTCCTAAAATCTTCCACTCCAACCAACACACACTCTCCTGAGGGTCACCCATGTATGGGACATCCAGTGAGGACTCCAAGGTCCCTACAGATGGTGGAGCCACTTAGTGCAAGGAGCTGGAGTCATTGCTGAAGTGTGGGGCAGAGCCTTCACTCCAATCCACTAAACCATACTGGACTGAGAAGTGAGCGAGAAATAAAACCTGTGCATCACTGAGCCAAAGCTGTGCTTTTCATTTTCTAATTGACACAGGTATGCACCATCTGGGTCCCAGCTTTCCTTACCTCTGACCTCAAGGTAGGTTAACAGTACTAAGTACTCCTTTGGTTTAGATGCAACTGTGAAGGATCTGATGCTTTTGACTTTTCTGAAACCAGGGCTTGTTTACTGACTCCTCCTGGCTTTACTACTTTACAGTATATTATTGTCTGCTGTCCAGTCTTCATTTTTGGTTTGGTCTGCAGGGGAAATCTTCAATGACAATAAGTTGGGCCTGCTGATATCACTGGAGCAAATAGCAATTACACACCTGTTGGATCCTGATTCCAGGTGAGCTAGTGAATGTTTAAGAACTAGTTCTCTGGGGAAAATCATATGCATATATGTAAGTATACAAGTTATTAATTTTACAGATGCTAAAATATGCAGCACATGATATAAATAACAATAACAGTGCAGGATTTTCATCATGTGTTTTATTTAGCCAATTATTCTCACAGAATAGTTTCATTGACTTTTGCCAAACTCTTGTATCCATAGCCAACTTATCTTTGCAATCAACCTTGATTTAACAAAGTGAGTTGAATTCTCACCTGCAAATTCCTTTTCCTAATGCATTTATTGTCATTAAATCCGATATATGGTCTACTATTTCTCACCCATAAATGAATTCCACTCATTGGTCAGTTTACATGAGCAGTTTTTGCTGACTTGGGTAGTCCTTTTTTTTTTTTGTACCAGGGATTGAACTCAGGGGCACTCGACCACTGAGCCACATCCCCAGCCCTATTTTGTGTTTTATGTAGAGACAGGGTCTCACTGAATTGCTTAGCACCTCGCTGTTGCTGAGGCTGGCTTTGAACTCGTGATTCTCCTGTCTCAGCCTCCCAAAGTGCTGGGATTACAGGTGTGCGCCACTGCACTCGGCCTTGGGTAGTCATTTTTGAATACTAATAAAATATTTTCTCAAATTTTTGTGCCAGTCACAAGGTAAGAGCCTTGTACGCCATACCTGTTTTAATGTTTAACCTGAGTTGTTAACATTTTCTCTATAGGTTCTCGAACTAGACCAGAGTTTGGTGAGTTTTCTGTAAAGGGCAAAGTATGAAGTACTTTTACTATGTGGGTATCTCTTGCCACTCCTCAACTCTACAATTACAAAAACAGCCACAGGCAATAGCTAAATATGTGGGTAGGACTCTTTTCTAATAAAATTGTACAAAAACAGCCCATAGACTGAATTTATCCCACTGGTTGTAGTTGGCCAAACCTTGTGTAGAAAATCTGCAAGACAATAACTCCAGACTTGATTTGTAGGGTTTGCCAGCTTCTGTGGTGTAAAAACTCTGACCATAGCCAATTTCATATTACCGATGCAATGCCACTTAATGCAGAGTTAAGATGAGATGCGCAATAATGTACCAGAATGGGCAGCATTTTGTAATAATTCCACCATGCAGATGCAACAGAAATAACCCCAAGAGCACAGGGAGCCAAAACGTAATAAAACAATTAGGAAGTGATATTGAGTGTTTATCATCTTAGTTTTTAATGTAATTTAATTATAAGACTATATAATTTACTTTTAATAATGGCTACATTAAACAAAATGCATACATAATTCCTGAAAACTTATTAATTGGGTTTCACAAAATGGTCTGAGCCTATTCCAGCACACCACTTGATCCTGAACAGTTTCTCTTCTCCATGGATATTGCGCCGGAGTAGGGGCATAGCTCTTCTTGATATATTTTCTCCCGAGGCCCAGTTAGAGTTGTTGCAGAGTAAATATTATTGAATTGGTTATTGTGCATAAAAAGTGTTTGTCAGTACGTAAAATGCAAAGCATTCATCAGTTCTTTTCTTGCTTTTTTAAATTATTTTTTGGTGCTGGGGATTGAACCCAGAGATGCTTAACCACTGAGCCACATCTCTAGCCTTTTTTTATTTTTTATTTTGAGACAGGGTCTTGCTAAGTTGCTTAGCGCTTGCTAAATTACTGAGGGTGGCCTCAAACTTGCAATCCTCCTGCCTCAGCCTCCTGAATCTCTGGGATTATAGGCATGCACCACCACACTCTTCCCTCAGCACTCATTCACATGTTTAAGTCATTGCAGATTCATGGTGTACTATAAAGGGAAAAATGCTCAATTTTTTCCTTAAACATAGTGTGACCATAACTCATCTTTATTTAAGGGCAGGTATGATAAGTTATAATGATGTGAAAAATTCTTATGCAGAGCCTTTTTAGAAATCCTTTTTATGAATCCATCCAAATTTACATAATTAAAGACTAAAACATAAATACACGGCACCAAAAGGGATCATTACAAAAAATGTCCATGTGTGAGGTGATACAATTTGATGAAAACAATGCAAACTCTAGAATCAGAAAAATGTAGGTTCAACTCTGTGCTTTGTTGGATGCTAACGTACCTCTTTGAGTCTCAGTTTCTTATTCTGTAAAACGGGTCAGAAGGTTGTTATGAGACTTAAATGGAAAAAAACCATGTGAAATACTTCCCACAATGTTTAACTCATATGATACATTCAGTAAATGACAGCTATTAATGTTATTTGCTGAGAAATTCACATTTCAGTGTGGAGAGTGGTGAGTGGGTTTGAACTGTTCTGTGACAGAGGCAATGCCTTTCTTGGGAACTCTCGATGTGAAGGTGTAGATTTGAGACTGCCCAGTTGCTATGGTGATGCTCTGTTCAATAGGAGGTTCTGTGCCAGTCATGGAACTATTCAGTTCTTGACCTTGGGGTTCAGATGCCAGCTGCTCAGGGGTAGAAAGTTATGGGCACAAGCTGATAATCATAATCAGGCTGTTCATACATGACCGTGGTTCTGCTAACTTTGAAAAATATTCCTTACAATAAATCTTTCAGATGTTTATACCTATATAATAAACATACTGAGCTTGTTGTGTGTCACTGCTCGTGGTTGTAGTCAACCACTGAGACCCAGCTTTTTCTCTATTTGTGTGTCTGCTTGTCTTTTCTTCATTCTCTCACCACCTGGTCTAGGGACCTGAATTAACTGCTCCGCAGGTCACAGTATTACTGTGTTAATATTTAATTTTCTAATCGTGATGTTAGTGATTATAGTAGTGATTTAAGCACCAGTGATTATTCACACTTCTAATAGTTCCACACTTGGATTGGGGGCTTTGTATTTTGATACATATATCCTCTATGTCATGTATTGGGTGTCAGTCGCTATATTGTTCATGTTGAATGGGTAGTTACACATATGTTAATGTTATTGTTCTCAGATTGTTCATGTTAAATGGGTAGTTACCAGTTACATACATGTTAAACTCAACTTCTACGTATATGTCAAACTGATACAAGGAACCAAATATGGCATGTTACCACTTGCAAGTAACCCAGTGGCCTATCAACTCAATCAGTTGAGCAACCTACTTGGCAAATCTGTCTGGGATGGCCTGCCAAAGCTGACTAGCACTCAGTTTCTAGTTAGCTTCACCTCTTCTTTTTCTGTGTCAGTGATGGATAGCATAAATGCTAGTTTGATTATGATATCTATTGCCCCTGCACTTCATGGGGGCATTCTACACTACCTATGCAGATGCTCAAACAATTCTTTAGGAATATTTCTCTTATTAAATTCAATATTAAATGAATTATATGCTGTCATATACACCGGGGAGTTCTAACCTAGTACTTCAAGAGCATGTGGGCATATATTGGTCTTATCACACTCCGTCTTTTCCCAGTGATCTCTCTCTCTTCTGCATTTCTTAGTGGTGATGGCACAGTCGCATTAAAAGTTGATTCACTGTTGTGTTTTGAGCCTTCCCAAATTACCAGTGAAATGATAAAATATAATTTATATTAACATTTTATCATAACACAGACAACCATGGCAATAAATAAAACTCATATTCCTGACCACTTAGCAGTTGCTCATGACATCAAGCCTAGGTCACAACTGATGAGAAGTATATTTAATACAAGTATTTGCTACATCACACTTAGTATGCACAGTTATAAAAGGACTATGAGCTGGGGACAATGGCACATGCCTGGAATCAGTGAGCCAGAGGCCAAGGCAGGAGAATTGCAAATTTGAGGCAAGCTTCTATAACTTAGGGGAGACCATGTCTCAAAAAATAAATGAAAAGGGCTAGGGGTGTAGCTCAGTGGTAAAGCACCCCTGTGTTCAATTTCCAGAGCCCCTCCCCCAAAAGAGTAACTATGTGCTCTTTGCTTTGATTTGTTCAAATAAACTAAATAAAATAGTTTTCTGGCCCAATATTGGTCAAGGAGCTTCCTGAAAGAATGAAATAAGTGATTTTCTTTTGTCTCTTATTTTCTCTTTTCTTTCGAGGAACGTGTACTTAAACATGACCTCTGTATTTTGATAATCAGATAGCTTACAGCAAGCTACCTTTCTTGAGCTAATAAATTATATTATGCTTTCTTTTTATATTTTAACTCTCCAATTTCAAACACATAGCAAAGCCCTTAATATTGTAGATCTGACAATAGTCCACCACTCTTCCTGCCTCTTGAGAAAGCTGAACATATGGAAGAGATTATGTTGGGCTTCCCAGAGGGGAACAGGAGAGAGGGGCAGTGCTTGGAGTGAATGAGAGAGGAGACGAAAGGAAAACATTCTTTCTGGCAGTGGCCCCATGAGACATTGGCAGGAATGTTCCATGTGAGCAAAACCTCACATGTGAGCGAGAACTGGGTTTCTTAACCCCAAAGAGCAGGATGACAGGGGGGTCACAGAGCTGCAGGGGCTCCTAATGAGGACAGAGCAGCACAGTGGCAGACACCAGATAAAACTCCTCCCCAAGTGGACAGCTCTTTCCCTACCTTATAGGTAGATGAAATTCTACATGGGCAAAAAAAGAAAAGGGGGAAAAAAAGACTGACATCGGTAGATAGACAGACACATATTTTCCTTCTCTTTATAAGGATAAAAATGTTTAGTGTTTATATATATTCTCTCTCTTCTCTTTCTCTCTCCCTTTCCTACTTGCCCCACTCCCAGGACAATTTATTGAGTTTGCATACTGTATGCATGCAAGCATCCAGAAGGATAAGAAAAGAAAAATATCATGTAGGGAAAAAAAATCCTGTAGCGCACCTGAGTTACCAGAGGAAGCATCTATGATGAAACAGGCCATGCTCCATGCAGGCATCAGGAGAAAACTGTTTTTAAAACCTAATTTATATTCTCCATGGATTCTAAGATATTATATAAATGAAAAAGGAACAATTTGAGCACAGGGAAGATTACTTTCAGGGAGAAACTGTTATACTAAAAATGACAAATCAAGTAGAAGTCCTAAGGAAAAGAATGAATAGTAAATCAAGAAATTAGATAAACAGCTTGCGCTGTCCCCCTGAGCTCAGAGTAAAACAACTCAAGTAATGGCTATAAGAAAAATGCAAGGGGCAAAGAGAATAGATTCAAGAGATATTAGATAAATAAAATAGGACAGTTCTTTTCATACAGTTTCCCACAGGGAAAAACAAAACAGTAACAGAAAACAAAGATATTTATATGTATCTGTGAGTCCACAGTGGGGAGAAGAGAGTTGGTAGGAGATGAGGTGAGGCTGACTATAGCTAGACTATCAAGCCATCCCCTGAAAGTAGAAAATGAATCCTAAGGTTTTAATTTATTCCTAGAATTATGGAAAATTTAAATTTTGTTCTCCAATATACCCAAGTTTGTTTACTTATTATCATGGTGCTAGGAGAAGGACATATTTCATGGAGCTTTTTGGTACTTGCACTAGTGGCTGAAAAGAGTTATGAAGATGAGGAGGTAACATTTTTAAAATATATTATTAAAAGTTCTAAGTAAATAATACATAAATGACCACCCACAAAGTTAAGGAAGCATGGAAGTAACTTTTACCTGGAGGGTTTGGCAACTTCAGTGTGTTGGAATCTTACAGTTGATGGTCTTCTCTGTGGACAGACCCAGGACCCACACAAGAAGAGCAGGCTCTAAGAAATTCTGTGGTCCAACTCCCTGCAGCCCCTTCTCAAAAACTGTAACCCTCAGATTGTAAACAGAAACACACTTAAGGGTGAGGGCAAACGAAAATGGCAAAGCTAAAGGGGAAATTCTTGTTGGTTTTAAATTCTTTGGTTACACAGGTAAGGCAAAGTCTTGGGTTTCATTTAAAGAGGTTGTGGAATTACAGGGTCCACAGGTGCCTTGGAGAAGCAAAAGTTATTTCGTTCTGGAGGGAAGTACTTTTACAGTAAGTCTCAAGCAGTTTCTGGAAAAAAAAATTTACATGCAATGTAGCACATGGCCAAAGACAAGAAATTATTCATGAGCAAAACCAGAAAAATTAAATAAAACAAAATACGAGCCAGGCACAGTGGGGCATGCCTATAATCCCAGTACTTTGGGAGGCTGAGACAAGAGAATCACGAGTTCAAAGCCGGCCTCAGCAAACATGAGGTGCTAAGCAACTCAGTGAGACCCTGTCTCTACATAAAACACAAAATAGGGCTGGGGATGTGGCTCAGTGATTGAGAACCCCTGAGTTCAATCCCCGGTACCAAAAAACAAAAAAAAAACAATAAAACCTAAAATACAAGACTTCAAATATTGGCACCATTAGAAAGAAACTGTAAAACAATTGAGTTACATATAAAAAATTACTACTTAACCATAAAGATATCTGCAGAGATAGAAAACTATAAAAAAGCAACATTGCATGTTTGAAAAATAACCAGATAAAAGATCTAGAAATTGAAAATAAATGAATCAATTTTTAAAAAAACATGGCAATCATAGCAAATTAGACACACCAAAAGAGAGAATTACTCAACTGGAAAATAAGTTAGAATAAATTATTGAGGATATAGTACAAAGAAACAATACTAGTGATAATGTAGAGAAGACAATAAGAGTCACAGAAGATAACAGTGAGAAATCTTAGTATCTATGGAACTAGAATTCAAAGAGAAAAAAATGACAGAGCAATATGTATGTAAAGAACACTTTGAAAGCAGATTAGACAGTGAAGAAAGAATTGTGAAGAAGCTGACAGTATTTCAACAGACATAACCACACTAAAGTCACAGAGAGATGAAAGAATTTAATTTACATAAAAGAGCATTAATTATTGGGCTAAAAAATATGTAAAAATGTGTAATCACAGTCCCAGGAAGAGAGGATAGGAGAAATTAGACAAAATCAATATTTAAAGACATGATAGCTAAGAATTTCCCAGAGATGATAAAATAGATTTCAGAAACCCAATAAACTCCAAACTGTATATATGAAAAGAGATCCACACCTAGAAAAATTGCAAAGAACTTCAGGCAATCAAAGACAGAGAAAATCTTAAAAATAGACTGAATAAGGATAGATTGTCCTCAAAGAAGCTGTAATTGCCCTTAGAGTTGACTTTTCGACATAGGATCCAGGGGCTTATGTGTAGCTCAGTGGTAGAGCCCTTGGCTAACATGTGCAAGGCCTCTGATTCCATCCACAGCACTTGGGGAAAAAAATGAATGAATGAGAGAAGAAATAACCCAGAGTTTTGTAGAATGATATCTTCAATGTACATAAAGAAAATAAATTGCGAACTGGAATTGTACACTTATGGAAAGTACTTTGCATGACTAAGGTGAAATAAAGAAAACTTCAGTCCAATTAAAATTGAGAGTCTTCACCATTAGCATTGCAGTAAAAGAAATTCTAAAACGTGTTACTTTAGGTAGACACAAATGATTCCAGATGGAAGATCTGAATTGTAAAAGAGATAAAACACAGAGGAAGTGAGAAATATGTGGGTAACTTTAAATGAATTTGCCTGTCAAAACAAAAAAGCAATGATTTTGGCTATCTAAAAATGTATAATTAAAATCATGGGAAAAATAGTGACAGATGAGGAGGACAAATTGCTAATATTTTGGCTATCTCTGTGTTATGCAATATGAGAATTAACATTAGACTTTGAAAAGTTAATCAACAGTTCAATGGTAAAGATGAAAGAATAAAAACAGGATATATAATTTCAAAATACATAGAAGAAAAGTATGAAATGCCAAAAATAATCAGCCCAAAAGAAGTCAAGAAAAGAGAAGAAAAAGTACCAAAGAGGCAAAAGCAATAGAAAACAAAATTGTGGATTTGACTGCAAAATATTAATTGTTGTTCATTTACATGAACAACAGGTTACTTGATTGACTATTGAAGAGATTACTTGACTGTTATTGGTGTGGAATAGAACAAAATAAATGAAAATACAACCATTTGTCTGTTTGTCTTTATAAAAGACATATTTAAACAAAACAAACAAAAAAGTACCAGGAAGATCGAAAGGGATGCTACAAAAGCATCACTTGGAGGGATCTTTATTCTTGAAAAAAATGTGTTAGAAATGAAGAAAACCCTCAAATTAATAAGCTGAGCATTCATCTCAAAAGTTGTAAAATAAAAGAAGAATAAACCCACATGAGTGGAGGAAAGTCAATAATAAAGTTAGGAGGAGAAATTAGTAAAAAAAATACACAGCAGAAAGGAGCAGTGCAATCCATCCTCAAAATGCCTAATAAAATTGATAAATGTGAAAAGGAAAAACCAGAGAAAATACATCTAATTGACATCACTCCGGATCTCTTGGACGTGATCATGAATGCATATCATGGTGAGTTTATGCCCCAAATATGACCATTTAGGTGAAATAGACAAATTCATAGAAAAGATTTAAGTGAAGTATGCTGATTCAAAAAGAAATAGGATCTATGTATGTATATGTCAAAAGACACTCTACTCTCATGTATGTCTAAAAACAACAAATTAAAAAATTAACAAAAAAGAAATAGGAACCTAAACAGCCCTGTAATCATGGAAGAAATGATATTAGTAAGAACAATTTTATAAAAATAGACCTCCCGGCCCTGGTGACCACTGTGTTAGGGATAATGCGAATGTACCTGTGGGTAGGCTCCCCCATCCCCCACCCCTTTTTTTCTGAAGTTTTACATTGGAGACCACATGTTCGAGGGCAGGACAAGATGGTAAAGGATGGTCTGGCTCACCTCAAATTTCGAGGCATCAAAACGCAAACTGCCATTGTTTCAGCCTCTGAGATGCTGTCTGAGGGTCCGTCTATGGCAGCGAGTCAGTATCACGATTCACACTTAGGTGTGTTAAAAGAAGCCTGAACTCTTCTACCCACAAATAATGACTGAATGATTGTCTGGGTAATGGCCTTATGTATGGATTTTCATCTTCCTTGATTTTTAGCTGTTAGGTAAGCTTTAAAAACTCCATTTGAATGATTTTACCTTACAGTTTGGGGATAAAAAAAATATGGGTGTTCACTGGGGTTTTAGAATTTTTCTAACCAAATGGAAGCAAGAGTCATACAAACTATGTAGAGTTCAAATAAAATGAATGATTAAGTTAAAAGCCAGTGTGGATCAGAGGTAGCTGTGTTGATTGCCAAGGCCAGCTGAGAGGGCCGCAAAGACTCCCACCTAAGTTCCAAGCCAAGCTGCACTCAGATGCAATCTGGAAGAAGTCAGGAACATCCCATCTAATTTCCATCCCTGAACAAAAGTGCTTCTCATTGTCCTAGTTGTTTAGATGGGCACCAAGAACAGATTAGGAGCAGGAGTGGAGAGATGGATGCTAAGTCTATTCTCATATTGACTTCCTTCTTTAATAACTGTTTTTCTTCATTTTGTTTATTTTTGTTTTTGTTTTTGCAGTGCTGAGGACTGAAATCAGGGTCTCAGGCACACACTCTGCTACTATATCCCCAGCCCTTAATAATCAGTTTTGAGAGTACTGTCAGGGAAATTCAGTTATGAGAAATTAGCAAGAATAAAAACATGGAATGTCATCAATATTTTGACTATTTCAGAAATTCTGCAACTAAACAGCCCTCCATTGTGCCTTACAGATTCTCAGAAGAAGCCTTACCCTTTGCTGACGGAATGAATCCCAGCTGCCCCTGAGTTGTGGCCTGAGATGCCCCAAGAAGGAGCTGCTCCTGTGAAGTGCCATCTCCATACATAACTTTGATTTGAGGCTCCTGTCTGGAGACACTATCATTTGCTCTGTCTGTGGCATCTCTGAATAGCCTGGATTGGCCTGAGCCAGTATCAATGTTTTGGAGTCAGTCTTTCTGAGATGCTCCACCCCTGCCCTGAACTGTAATAGAGCAAATTTTGAGTATATTTCATGAATAAATTAAATCATCCCACTGTTATCTCCTGATCTTCACAGAATTTGAGAGCAGAAAAAAGATGCATTTATGGAGATATTTTTCCATTAAACATTTTGACAATACTAAAAGGAAATTTAGGGTAATTTATGAGTGGTAATTATATAATAGCTAATTTTTAGAGCTTTTGAAGTGTTGGGTTACTTTAGCAATGCTCGATAAAATTGAATAAATAAAAAAGCAATCTGATTCTTTCACAGAAATTTTTATAATTATTAATGCAACTTAATACTTAATATTACATTTATACATGTGCCCACACACAAAAATGTGTGTATGCACATGAATCTATACACCTACACATGTAAGTATACATATAAATCTATATCTATATGTGTGTGTATATACACATAAGTCTATACACCCACACGTGTGTTTATATATGCGTACACATAGGCATATAAACTCTTAGAGCTGTAAGGACCTTAAAAGTAATCTTACCTCCTTGACAAAATCTAAAATTATCTATGTGGCCTGTGGTCATTTTAAACCTATTTATGTTTTAATTTTCATATTAATCAGCTGAATTGCCTGGAATAGCAGAGAAGGAAAGAGTCATTGGATATTAGAGCCAGGGGAAGCTTAGACCCAATTCAGCCCCCTGCTAGGAAAATGATTAATTTATAATCATAATAAGAGTCGACGAAGGAAATCAAGCCCAATTTTGTTAACAGGTGTCTCCTGGGAGTGATTATGTCTGAGCCAGAAGCCAATTTCAAGATCCCTCTCCTCTGAGTAGTTCTGTCTTTTGCTTTGTTTACACAGTGCTGAAATCAAACCAGCAATTGAGCCACTTTAGTGAGCATGTTAAAAAAATTCATGTAGTTGGTCAACATGATACTAAACCATCAAATTAATAGACCTTTGCCCTAAATTGAGCAGATGTTTTGGTGGCTTTCACCTTCAGCTGTCCTATCCTCCAGAGTATTACCCAAGAGAGATTTGAGTCATACACACCACACTCAAAAATCCATGAGTCAGGTTCAGATAGATTGAAGACTGACTTAACCATGAAAAAGACAACAATTCAGCTTGGGAGAATATTTTCATGACCTTGAAATAGGCTAAGGTTTCTTGACAGGACACCAAAAAGCACCAATGATAAAGAAAAAGATCAATAAATTGAAAAGTTCTCTTCATCTCAAGATGTCATTTTGAGGCTGATAAGACAAGCCACAACAAGAAAATAAAGGCAACACTTCAATGACAAGGAAATTATATTAAAAATGTTTAAACCTAGTCTACATATTAAAAAGAAATACACAGACAACCCAAACAAAACATGGACACAAGATTTGAACAAATACATCACTAACACCACACACACACAACACATACAAACATATGAAAACTTATCCAACATCATTATTCATCAGAAAAAAAAGCAATTTAAAAGTAAATAGCTGGGTGTGGTGGCGCACGCCTGTAATCTCAGTGGCTCAGAGGCTGAATCAGGGGTTCAAAGCCAGCCTCCACAACTTAGAGAGGCCCTATGCAACTCAGTGAGATCCTGTCTCTAAATAAAATTTAAGAAAAAGGCTTGGGATGGGGCTCAGTGGTTAAGCACCCCTGGGTTCAATTTCCTGCACCAAAAAAAAAAAAAAAAAAAAAAGAGGAAAATAAGATTCCACTAGCAGAAGTATAGTTGGATAACCTGCCTGACCTTGCCAGGTTTTGTTAAGAATGATAGTAATTCTTGTACACTGTCATGGGAGTATAAATACAAAAAAAAAGACATTTACGAAAGTCTTCGTGTTAACTATATCCATAGTCATCCCAAACTGTAAACAAGTCAAATGTCCATGAGAAATAAAATGAACAGGTATATTTTTAGTGTAAAGTTTTCTTGAGCTCATTTTATATTCCAGATATTAATCCTCTGTCAGAAGAGTAGCTAGCAAAGATTTTCTCTCCTTCTATAAGTTCTCTCTTGACTTTCCTAATTGTTTCCTTTGCTGTGCAGAACCTTTTTTAATTTGATGCCAATTCCTTATAGTAATTCTTAGCATTATTTCCTGAGCTTTAGGGGTCCTATTGAGAAAGTCATTGCCTGTGTCTATATGCTGGAGTGTTGACCCTACATTTTCTGCTAGGAGTTGCATCGTTTCTGGTTTAATTCTGAGATCTTTGATCCACTTTGAGTTGATTTTTACACAGGGTGAGAGATAAGGGTCTAGTTTCATTCTTCCACGTATGGATAATCAGTTTTCCCAGCACTATTTGCTAAAAAGGCTCTTTTCTCTAATGTAAGTTTTTGGCACCTTTGCAAGGATCAGATGACTGTGGATATGTGGGTTTGTCTCTGTGTCTTCTATTCTCTACCATTGGTGTATGTGTCATGTTTTTGTGCCAGTATCATACATTTTTTGTTATTATATCTTCATAGTATAATTTGAAGTCAGGTATTGTGATGCCTCCAGAATTAATTTTTTGCCTTAAAATTGCTTTGACTATTTTGGGTCTTTTATTTTTCCAAATGAATTTTAGGACTGTTTTTTTCTAGTTCCGTGAAGGATGTCATTGTTATTTTGATGGGGATTTCATTCAATCTGTATATTGCTTTTGGTAGTTATGGCCATTTTAACAATATTAATTCTGCCTATCCATGAATATGGGAAATCTTTCCATCTTCTGAGGTCTTTTTCAACTTCTTTCTTCAATGTTCTATACTTTTCATTGTAGAAGTCTTTCACCTTTTTGGTTAGATTTATTCCTTGGTATTTTTTAAAGGCTATTGTAAATGGAATTGTTTTCCTAATTTCTTTTTCAGAAGATTAATTATTGGTACATTGGAAAGCTATTGATTTTTGTATGTTGATTTTGTAACCTGCTGCTTTGCCAAATTTCTTGTTTAGCTCTAGCAGTCTTTTGATGAAGTCATTTGGATCTTCTAGGTATAGGATCATATCAGCTGCAAACAGTGATAAGTTGACTTCTTCCTTTCCTGTTTTTATCCATTTTATTTATTTCCTGTTCTTGCCTAATTGCTCTGGCTAGAATTTATAGCACTGTAGTAAATAGAAGTGGTGAGAGTGGACATCCTTGTCTTGTCCCAGATTTTAAAGGTAATGCTTTCGGTTGTCCCCCATTTACTATAAGGTTGGCTTCAAATTTTTCATATATAGCCTTTATGATATTGAGGTAGGTTCCTTCTATCCATCCTTTCTTCAATGTTTTTATCATAAATGGGTGCTGAATTTTGTCAAAGGCTTTCTCTTCTCTTTCATTGAGATGACTAAGTGATTTTTGTTTTTAATCATGTTTATGTGATGAATTGCATTTATGTAATTAAATGTATTTTATGTATTAAACCATCCTTGCATCTTTGGAATAAAACCAATTTGGTCATTATTTTAATCAGTTTCTTTTGCTGCTGTGACTAAAAGATCTGACCAGAACAATTTTAGGGGAAAAGTTTATTTAAAGGTTCACGGTTTCAGAAGTCTTAGTCCACAGAAAGCCAACTGCATTCCTTGGGGCTCGAGGTAAGGTAAAACATCATGGTGGAAGAGTGTGGCAGAGGGAAGCAGCTTACATGATGATCAGAAAGCAGAGAGAGACACCACTCGCCAGATTCAAATAAATACCCCAAAGCCATGCCCCCAATGAACCACTTCCTTGAGCCACCCTCCACCTGCCTCCAGTTACCATGCAGTTAATCCCATCAGGGATTAATTCACTAATTAGGTCAAGGCTATAGCCCAATCATTTCTCCTCCAAACCTTCCTTGCATTGTCTCACACATGAGCTTTTGGAGTACACCTCATACCCAAACCATAACAGTCATGGTGTATGATCTTATTAACATGTAGCTGAATGTAATTTGCTAATTCTTTGTTAAGTTTTTGCATCTAAGTTGATCAGGGATGTTGGCCTGTAGTTTCTTTCCTTGATGTGTCCATATCTGGTTTTAATATAAATGGGATCCTGGCTTCATAGAATGAATTTGGAAGTGTTCCATCCCTTTCTATTTCATGGAATAACTTGAAGAGAATTGGCATTAGTTATTCTTTTAAAATTTGGTAGCATTCATTTGAGAATCCATCTGGTCCTGGACTTTTCTTTGTTTGAGGGCTTTTTGTTACTGCTTGTATCTCATGACAAGTTATTGGTCTATTTAGGTTTTCTATGTCCTTTTGGTTCAATTTTGGCAGATTGTATTTGCATAGAAATGTATCCATTTCTTCTAGGTTTTCCAATTTATTGAAGTGTAAGTTTTTGAAATAGTCCCTAATGAGCTGCTGCATTTCTGAGATGTCTGTGGTGATTTCTCCTTTTTCACCTATAATTTTATTAATTTGGGTTTCTTCCCTTTTTCTTTTGATTTTTTTTGGCTAGGAACTTACCAATCTTGTTTTTCTGTTCAAAGATCCAACTTTTTGTTTTGTTGATCCTTTGTAATTTTTTTTTATTCTCCAGTTTGTTGATTTTGGCTCTGATATTAATTGGGCAAATGAATTACAGACATTTCTCAAAAGAAGAAATACAAATGGCTAAGACATTAAAAAATGTTCAACATCATTAGCAATTAGGAAAACACAAATCAAAACTACACTGGGATTTCTTCTCATACCAGCCAGAATGGCAGTCATAAAGAATACAAATGATAATAAATGTGATGAAAAAGGAACAGTTTTACACTGTTGTAAATTAGTACAACCTCTATGGAAATCAACATTAAGTTTCCTCAAAAGACTAGGCATGGAAGCACCATATTATCCAGCTATATCACTCGTAGATATTTATCCTGAAGAATTAAAGTCCTCTTATTACAGTGATGCATGGATAACCATGTTTACAATAGCCAAGCTATGGGACCAGCTTACATGTCCATCAATGGATGAGTGAATAAAGAAAACGTAGTATATATACATGATGGAATTTTTTTCATTTTTTCTTTTATTTTATTGTTATTTTTAGTTATACATGATAGTAGAATATATTTAGATATAATTATACAAGCATGGAATATATCTTATTCTAATTAAGATCCCTGACTTAAACAATGGTGAGATTCACTGTGGTTTATTCACATATTTACCTAGGAAAATTAAGTCAGATTCATTCCACTGTCTTTCCTTTTCCTATCCCCCCTCCCTTCCCTTCATCCCCTTTTGTCTAATCCACTGAACTCCTCTCTGCCCTCCTCCCACCTCATTGTGGATTAGCTTCCACATATCAGAAAAGACATTCAACCTTTGTTTTTTGGGGGGTTTGCCTTATTTCACTTAGCATGATAGTCTCCAGATTCATCCATTTACTGACAAATATCGTAGAGTCATTCTTCTTTATGGCTGAGCAATATTTTATACAATGGAATTTTATTTAGCCATAAAGAAAAATGAAATTATATCATTTGCAGAAAAATGAATGAAACTAGAGACCATCATGTTAAGCAAAATGGGCCAAACTCAAAAGGTCAAAGCTTGTATATTTTCTTTCATATGTGGAAACTAGAGAGAAAAAAGGGAAAGAAATATGGGTTAGATCTCCTTAAACATCAAAGAGGGATCAGTAGAGGAAAGGCATTGAGGGGTGAGAGTTAGTGAAAGAAGGGGGAAATGCTGGGAAGTGATACTGGCCAAATTATATAGTTAGAGTGAGTGTATGTGCAAATATGTAACAATAAATCCCATCCGTATGTACAACTATAATACACCTATTTTAAAAATGTGGAAAAAATGGACAGGTAAATTGTGGTATGTCCATATATACTATAAGGCAATGAATGAGCAAACTACCACTACACCCAAAACCTGAATAAACTCCACAAACATATTGAGAAAATGAAACAAAACCAAAACCAAATATAGTATGGTTCCATTTATATAAAGTCCAAAAATAAGCAAAACTAATCTATACTGATTGAAGATGGATGAAAGGAAGCTTCCCTTTTTGGGCAAGGTTAGTGAGCATGAGAAGCTTCTAGTATGGGAACTGGTGATGGTCTATTTCTTGACAGTTGCTGGTTATGCGTGTTATGTTCACAGTATTAGAAAATTATTTTATTTGTACATCTATGAGTGGTACAGCTGTTCCCACATCATAATCAATAAAAAATGTTTAGAAAGGCAATATTACCAGGTAAACTATATCTTGTCACAATACCCATCACCTAAAAGCATGATTGCCCTAAACATAAATAACATGCACATAATTTAGATTTATATAACAACCTATTAATCAGAGAACCAGTGAGAAGATAAAACTGGTTCAAACAAATATTAGAGGAATGGGGGACAGAAAATCCACCAGAAAAGACATACCAAAATTATTTTCTGAGCTAAAGACAAAACAATTTAATGTCCTATAGGGCAATAAAACTAATTTTTGTGATGAACCATTCTACCAGACTGAAATATGGTTGTGTGACATTGGAAGCTCAGAGCCATCCTTTGTGGGTATCAATGCTACTAGCCTTCAGTTGAACATCTGGAAAGATTCAGCATGTGAGAGGAAGGTGGGTTTTAAGGATTGAATAAATAAATATTTAAATACTTGGAACTACTTTAGGATCTCAACAAAATTTTTACAGTTGAAAATTGGTCTTCACATTTCCAATTTTCTATAATTCCTGTGGGCCTTCTGCCATTGTTTCTGAAATAATGATCCTTTTTAAAAAAAATGGTGCTTGATAAGTGAGTAGAGAAGAATATTATTTGCAAAAGTACAGTCCAGTTGATGTTTAGCATTTTCAGATGAATGACGGAAGCTTAACCTCAGCATGAGCAACTCTGAAGGTATTGGCTTGCTTTCAGCTGTTGTAGAGACAAACCTGGAGTCAGAAGGCTGTGAGATTGTTACAAAGCTATGTCACTGAAAACTAATCCCATCATATAGTTAGTTGTCTTACCTCTCCTCGTCCACAGTAATCTATGTGAAATGTCTGATCATGTTGTGTCTTTCAAATTTCTTTAAAATCATAAAATCACCTCTTATTATGTGGTCACAAGACATAGTCCATTTGTCATTGAGCAGACAATTATGGAGTCCATTCAATGTGGTAGGTGCTGTTCCAAACACTAGATGATAGGAGTCAATGTTTAAGATGTGAGTATACACATTTTTGATATCTTTTGATGGTAGAAGATGATTTTGAAATATGTGCTTGGGAGGAGAGATATGAATCAGGGATGATCCTAGGTTTTTCTCTTACAAAATTAGTATGCCATTGTGATAAACTAAGATGATAAAAAATATGTGGGGGAAATCATACTTACAGGGTGGAAATAAGGCATTCGATTGTGAACCTCTTTATTAGGTTGAACATGCTTATTAGACATCCAGGATGGAGATGCTAAGAAAGCAACTGCATGTCTGAAGCTCAGATTTAGGAAGAGGTCCAGCCTGATTATTGCTATTGTTATTGTTTGCTCATTTGTTTTAAAGCCCCAGGACAGGGTGGGATCACCAGCAGGTGTATATGAATAGAGAAAAGGACTGAGGACAGAACCCTGGGGCACTCCAAAGTTTGGAGATCTGAAAGATAAGGAGAATACATCAAAGGAAATCAAGGATAGACCAGAGAAGTAGCAGAACAAAGAGCCAGTGTGTCCTGGAATGGAGAGAAGGAATATCCTGCTAGGAGGGAGGATAGGTGAAGGGAGTAGAGAACAAAGCTACAGAATAGGTATCTAGGAGAGTGGGAGAAGGGACAGTGAAGGTTGGGTGGTTCTAAGGGCACATGCTAAGGTAGCACCATGGGGTTTGTGTTTTTCTCCAGCCTTGGTCAATTGTTCCAGTGCAGCGGGTAGAAGACAGAGCTGAGTTAACCCAGGGTATGGGCTTTTCCAGAAGGTAGCAAAGGGAGACAAGGGCATTTGTTGAACTATGCCTTACCCTGGCTCCTGGAACTAAGCTGGGTAGGAAGGCAGTAAGGCTAAGGGGGAGTGAAGGGGACTGACCTTCCCAGAAGGCCAGTGGATTGGAAATCCTGGTAGGGTGGAATAATATTTAAGGTGAGGTGCACGAGGGAGTGAGGTGATATAAGAGGTGGTGATGTCCAAGTGGGATGCCTGAAATAGGGGTCAGGAAAGGGCACAGTACTGAGTACTGCAAAAGCCTCCTGAGCAATGTGTGGCTATGGTAATGAGGATTGGGAGAGGACAGAGGGCCTAGTCAGTGGAGAAGAGGAGGTCAAGGAGCTGGGGTGACAGGCAGTTGGGGAGATCATTTATGTTGAATCTCTCAGAACTACTCCAGGCTCAAGTAGTGGGCTAGAAATGCTAATTTTCTAACAAAAGAGGAGGCTGCGGGGGTTATTGAATAAGCAGACTGAGTACCTGGTGGTGGAGTCTCGAGCATGTGCGTTAAAGGTGGGAGAGGATATTCTGAAATCAGGAGTGAGGCACCAGGGCCAGGAGGACCAAGGAGCAGGAAAATCATCCCAGTGGAGAGGGAGGCTGTGCTCACGGGAAACCACATCTCCTTTACAACAGGAGATTGGGGCATCAGGGATTTTGCATCTTAAGGGGCCTATTCAGGAAGCAGAGGGGAATACAGGTGCCATGTTAGATTCAAGTTAGGGGAGCCCTTGGGCCTGGGAGATGATGTGTTGAAGAAGGACATGGTGGACACTGGAAGCCTATGGTGCTTTAAGCAAACGGGAGCAGAGAGCAGGATGGGGTTCATGCTGAGGCTGAGGGCAGTGGAGAGAGGCAGGCAAAGAAGGCCCTCAGGCTCCTGCTCCCTCCCACCAAGGCAGGCCTGGTGTCCAGGGGATCTGGATCGATGGCTTTAGAGAAAGACATACTTCCTGAATGCAAAACCCCAATCTTAACTGCCTCCAAGAGAAGTAAGAAGAGGCCTTTGTGGAAGTGAGTGATAAGAGCTGGGAAATTGGAAGAAGAGTTATCTGTTAAAAAAAAAAATTCCATCATTATTTTACCATATTATCACTAACACTTCTAGGTCAGATGGAAGTTTCATCAACGGAAAGCACAAATCTGTGCTGATACTGATGAGATTGGCTGCCAGGAGGGAAGAGTGGCATGGTCCCTCTTTCTGCAGGGGGCTGTGGATAAGGGTGGGGTTTTAAAACTTCCTTTCCTGTTTGCATGAAAAGCTAGGATTCCTGGCAAATTCTATCCTGGACACTGATAGTTGGTCAAGGGGAGTCCACTGGCAAATGGACACCACCTGTTGTGTGTCCAACTCCTCAGGAACCACGTGGAGAAGTAATATCCTGCCTACCAGGAGCAAGGGTGTTGTGACAGACAGCAAAGAGGAAAGGCGGCCAAGTTTAGATGTTCTCAAGGATGCAAAAAAACAAAAAGAAAGAAAAAAGAAAAAGAAAAAAACCAGTATGAAGTATAATGGAGGCGGGAAAATGAAGATCAGCCAAGAATAGAAGACTGCACTTTAAGTGGATAATGGATAAGGAAATCCCTGATGTCCTAGGATGCTCCTTTCCAAAAAGTCACCTTTTAAGTGATTTAATTTCACCACCAAACCATTTGCCCATAAGATAAGTACTCAATTAAGGCAGAGGAAGAGTGGCATTTGAATAGATTAATGTTTCAGGCTTTTAGATCCCAAGCAAGAGGAAAAAAAAGAACCAGGAATCTATTTCTTTCACCTGCCAGAATGATGCTCCTTTCCTTCACCTAATTGCTACCGGGAGAGTCCAGTCTTGAATTAGTATCCAATCCAGACTGCTTTCTCTAAAAGCTGATTACTTGGAGGCCAGAAAAGGGCAGCTTTGGAGAACAACTGAAATCGAATCAGAGCATTTCCTTACAGAGGTGGCGCACTTTGACCCAGAAAAATCAGAAGGTAATTTGTCTGAATACTCCTTGGTTGGCTGGACATCTTGGTTTTTAAGCCTGAGGTCAGGTTCCCTAGGGCTCTTTATCTCATCTCTGGGAAGCAAGGTCTATTTTAATGGAGGAAATGAGTATGAAGGAGAAAGAATGAGCTTCCAGGTGAAGGGCAGTAGCTGTTTAATAGCCACAGTGTTTACATGGCTCTGCTGTGTAGCTTTCTCTGCTCACACTGGAAAGTGTACAGGAAGAAGTTTCATTGTGGGGTGAATCCAAAGGCAGGGCAAGTGGACATTAAAAGTCTCACTCAAACTCTGGACGTATCCTTCTCTTCATTGTGCTGGGTGCAGCCACTCTCAGGGGACACATATGAGGAAGGTCCCAAAGAACCACTAGTCACGGTGGCTTTCCTGGTGCTCATCCCTTATCCAGCAGAAAGATCAAAACTGAACACCAGTGAGGCTATGCCGTGCCCACGGGGAGACGAGGGAATAAGCCTGACAATCACAGATTCCGAGAATGGAGGAGGTCCTGAGCAGACAGGTGATTGATTGCTGTGGAAAACCAGTAAGAGATTAGTAAAGGAGCAGGCCACAGGAGATCAGTGGCTAAATGATTTCCTAATGGCCTGAAAGAGTCTCAGGGCCTCCATCCACACCTACTTTGGTACCAGAGGGTGCCTTTGGAGTAGCCAGAGAATCTGGATCTTTAACCCTAGCTCCATGTTGCTTAAGATGAGAGGAAGGAAGGTGGAGTCCAAGGGAAAATGCCGAAAGTTGGGGAATTGTTGTTGTTTTTTAATTGAAAGGGATGTATTATAAACTTACATTTGTGATTTTTCTTTTTTTTGTATTTTGTATTTTTATTTTTTTTCTAATTAATTATACATGACAGCAGAATGCATTTTGTATCATTGTACAGAAATGGAACACAACTTTTCATTTCTCTGTACACGCTGTAGAGTTGCACCATTTGTGCAATCATACATGTACCTAGGGTAATGATGTCCTTCTCATTCCACTGTCTTTCCTACCCCTATGCCTCCACATTTTTGATTTCTTGATCATGGAACATCCTATAAATTTTGGACTCGTACTCCACAGTATGTGTGAATGCGTGTGTCCATGTACACAGGCATGCACGCACACAAGCGGATTTTACATACACTTGCAGAGAGTTTAAATATTCCTAAGGTCTACCCATGAAACCAATTTTAGGAGGTCTTGCCCAATATAGAATGAGAGGGAAATGCTTCATCTGATAACAAAATCCCCTTTTGCAAACATTTTTATTAAGGTGAGCAGGAATTTCTCATTGCAATCAATGTGTAGATATTTTTCCCCCTCCTATTGAAGTAAATTCCTAAATATCTGCCTCTGGATTATCTTTCAGGCTTCCCTTGTCAATTTGTCACCTACAGAATTAAATATGGATAAAACTGAGTCATGTATTAACAAAATATGTACTTAGCATTTATAAAGTGCAAACAAATATGCTAACAACCCTGCCAAGAATTCAGAGATAAACAACACACACCCTAGATGCTCAAAAAGATTCTGAACTCACTGCAAAAACAAGATTCTTGGCAAAAGTAGCTCTCATATGACATAGAATGTGGCATTAGAAAGAAGCCAAAGAGAGTCAAAGGAGGTGAGCTCATTTCTGGGTGAAATAATCTGGAATGGTTTCACAGAGGATATGCAATTTAAACGGATGCTAAATAAACGTTTTTCTGACTTGTTTATTCCTGTACCCTCAGTGAAAAAATGAATTTTATGTAACAGTATAGAACACATATTCAGATAGCTGTGAAATAAAAATTTCACAAAACAGTAATAAAAGCTCGCTTCTCAGCTCTACTGGTACTCCGGTGCTCCTTTGGTGACTGACAGGGTCCTATCTCACCCAGAGTCTGAAGATTCCCACCTAAGTATTTCCACTACTCCCTTGAGAGACAAACTCACCTCTCCAATTACCAACCAAGATCTCCCTGGGACCATATCATCAGTGCTCCAATTTCAGCACATCCAAAAGAGGACTTTTAGTTTTCATTCTTTCCTACTCCAACTCTACGGACATTCATTTTGGTAAATAGCACCAAGCTTCTGTTCAGGCCCCAAACCTGAGGATCACCATCAACTCCTTATAAACCCTCACCGCCTACATCCAACCACAGGGAAAACCACTTTGCCCTGCTTCCCAAAAGCATTCTCTGCACAGCTGTGGGTTTTGTGCTACCAGCATATGCTTTTAGACTTTGACAATGTTCTTATCACTAAACCCCAACTCACCTTTGACCTCCTCCATGATGTTACCCATGTATCACCCAAGTGATCAGAAAAAGGAAACTAAGCCCAAGTCAGAGTACGACCCTCGCACAGACTTCCTTGTTTCCTTCAAATATACCCAGGTTATTTCTTAGCATTTGTACTTTCCTTTACCTGGAAAACACAGAACTCAAATTTTAGCATGATCTTCTCTTTCATGTCATTTTCAAACATTTTCTTCTGTTAAGGCCTCCTGGATTACACGTTTGAGATCCTCCATCCCATCATTTTCTACCTTTCCTTCTATTTTCCCATGGTTTTTAGCATTAGGTGAAATGACATTACCTTAGTGTACCTGACCACTTTCTCTCCCTGCAGAACCTAGATGGTGCTTTGTTTATACTGTACCAGCCTTGACCTTCAAAAGTGCCTGTAGGGAATAAGTACTCAGTGGCCGTCAATCAACTGAATAAACAGCTATGAGTAAATGACTAGCTGTGGGTTATTATGACAAGTGTCTAGAGTACTTGCAGAATATCACACAATCCAAGAATTAAGTGGATGTGGCCAGGGCATCTGTACAGAAGAGAATGTGATGGGCCCTGAAAATATATATTAAAAGATCAATGGCATTAGTAGTGACATAAACACATATTAAAATTCTCTGGTAACATTTCTACTCCTAAGATTGGTACCAATTAGAAATTACTTACAATCTTCACTGTAAAAGGAAATGTGAGAAAATGGTCATTATTTTACACTGCTGGGGAAAGTCTCGGTTGCTACTAATCTGGTCATAAATATTAATGTGAAAACTGCACACTCTTAGCAATATTCTTAGAGGAAATCTATAACATAGAATTAAAATCACATAGAAAAACTTTCACTGCTGAATTGTTTGTAGAATTCAAAAATATAAATTCTAAGGTCCTTCGACAGTAGAAAGACTATGATTTGTACACAGGATAGCATATTATGCAGCTACCAAGAAGAATAAAGTAAATCTGTATATACTCATTTGAAGTGATGTGCAGTTACCTTAATAAGGAAAACTGGAAGTGGAAGACTAAGGTATATAGTGTATCCATTTTTTATAAAAACAGATAGCAAACAAGAAGAATCTGCATGTGTGCACAAGCTTGCAGAAGAGAGTTGAAGCACAATAGATGAGGCTGTTAGCATTATTTCCACACAAGTGAAGTGCAGAGTGACAGAGGGACACTGAATTTTTCTTTATGCATCTTGTGGGTTTTTTTTTTTGCGTGAAATGTAACATATGCATGTTTTACTAATCCTTTCATAACAAAAATGTGTTATAAAATTTAATTTGAAATTATTTATTTATGAAGGAATAAAAGTGACATGGGCTCTGGTTACACAGGAAAATAGGCAAATAAGTAAACTAAGAAGTATTATATTTTTAAGTTAAAGCAGAATTAGAATAAAATAATGCTAATAGATTTGGAAATCTTGATCACAGTCTGTTGCATAGGGTATATGTTATAACAATGAGAAAAAAACAAAACTTGTAGCTATTTAAGTAGCTATTTTAAAATGAAAAAGTTAGCCGGGTGTTCAAGTCTGTAATCCCAGCACTTAGGGAGGCTGAGACAGGAGAATCGCGAGTTCAAAGCCATCCTCAGCAATGGCGAGGCGCTAAGCAACTCAGTGAGACCCTGTCTCTACATAAAACACAAAACAGGGCTGGGGATGTGGCTCAGTGGTCGAGTGACCCTGAGTTCAATCCCCGGTACCAAAAAAAAAAAAAAAAGAAAGAAAAAGTTATCAAAGAATGACTTTTTATAAGGTTAAGCCCTGATGAGTTTAGCAGTAACGCCTTTAAACAGTTGGTATTAGTGCTATAAAAAAGAGGCAAGGGAAGGAAAAACCTATCAAGCTGTTTTATTCACGCCATTGAGATAGAAATATGTGTGTGTGTTCATACATAGTCACGTACCTTCACACATACACACTGAAAAAGAATGCATCTATTGCTTTGCTGGGAAATAAGTGTGAAACTAGAGAACAAGAAACTGAGCAATATTTGGAAGAAAAAGCAGACTGGATCAGAAGGGTAGAGAAATTAGAGAAAGAAAAATATTACAAGGAGAAAGGAAATGTGCAGACCAAAACCACACTTTTCCTTGTTGGAGCTTTGGGCCACTAAGTTTGGAAGGGCTCGTGCACTTGATTGAGCCAAAGAAATGGCTTCCGAGTTCCAACTTGAAAAATAGAACTGTTTTCATCTTGTGGGCTTTGAAGAGCATATCTTAATAAATATAAAATAATTTCTAAATTACAGTAATATAAGGAGAACTCAATGGATCTGTTATACTGAGGGAAAGCTTTTTACCTCTCAAGCAACTGGCAGACCAGGAAGACCAAAAAGTCAGACTAGCTGAACAAGATTTAAACAATACAAATAGTACGTGTAATCTAATGACTATTACTAAAAAGATTTGCCAGTGTATCCGTCAGGCAGGAGTCAAGAAAGGAAAAAGAAACCACTTCCACGATTTAGAACGAGAGAGGAGAGACGTATAGTGCAAGAAATTGGTTCCACGTGTGAAGGAAGCTTGGCAAGACAGATGGCTATTGTTGAGACAGGAGCTCAGCAACAGCAGGAAGCCCGCCACCCCAGAGCTGAGATGGGTGGTACATCACAGGCAGTCTTTTCAAGGAATTTTACCATAAATTAGCTAGAGAGGGACTTGGGGTCAGGCCTTTGTTTGGCTTTTTAAGGGATCTCTTTCCCTGCTCTGGAGGAAGACGTTTTGAGCTTCCCTTCTCTGCGGCTGGTGGAGGATTGAGGTCCAAGGGGAGAAAGAGGGCGGCTTAATAAGGAACATATGGAGAACTGAGGCTGCCTCTCTCCTTCCTGAAAAGAAAAAAAAAAAACCTAAATGCATTATACAAGAATAATTCCCTGAAATAAATCTGCAGATTGAGGCAGGAATGTACTGGGCTCCAAAAACCTGTAATGGAGGAAGCTGGACACAGAGACATATTCTGGTTCCATGATTGGACTCCAGAGATGAAGGAAGATCTCTTTAGACATCCAGGTAGCAACGTCAGGTAACTCAAGAAGGGAATGACATCAGCCTGGCCTCCAACATGCCTCTGTGCTCTGCAGAGCCAGGTGACCACAGGGCTGTGTTCTGAAGGACAGAGCCAGGGAGAACTGTGATGGCCGAATAAACGTCTTCCGATCAGAACTAGCTATGCGATGAAGAGCCTCTGGTTAAACATATATTGAGAATGACAAGAGTTACAGCAGAAGATGAACCCAAGCGCAAGTTTGGCACAGTTCTCTGTACCTATGCACAGGTTGCACACTAGTGAAGTTGGCCCAGCACAAGCCTCTTCAGTAAATTACTAGATGATAAAATTCCAGAGATGAAGGAAAATAAAGGACTTCGAATAAGAACATTGCACTGATGGCAAGCATTACATGTATCTCTATATAAAGCAAATACTAAAGAACGTTGGGAATTATGGTTACAGAATATAAATGAAATTGCTAATGTATTTATATAGCCCTGCAGGTAATCGGCCGGCACTGTGTTGTGTGTTTGATGAGGACATAATGACTCCACATTCTCAATGTTTTATTCAGTATCTTTCCTTAGTTTTTTTTTTTTTAAATGTTTATTTTTTAGTTGTAGGTGACAGAATATCTTTATTTTATTTTTATGTGGTGCTGAGGATTGAACCCAGTGCCCCACGCGTGCTAGGCGAGCACGCTACCACTGTGCCATAATCCCAGCCCCGCTTTCCTTAGTTTTTGAGGGACCTTTTGCTGGAGAATCCCTTATGGAGTGAAGGAACATTTATTTGAGCGTTAAATGATCTCACTGGTTTTGCTGCCATTTATTTTTCTTCTCTTAAATTCAGACAAATTACATTTAATACTTTTTATTGAAAAATATATGATTCTGTTTTTATGAAAGTCCAAGTATTTATTCACAGGTAATGGAAACTGCGTATTTCACTTTCATCTTTGCTTTTCTTGTATTAATTGGATTCTTTATTAGTGGCATGTGTAGTTTTCCCAAAAGCTAAATTTAGTTTTATGAAAAAAAAATTTAGTAAAATATTACCCCACTAAAAGGCGCCAGTGTAGAAGACTTTATTGGTGAGGTCTGTTCAATTTCCAGGCACCGGATTTCTGTTCTGAGACTGTTTGAAGGAGAAGAGAGCTAGAAAATTCCCAGTTCATTCTATAACATATCACCGATACTGAAACGAGACAGTGCATGACAAAACAATCATCCACAGATCACTTTGAATACAGATGTAACAATGGTAAGTAAAGCCTTCCCAGCTACTCAGCCCCCTCTGACCCCATCCTGTGTGACTGCACAGGTGCAACCAAGGGAGCTGGCACCTCAGAGATGACTTAGCCACTCTGACATGTACAGGGGGGAAGCGTTCTCTTCCCCCAGCCCAGCACCCTGGAGAGCCTCAGCTGGGTGAGGAGAGCGCAGGGCCATGGCCACCATCAGAGGACCCAGCGATGGGCAGGAGTAGCTTAGACTTCATGGGTTCAACCGTGGTCTCCATGATAGGGGAGCAGATGAGGAGAGTCACTGCTGTCCTCATGGAGACTCAGGAGAGCAGTGCAGGGAAGGGGACCATAAGAAGTACACAGTTGTCTCCCCGTGGTGGGCAGCAGAGACTAGAGTGTGGGAAAGGCAAAAGTCTGCTCTAGAGGGTGGAGTGATGGTCAGGAGGCTGCTGTATAGAACAGAAGCTCCAGAGCCAGCAGAGGGGCCCTCCAGGCTGAACACTGGGTTCTGTTGTGTAGGAAACCAGGCAACGGCCAAAGAACCACCCAGGAGCTTCAAGCTGGACAAGTCTGAGAACTCAGACAGTGAAGAACTTCAAGCTGCAGCCAGCCAGAGTGCCCCATAGAGAGGCCAGAGGTGTCTGATCTTGGTAATGAGACCAAGCTAGTCCTAGTGTAAAGAGTTCTTTAAAACCACTGAACAAAATGTAAAAATAGACCTCAAAATCATCAAGTGGTCCGTGAGTAACCTAAGTACCATCTTAAAGTTCAACATTCTTTGCAGGGAGATAACAAAACCCAGAACAACACTACAAAGTATACTCTGTCCAAAACCCAGCACAAGAGGATTTTGTGACCACAGTCCTTCCCACAGAAGAATATCAGAATTGGATGAGCTCAGTTCAGTCTAAGTCTTCTATGGAAGAAATCAAACCGCTTCTTCACAAACTCTTCAGCAAAAAGCACTCACCTCTTGAAGACAGTATACCATCAGGAAAGCCGAACAACTCTAAGAAAAGGAAGTTATAAAACAATCCTTGGGAAAACAGCCACAACACCCTTAGCAAAGAACTAGAAAATTAGTATGCTAATTTAGCAGTTATAATAATGTCACTACTACTTTAGCAGTGATGTATTAAAATGGCAAGATAAATATGCATTCATTATATGTATAGATATGCACATACATCTACATATGTGCACACACACATACTAATGTATATGTGTCAAATTTTTACATATTAATTGAACTGTATATTTAAGATGTAGTCAGTCTTTAAGAATATCATACCTCATTTACAATTAGAAAAAATGAATAGAACAAAATCAATTAGAAAACCAATTACAAAATATTCTGATAAAGAATTTGTATCTAGAATAAACTCACTATCAAAAAGACAAATAATGCAATTAAAGATGGCAGAGGGTCTGCACAGCTGTTTCTCCACATAGATATACAAATGACTAATAAGCACATGAAAAGATGCTCAACATTAGTAGTTATTAGCAAAATACAAATCAAACCACATTAAGATATCACAATGATAGGTTGGAGATGATCAAAAATTTCTATAATAAGGATGTGGCACAAGAGAACCCTCATATACTACTGTAGGGGTGTAAACACTTTCGAAAACGGCCTGCCAGTTCTCCAAACTTAAACGCAGAGTTACCATTTTACCCACCAATTTCATTCCTGGATATATACCCAAGAAAATGTATGTTCACATAAAATCTTGTACATGAACATTCATAGCAGCATTATTCATTAAAACCAGGGAAGTAGAAATGAGCCAACTAGACACCAACTAAAAAATAAATAAACAATGTGGTAAAACCAAGACAATGGAATATTATTTGACAGTAAAAAGGATCAAAAGTACTGACAGACTACAGCACAGATGAAACTTGAAAACATCATGCTGAGTGAAAGATGTCGGTCACAAAAGACCATGTGTTGTATAATTCCACATGAACAAAATGTCTAGACCAGGCAAATCCATACAGAGAGAAAACAGGCTCTTGCTTCCTCAGGGTCAAGGGTGGGGAGGTTGGGGGTGATGATTGAAAGGATGTGGACTTTTTGGTGGTGATAAAAATGTTTTGAAGTGGGCTATGGAGATGGTTGCACAACTATGTAAATATGCTAAAAATTACTCAGTGGTATTGATTATATGTATGTGAATTATATATCAATAAAGCCATCATAAACAAATACCAAAAGACAAATAGAGTGGGTAAGAATATAGGGGAAAATTGAAGTTTCAGATACTGTGGATGAGTAAATTAATGGCTATGGAAAGCTGTTTACTGGTACAGAGTAAAATGAAAAGACACAAACTTTGGACCCCAAAATGCCATTTTTATGCTTGTGGTCTGTGGAGTCTGGAGTCCATGCTTGGCTTGCCCCAGAATATAAACCCATCCATCACTTCCTTCCTTGAGAAAGCCTTGCCGTGACATGTCAGGTGATTCGGGCAATATCATTACCCAGTATTTCTCCTTTCCCTCCTCTCCATCCACCTCCTGGTCAAATTATATCATCATATTGTGTGCACATACATACAAATATGTAACAAGGAATCCCACAGTTATAACAACTCTAATGTACTAATAAAATATGGAAAAAAGAAATGTCAGGTGAACTAAAAAGTGTGCCCTGTGATGTGGCTGACTCTTTTCAGTCACTGATTTTTTATGTCACCATGGACTGTAATAATTAGTAGGTGAACAGCCAGTGTGTGGACCACACTTCAAGAAGGACAGATTGAGAGCAACTTGACAATGAGACAAAGAAACATCATAAACCACTGAAGCATGATATCACAGTGAAAAACTGGAAACAATCTAATAGTTCATCAATAAGTGCATGAATAAATTATGTAATGACAATTTGATGGAACACCAGATATTGAATAAAAAGAATCACATATGGATCACAAAATATATAATATTATATGTAAAAAGAAAGAGAACATTTTCTCCTTTGTATTAATAAAGATCATACAAATCAATGCTCTTTTATGCAAATATATATGTATAATTTCCTTTGACATATATAAGAAATATGCAAATATATGTATAATTTATGCAAATATATATGTATAATTTTATGCAAATATATGTATAATTTCTTTTGACATATATATAATTTCCTTTGACATATGTATAAGAAAATATATATTAAATTCTTGATAGAGGCTACCTTGGTGGAGGAAAGGATAGATTCGGACTGGGAGAAGGGGCTTCAATTTTATCTAAAATGCTTTATCGTATTCATTTTTCAAAAACATATTTAAATCAACTGTGTCAAAATGTTAACAACTTTCAATGCTGAGTGATAAATAGGTTCATGGATATTTGATGTGTTGTTTGCTCTTGTCTGTAGTTTTAAATTTCTTAAGAACAACACAATAAGGTGACTGTACTTTTAGTAAAATATGGCTGCATGTTGCCCAGATATCTGCTCCAGCTATACTGAGAACCTGGAAGTGTGAAACTCCACCATCTGTTATCCACAGTTAGCACAGAAACATCCAGGACTGACGTTTCGACCATGTGACCCAGGAAAGCTTTTTGGCAAAATCCCAGTGACTGTCAAGCAGCCAGTCCTGGAAACAAAACCCAGATTTTGCTAAAGAGTCAGAGAGGACCATGCAGAACTTCAAGGTGAAGTTCTCAATGGTATTGATTCAGATTTCATGACTTTCCATTGATTTTTCTGCTGTGCGGGAATCAGAAACTTTTTAGCTGTATTAATCGAACTTGTTAAAAAGGCAAGCTGTTCCAAGGAAACTTTGTGTGCATTCTAGGCTGTTTTTATGGGGTGCAGTGGAAAGTGTGGGAGGAGCAAAGCTCTTGAAGCGTCTCTGCTTTCCAGGACGTCCCTCACTAGAACCAATTGCTTTTCTGACTCATCCTTTGTGCAGACCAAATTTATTGAAAAGCTCTTGCTGGCCATGAGGTTATTTCCTTGCTGACCTTTTGTGCTGGAGACTCGCTGAGGACAGACTATGGTGAAAATTTCCCAAAGTAGGTCCTCGCTGTGTAAGTACTTTCCTTTGTAAATAATGCCCCAGTTGATAGGTAATTGTGCAATCATGTAGTCATTTTTTTTCCTCATTAAAAAATCATTGATGGACTTCTGCTCCAATTCCACTCATCCGTTTAAAGGAAACAAATGCACAAACTATATCACAATACTGTTTGATCTACATAAGCTCGTAGGTATTAGAACTTTTAGAGAAAAATTTTTTGGCTTTTTTATTTTAGTTCAAGCAACATTTATTTAGTCTTTATTAAGTGCCAGATACTTCGTAAGGTACTGAAAATATAAAAATAGAAACTGCATCTCCCACCTTTTAACTGGCTGTCAAACAGCAAGGAAAGCAGAAACGTAAAGATATTTATAGTTCAATTAGATGTTAAAAGATAATATAACTATGCACAATTTTAAGGTCTATGCGGCAGGACCACATTTTCCTTTTTAACGACTATGTCTCAGAAATTAGCCTCGTGCCTACAGTATTGAATATTTTTGAATAAATATTTAATGTGTTGTCTCAGCCCATTTGGGCTGCTGTAACAAAACGTACTAAGTTGCTTTGCAAACAACAGAAATTTATGTCTGACCATTCTATAAGTAGGTATTAGCAGATGTGGTGTCTGATGAGGGCTCTCTGCTTCCAAGATGGTGCCTTCTCACTGTGTTCTCACAGCACAGTAAGGTGGACAGGCTCCTGCAGACCTCTTTAGGCCATTCAGCCCATGTGTGATGGCACATTCCTCCATAACCTACGCATCTCCCAATTGCCCCACCTCTGAGTACCCCCATGTTGGGGATTAGGTTTCAAAAGATGGATTCAGCAGGAGGGGCACAGACATTCAGAGCGCAGTGTTTGTCAAACAGCAGAAGTGCCGCAGAGGGCAAGTGATAGAAAGTAGAAGCCGTATTTTGAAATCAGCACAGACAACTAGTTGATCAAAAGGTTTGATTGAAGTGGGTAGTCAAAGAAAAATTAAAGAATATATACAAACCTTAAGCATTGATACATTTTTTTCATTTTCTGTCAATCCTTAGGGAAAGCATCAATGTTTTTACATGTCTAAAATCATAGATTGCAAAACTGAGACCTATGTCTAAAATCATAGATTGCAAAACTGAGACCTCTTTCTTATATAAACCACATGTACAACATATTTTCTATTGCTTGTTTTAATGTATTTACAAATCAGTGAACCCAAAAGACACTTATACAGCAGCAGTGTTTCCTAACCCTTAAGGTCTTTCATTGTTTTTCCAAAATTTCAAATCTCTTTTACCTATTTAGTTTTTGTACATGTGCGCGCACGCGCGCACGTGTGTGTGTGTGTTTGTGTGTTTGAAGACTTAACCTTCATTGAGTCTTCTCAAAAGGGCATTTAAATTAGCTTTCAAAGAAATACACCTTTTTGCCCATGCACATTTTCCTGCCTTGTGAAAGATTTAATTAAATGGTATGATTACAACAACACAAACCATGGGTACAAGTGCCTTGAAGTGACTCTTAATGTGTACACATTGATTTGAAGGGAAAGCAGGCATACCCTGGAGTACAGGGCTTCCTCATGCAAGCCTGCATGAGATGAGCTGAGGCGTTCTGCAGAGCAGGGAAGAGGAGGGTCAGGCAGTGACAACTGTTAAGAGTGATCATCAAATGTCAGAAGAGCTGGTACAACACCAAGTTTAAAAGATGGTTAAGATTTGCTAGGTTAGCCAGGCGTGGTACACCTGTAATTTCAGTAGCTCCTGAGGCTGAGGCAGGAGGATTGCAAGTTCAAATCCAGCCTCAGCAATTTAGCAAGACCCTGTCTCAAAACAAAAAAGAAATAAAAAGGGTTGGGGATGTGGCTTAGTGAATAAGCACCCCTGTGTTCAATCTTCAGTACAAAAAATAAAATTTTCTTGGTAGATTAGAAAGAATATGCCCAGACAAGAGAGCAATTCTTAAGAAAAGATAAAAGTTTTAAGCAGGATTATAACTAGGGTGAAACTGGTTTATTGTGATACATCTTTATAAGGGTTCTTTTGAACAAGCAATTGCTTTTTTCCGAGGGAGAAAACAAAAACAAAAACAAAATCAGGATTATCAACTCTTGTTAAAGTGATTATATTAGTCAGCTTTCTGTTACTACAAAAAAAAAAATACCTGAGACAGCTCATATATAAGAAGAAAAGATTCATTTAGCTCACAGTTTTGGGGATTCAAAATTCAAGATCAAGTAGTGCTTAGCTTGCCTGTGGTGAGAAATGCAGGTGGCAGTATGTCATGCAGGAGCCTGTGTAGGAAAAAAGCAGTCACATCTGGAACCTGAGCAGAGACAGAGAGACAGAAACCAGGTACAACGACCTGTAAGGGCTTGTCTTCCACTTGGCTTCACCTCCTAAATGTTCCACCACCTCCCCTAGTGCCACCCTGGGGACCAAGCCTTATACACGTGGACCCTTGGGAGACACAACCTCTAAACCACAGCAGTGATTAACTGAGAGAATCAATATCGCTGCTGTTTTCATGAACCCATTATTGAACACACTCTCTCTACAGAGTTAGATTTGGGGTAGGAATAAAAGAAAGGAAGATGATAAGGAGGAAGGGAAGGGGAGCCCATACATAAATTGATTCCAGGTAAAAGCTTTCTGTTAGAATAATCCTGATTGACATCATGCCATACCCGGGTAAATTTTACCTAGGGATTTTCCATCTTGTTAAAATTGAAAAACCCAACAACTTTAGAAATTATTTTGCTCATTGATGTATATATATTCATCACAGACATATTAATCCCTTTTAACATATAACTTTACTTTATAATATGAACATAAGGCTAATCACAGTTACAATTGCAATATTATTTATATTGTAAAGAATACAAATTATCATTATAGTCTGATAACGTATTTAAATTTCTGTTAAAAGTCCCTCTCTAGAAAAAACAGTATTTCATAAAATGATTCATAGGATTTATAGAATTATTATCATTAAAAAGATAGAAAAGATTGAAGATTGCCATAAAGTGTTTATTTTTTTAATTAGAAGACCATAATTTTGCTCAGTATGCAATGGATATTTTTTTTTTGTTTTTAGATTTTTTTCCCAATAAATTCTTCTTTATCATGCTTAAATTCTCCTGGCAGAAAGCTTTCTAATGTTTCAAACCACCTAGGTTTATGGTGGGGTTTAGCAGGCCCATTTAAGACTGTATAGAAATATTTTCTAAAAGCCATGGAAACAAACAGAACACCAGATCCTGGAAACGAGTCTTCATTAAAGAGTCATTTTTGCTTTCAGAGTTCCTTTACTGCAACTAGAAAGGATATTTCATGTTTTCTTCAATTACTTGTGGGTAAATATTTTAGTTTAATTTGTATCAAAGTAAAACACGTTCCTCATTTACTATGAGATTTATAAGGAAAAGCCAACATCCTCTGTCCTGTCTGTTTTTATCCCTTTAAAATATTTTTGCTATTTTTCAGGTGCTTACCTTATGTTTTAATATAACAGTTTCATATGCTATCTCTTCATTTTTAAAGGTTAGGTATCTGTGGATTCCTACTATGATGGAACAGAGTTTAGTATTCTTCCATTTTCCACCTATTTTCCAAAATATGTGTGTCACAACTCTTCATTGCCCACGTTGTGACTTCAACCACTACTCACAAGCGAACCACATTGTGTAATTGTTATAATCTTTTCCTTGGACGTCTTTCTGTTTTCCTGCAGTTAACAAATACTTTAACTTTTATTTACTGAGTTGGCTATGTCTGTACCATGCTACAGTTTGCTTTCAACATTCCATGAGAATAGGAGAATTCTTGCCAGACCTCTTTTCCTTCTGGGGAGAGGCCTCTCAGAGTCATCTACTTTTCCACTCCAACACGGAAGAGTTGCTCTCTATCTGCTAAATTTTGTTCTACCCTTATTCTTGCCTCCCCATCCCACTAGGTTGACTGAGTATGAAATTCAAAGAGGAACAGTTTCCCTGCGGAAGCCGGACTCATGGCCTCCATCCTATTCTCACTTCTGTGCTGATGGGAAGAAGCCAAATGCCATTATGATTCCTCACATTTCATATATGACTAATTTTTTCCTTCTCTTTGTTAACTTTTAGATTTAAGAAAACAAACAGTTGGTGTTCTGAAATTGCCAGTGACGCACTGTGCTGAGATTTAGTTCTCTTTATTTCTTCGGGTGCTCGATGACCCTTTTAATCTTCAAACTTCTGTCTTTCAGTTCTAGAATTGCTTTCTAATGGTCTCCTTTCTATTTTCTCTTTGCCTCTATAATTCTCATTAGTCAGATGTTGGTAATCAGAATGTATTCCTAACTAATAATCTGACATCTACACACACATACACACACACCCCTTATTCATAGCTACATGTAACTATTCATGTGTGAAGATGAGTTGATCTTTTATACGTATATGTAGATAAATTCATCAGTAGGAATTGTTGATACAGGGCTGGGGATATAGCTCAGTTGGTAGAGTGCTTGCCTTGCATGCACAAGGCCCTGGGTTCAGTCCCCAGCACCACAAAAAAAAAAAAAAAAAAAGAAAGAAAAAAGAAAAAATAATAGTTGATACAAACTTCTACAAGAATTGAGCCCCTGT
Organism: Xerus rutilus; assembly: GCA_028644305.1. NCBI lineage: Eukaryota > Metazoa > Chordata > Mammalia > Rodentia > Sciuridae > Xerus > Xerus rutilus. Next base: position 130,740,672 of record CM053404.1, on the reverse strand, counting down.
TTAAATATAGACTTCACATATTTGAGATAGATATAGTTATATATCTGTAACTTTATCTGTCTAATAGATATTTCATAGATATAACACTTACGTATTGATATTCTAAAAGACTACAACAGGTGTCAGTACATTCCAGATGGTTAACTCTGGGAAGCCACAGTGGTAAGATAAAATTGTTGTATTAGGAAATGCTTCAATTCAATATTCTGAAAAAAATTTTAGATTAAACACTAACATGAAAGATGATAAGTTCATGGAAAATAGAGAAGGAAATCGGGAAGGGAGGAATATTGGAAAACCATCTGATACAACTCAGTCTGATACCACTAGAATGCTGGCCCAAACCTCCACACCTGTCCACCAAGTCTCCCTCAGAACACAGTGACCCTGGGATTCTCCAGCAGCTCCTAGGGTGCAATAGGAAAGCAAGCTTGGGTTGTCATATTGTGCAAATTAGTTTTCAAAACAATTGTTATAAAATATATGGTCTTCCTGCCAAGCACATTTTCTGTTCTGGATATAGGATCAGAGTTACCATTACATTCTATGAGAAATCAAAGTAAACCTCTTGCAAATGTAGAGTTGCCTTAATTTGAAAACTGACTTACTCTTTCTTTTTTTAGTCAGTTTTTTGTTGGTCACCAGCATGAGATGAAGATTATGTTACACCCCCATCTTGTGGCCATGATTTATCAGGCAAAAAGAGTTATAATTCAGTCCATACTGGAAATCTACATATTTTTCATTGTCTTAACCTCAGATTTGTTATCCAAATTATTCTCTTCCATAGACCCCTCAAAGTACCTTAGTAATTGCTAATGTCCTCACCTATCATAGCTTTTCCAGTTTTCAGTGGGCTAAGATATATGTTTTAACCAGATTGCAATTTAGAAAGTAAAACTAAAATGTTACCTTAAGTAATGACTCTTCTTCACAATTTTTTTAATTCACTGCTTCCTCAACAAAATCTCTTTCATTTTTTGAATACTCCATATTTAACTAGCCACATTTTAAGAGTGCTCGAAGCTTTCACTTTCTCAAAAACAGTTACCTTGATATTCATGAATTTTTTTGTATAGGGAGCCACATGTGTGACCAAATAAAATTTAAATTTTCAATGCTGAACATTTATGAGCTACTGTGCATGTCAGATACTCCTCAAACTTTCTCCCTCCTCAGCCTTCCCCATCCCTGACTCCAACCCAGGATGGTGATGGAGACAGACAAGTGTCCAGTCTCGTGAGGTAGACAAATAATAAAGTCTGTAGTCAGTATCCACCATGGCCATTGGCCATTGGTGTATTACACAGCGAAAATGTGGAATGAACTATGTTACTTTAAGAGAGATGTCAGAGATTTTTGAGATGCAAATCACTCATGGTATCTAAGAATGGACATATGTCTCACGTGGAATCCTCAGTGGTACCTTCTGAGACCAGCAAGGATGAAGATGTCTGTGCTAACGAAGCCAGAATTTTAATGAACTTCAATTAGCGATATGCTTTGGGTTGTTCTGGGGTGGGGCAAGTCAACAGCAGGCAAGGTAATATTCAACACAATCTTTTTATTTAAAAACAAAAGGAACTGATTGTTTTGTCACACAAACTATCAAAGGCAAAGCTTTAACGTAATCCTCCTTGGATAGTGTCTATGACTGTCTAAGAGAGGAGAACATACCAAGATTTTCATATTTATCGAAATGAGCCAAGGGTCACACTATCATGAAACACTTATCGAAACAATGGGGACCATTATTCCTATTTTTTCACTTCCTTATTTAAAATCCCCATTTGGCCATATATCAGAAATTAGGTTGGTAACAGGTGTAGAGAATATTGGACAATAAGAACGATCCCTTATCAATATTTCCAAACTGTTCAGAAATTATTTAATGTTTTACATCGTCTCTTCTGTTATGAACCATGTCATTATTTTCAGGCTTAAGACTCTTTTATTGCTCTAGTTTCATAGGACAGACTAATACCTTTCTAAAAGCTTTACCTGTTATAAAAGGTATTATTAAAAAAATTTTCCATTTTTTTCACCATGAAGATAGTCAGTATTTAGCATCGAAATTTAAAAATTGACAAAAAGGAAAGTGAGAGGTTTTATTTCACATAAAGTGAACATTAGAGATTGAATAAGGGTCATGGCTTAGCGATTAAAATGATCTGAGAGGGTGATTTTGTCACAACTTCATCAAAAGCCTTCATCAAAATACCCGGCTTCTGTGGGAAGCACTGAATTTGCCACTAGGGGGCAGACAAACCTAATTTTGCGACTCGGCCTTCTAGAAATCGAATTGAGGCTTCGAGTGTGTTTTTGCAGACCTGAGAAGGAACAAACAAACTCCCAAAGAACAAAAATAAGTCCACAACCCCTCCTCCTCCTCAGGCCATTTTTATTTGTGCATTATAATTATACGTAATACACATGGTGGTATTTGTTGTTACATATTCATACGTGCACACAATATAATAATTTGGTCCATCTATTTCCCCAGAACCCCACTTTTCCCTCTTTATCATTCATCCATTGGTGGACACCTAGACTGATTCCACAGTTTGGTTATTGTGAATCGTGCTGCCATAAACATGGGTATGCATGTATTGCTACAGTATAGTGACTAATTCTTTGGGATTATAGAGGAGTGGTATAGCTGGGTCATATGGTAGTTTCAGGCAATTTCTTAAATAAAAAGAGAAGGAAAGAAAAATAGAGCTGTGTGGTTTTGTTCAATTCAATTGAAAACACTGGACAGCTACATATTTTTACCTGAATGCAGGTGAACAAACATATTAGGGAAATACTGCCCATCGCTTGAAATCCTAATAGAAAATGAGAGGGTAGAAGCACTTTTAAGGACTTCTCAGCAGCCAAATAATCCAGCAGGGGGGTAGGCAGGATAGAAAAATATGATTCCGCTCTCCAATCCATAAATTTAGTAGGCTTCTGAAGATTGAGATACTTCATATATGCATGCCATCCATAGGCATAATGCTTATTATATTTAATGCATCTGTATATACAGATGCTCATCAATTTACAATATGTTACATCCCAATAAACAAATATAAATGGAAAGCACCATAAATCAAAATGCATTAGATACACCTAATCTACCATACATCCTAGCCTATCAACACAAAACAGAGCAGAGTATCCACTGTTTCCTCCTTGGGATCGAGAGACTGACTGGGGCTGGGCTTGCTGCCTCTACCCAACCTTGCCAGAGAGGAACCTATCATATGTTACTAGCTTGGGGAAAAATCAAAATTCAAAATTCATAGTCTGGTTTCTATTGTACGTAAATTGCTTTTGCATCATTGTAAAATTTTTAAAAATCAGCTGAACCATTGTTAGGTGAAATATTTCACCTTAATATTAATACAAAATTGTTTTTCATCTACTTCTGTGTGCCAAAAAGTTCAACGTCTATTTGTATTGTCCTAGAGACAAGATCTCTAGGACTTAAAACCAGATAGAAGAGAAAGAATTTAAAAATTACATATATGCATATGTATTTACATTTATATAAATATGTGTATCTATAATTCAGGTTCGAACCATGAACCAAATGAACAAGATTCCATGGTAAAGAGTAATAGGAGGAAAGTATTTTATGCATTGCAGCTAGGGAAGGGCATTGCGGGGATCTTAACTTATTCCTAAACTGAAGGAAAATACACATGTAAAGGGGATGCTGAGCAGCAAGGCATGAGTCTATGCATGAAGGCCTAAGTCGGATATCCATGTGACTGAGAGACGGTAGCTCAGGAGAGAATGAGCTACCCATCTACCCACATGGGGCTGGAGAGGTAGTTGAGGTCCCTTCCAGGAGACCTGGCTGTCCACTGTCACCCACAGATGTTGAAATGCTCAGGTATTCCTCTCTTCTGCTTCATGGATATCCCTGTAAGTGGCAGTAGGCTCCTTTGGGAAAGGACAGGGTGATATTGGTATCCAGGGTCAGGAAGCATCATCATGATCCCTGTTGGAGAGAGCACACATGTGGTTCACAGGCAGTGCTCAGTGGGCCCATGGATAATGCCCTCAGTTTTCAGATGTGTAATTGGAATGGACATAGGTAGGCTGAAAGAAAATGTATAGGAAAACTTGTGCTGTGCAAATGCTGAGGATTAGCAAGCTGGTGTGTCTATGTCCACGGCAGACAAAGAAATCTACAAGACAAAGTGTATTGTGAGAAATGCACGGCCACATGTCATACAATGAAGGAAGGAGTCATTTAATCTGGCTGGAGTAACAGACATAAACTTATAGGCCTCAAAAAGAGAGTTTCAAATACATGAAGCAAAAATTGACAAGACCAATAGGAGTGTTGGCAATGTGTAATAAAATTCAAGTGCTAACATCAGTTCCTTACAATTTCACAGAATCAGACAAACTATCAGTAAGGCTATTGAAAAGTTTTAAGGTACTCCCAAACTTGTCTTCTACTCACTGTGGCAGAATACTCAATAGTTTCAAGAGACATAAATATTCATCAAAATAGACTATGTCACTCCATTCAATATATGTTGATTCATTTCAAAAGATTCCATAATATGTTTTCTGACCACAATGCAATTAAATTAAATATTATTATGATTATTATTAACAATGATAATAATCATAATAATATACTTAAAATCCCAAAATATGTGAAATCTATTGGTCAAGAGGAAATATCAAGGAAAATAGAAAACATTTTAAACTGAAAAATAAAAACAGCATGTAAAAATTTAGAAATAGAGCTGCAGGAGTACTAAGTGGCAAATGCCTATAATAGGAAAGGTAATCAGTTTAAAATCAATGATTTAAGTGCATCTTATAAAGCTAGAAACAGAGGAGCACATTAAACCTAAAGTGTTAGAAGTTAAACACTAAAGGTAAGAGCAGAAATCATTAAAAAGACAAAAAAGATAATAGATAAAGTTAAAAGGAGAAAATAATTCTTCAAAAAGAATAACAAGTTTCAAATAGCTTATTGAGGAAAAAGAAAAAATATATATATCAAGATTGGAAGAGATCACTGCAGTAATTAAAAAAATAAAGGAATCATATAAGTATCTTTATGCCAATAAATTTGAAAACTCAGATGAACAATGAAATCTTCCAAGTCTTATACAGAGGAACCAGAAAATATTGTTAAGGAGATTGAATCTTATTTCTAATTTGTTCCCACAAGGAAAACTTCAGGTTAAGATAGTTTCCCTGGTAAATTTTATCAAATATTTAAAGAAGGAATAATACTAAATTCTTTCAGAAAGAGAGGAAGAACATTTCCAAGTCATTTATGAGGCCAGAATCATATATATATATA
>CM053404.1:130633939-130734849 GCA_028644305.1 Xerus rutilus | reverse complement strand
TTCACATGGCATCTAGTTTGATTCACACTCACATACTGGGTAATGTGAAAGCTGAGGACATCAATATTTTCAGTATATAAAGAGCCTATTAGCCCTGGGTGGTCTGTACTCTCCTCAAGTTTGAGAACTTCTGTTGTGGCAAAAGACAGGAATTCCCCTGGAGCTGTGGCACATTATTATTTAATGTCCTCAAAGTGTAACTGATTTGTTTGGGGATGGGGCATTCTGGGTAACTGCAGTGAATGACAGGATCGCTTCACTCTACCTTCCCCACCCCACAGGCTGGTTTTTATGTTTTGTTCTTAACATCAAACGTATTTTGTAAACTCAGACCATGCCTTTGGTGAGGTTATGGAAGAGAGCTGAAGTTTCTCAGTCAATTCCTTCTCCCTTCCAATTGGTTAGTCAGTCTCCATTAAATTCCAAGTTGAACTGTTGTTTTTTAAAACAATAAAGGGGTTGTTTCTAGCTACAACCTGCCTTTTCCTGATGTGATTATTCTTTAAAAAGTCCTCATAGCAAGGCCAGGGTTTTATTTGGCAGTGATAAGAGTTGTCATTTTGATCCTTACTCTAAGTCATTAAGGTAACAAGCTCTGGTTTTTGTTTTGTTATTGAATCACAGCTACAGACGGCTTCCTTGGCCCTTCAGCACAGAATACCTTTTGCTGATGTTTCAGATTGTTCCTTAACGTATTCAGTAATATTAATGAGCCCCGTCTGAGTATTGTCCCCTGGATAGTATGAGGTGATTTGTGTTTTCGCTTTCAAGGAGCTGACAGCAGCTTGGACTGGAATTCTCTCCTTCTCACATCTCTTTAAGCCAAGTTCCAATTAGAATGAGATATTCTGGAAGAGTCCTTTGGATGTTATCAAAACAATCTTCACACCTTTTCTTCAGAAACTCAAGTGAGTTAGTGGCTCTGGACATCCTCAGAACTGACTTTGTGAGGTGGGGACTCCAGGGACTGGGTTGCTCTTTCCTTTCAGGTTTGTGTTACTGCCTGTGCTTGGTGCAGGATCCCATGTAAGGTATTCAGCTAAGAGAGAGGCTGCCCCTTGTGGGTTCCTGGCTTCAGAGCACTCTTGCTGGTTGTGGGGGGGTATGACTTCCTGTCACCTCCAGTGCTGTGAAGGTGCTAATTCTGTGCATAGTGCTTCCAATTAAAGTAAGTTAACTCATCAAGAAGCTCACAGTTTCAGCATTGCATGATCCCAGAGATCTTCTCCCTGAGCATCCTAATGGTGACAGAGGCAAGTCCCATGTCCCTGACCTATTCTTTTCCCAGTTCATACAGAATAACAGTAATGAATCCAGATATGCATTCCATCCTGCACCCTAAGTGAGATCTGGAGGAGTATACTTAAGGCCAGTCAACAGGACAGGAGGATTCTACCAATTTGGGATTTATTAGTTTGGGCCAGTCTGAAATATATCTCAGCACTACTCTGAGGAAATGCTTGCTAGTGTAGATTTAGTATCAGATAATAGCTATAATAACAGAAAATATTGAAAGAACACATTCCAGGAGCCAGCCACCCTTCTCAACTCCATGTTTAAATTATTTAAATCATTTTAATCTTTTCTCAATCCAAAGAAATAGGTATTATCAGCATTTAGCCCTGGGTCGCAGTTGCAATGTGTGGTTTATTGAGCTCTCCTGGGACAATGTCCAACTCATCCTCGTTACTGTGAGTTGTGGTTGCCCCCTTATTGTGAGAGGCAGCCAGCCCTGCAAGCAGACTTGCTCAGCAGGAACTGATAGTGGGACCTTCAGCACATGACTATCTTCTTGATGCCTCTGTAAGATGGGGACAGTTACAATCCTACCTCATCTGTTGTGAGGATTAAGATAAATTTAAATTAGAAGAGTGCTTTCCACAAAGGAGGCACTACTATTTTTCTCTTCAGCTACTTTTTCTTTTCCAGCTTCATCTTCCAGTGCCCCTTAACAAAGTAGCCACGCTGCATACAAAGGCCCTGGACCTCCCAGGCTCTGGCATATCTTGGTGCCTTTGCGCAGGCTTCTGTTCCCTTTGCATAGAATACCTTTCCCATCCTTGATTTGAAAAACCCTTTCTTCCTTTGCTAAATTCAGCTAAAATGTTCCCTCCTCAGTGACTTTCCTTTAGTGCTCCTTCTTGTTCTGCAGATAACTGTTACCTCCTTTTTGTGTGTGTGTGATCTCAGTATCCTTGTGTTGTTCATTTATCAAATGGCTTAATGATTAACAGCTACCTGACCTTTACTGAGCTTATTATGTGCCTGGGAGTGTGCCAAGTGTTTTCTTGCTATTTGACAAAATATACTGACAGCTTCATGAGGAAGGGTTATATTTTGTTAAAATAATTTTCTGTGTCTATCTCCCCCAGTGAAATTTTGATAGTGACTTATACATCTCTGTGTGTTATTCATTTGTTCTCTCTAGGACCTGGCAGAGTGCCCAATTAATACACAGTGGGTGCCTCATGAGTGTATAAGGGGATGTATTTTACCAACAGCTCTTTGAATCCATTATAATTAACTCTTCTAAACAATCTTTGTGCTTCAGTCACTGCAGAGACTCACTGTCAAAATTTTAGGAAAAAAAACTGAGAATCCAGATGAAGGAAGTTAAAATTGCACTCCTCCCAGCCCTGCAGAGGGTAAACAACCTGTTCAAGGACACAGAGCTACCAAATGGCTAAACCTAGCATCAAGATCACCCCTCCACCATTAGCTCCAGAGCACAACCTCTTAAGTTCAGCACTACACAGCTGATCCCACCCTCCATCGTGCACGCGCGCACACATGCGCAAATGGATCAGAGTTGCTGTTAAAACAGATTAGAAGAGCTGAAATCTGAATCTTTCACACACATAATGTTGTAATGCATTAAAAATCCAGACTTAGGAAATTCCCAGTACTCAGTCTTTTCACATTTTCACGTTTCCTGTTCCCTCACTTATTCAGGAGAATCCTGGTTGTTTTAGTCAGCTTTTTCTCTTCTGTGACTAAAAGATCTGACCAGAACAATTTTAGAGGAGGAAAAGTTTATTTGAGGGCTCACAGTTCAGAGGCCTCAGTCCATAGAAGGCTGGCTCTATTCCCCGGAGCTCAAGATGAACAGAATGTCATGGTGGGAGAGTTGGCCGAGGGAAACAGCTCTCACGATGAGCAGGAAGCAGAGAGACTCCACTCCTCAGACACAAAATATATGTCCCAAAGTCATGCTCCCAATGACCCACTTGCTCCAGCTACATCCTACCCATTCAGTTAATCCCATTAGGGATTAATTCACTGATTGTGTTAAATCTCTCAAAACCCAATTATTTCTCCTTCTTGCATTGTCTCACACATGAGCTTCTGGGGAATACCTCACATCCAAACCATAACACTGGTGAAAATCAATAAAATATAGATTGAGAGCTCAGAGAGGTAAATTAGAAAGAACAGCTTTGAAGTCAGAAGAGTGTGGGGTTGGATCCCTGCTAAACCATCAGGTATATTACCAGGGACAGGCTGCAAAACGTGTCTTGGTCTTAGTGTCTTCTGTAAAAGAGAGATAATAAGAAACTCTTGGCAGCATTTTGTGAAGTTCGAGGTAATATGTCGGAGATGTGTGCTGGGTTTGATGAATGGTAGGCCTTGTTGCTGGGTCTCCAATGGTGACTGCGATGCCCCATGACTTGCCAAACAGTAGCCTTGACAGGTCGTTTTTTCCACAGCTATGTGCGGTTTCATTCCCAATCCTTCACTTTAATTCTCATGGCAATTTAACTTTTATATTATTATTAGATGCCTTTAGTATCTTGCCTCACAGTCAGTTTCTCAGAAATTCAATCTCTTCTCCACAGGGCCTCTTTTGAGATTAAAGAGAAAAAAAAAGTGACAAATTTAGGGCGTTGAGAGCGATTTTCATTTAAAAGTCGATCATTGTTTTCATTCCCCTCTCATTAATGGTTTCTGTTTTCCTTTCTCAGCCAGTTACTCCTTGGTTCATTCATATTGCTAAACCGACCCCTCTTGTTTCCTTTCAAGATGAAAGGAGACAACCATGAATGAACCACCGGATGGTTTAGCAAACGCTTCCAATTTCCCCGATTATGCAGCTGCGTTTGGAAATTGCACTGATGAAAAAATCTCACTCAAGATGCACTATCTCCCTGTTATTTATAGCATCATCTTTCTTGTGGGCTTCCCGGGGAACGCTGTAGCCATCTCCACTTACATTTTCAAAATGCGGCCCTGGAGAAGCAGCACCATCATCATGCTGAACCTGGCCTGCACCGACCTGCTCTACCTCACCAGCCTTCCTTTCCTGATTCACTACTACGCCAGCGGTGAGAACTGGATCTTTGGGGAGTTCATGTGCAAGTTCATCCGCTTCGGCTTCCATTTCAACCTGTACAGCAGCATCCTCTTCCTCACCTGTTTTAGCATCTTCCGCTACATCGTGATTATCCACCCAATGAGCTGCTTTTCCATTCACAAAACTCGGTGGACAGTGGTAGCTTGTGCTGTGGTGTGGATCATTTCCCTGGTGGCGGTCATGCCCATGACCTTCCTGATCACATCAACCAACATGACCAATCGATCCACTTGTCTTGACCTCACCAGTTCAGATGACCTCACCACTATCAAATGGTACAATCTAATTTTGACTGCCACCACCTTCTGCCTCCCCTTGGTGATAGTGACACTTTGTTATACGACAATTATCAACACCCTAACCCACGGACCTGAGACTCAGAGCTGCCTTAAACAGAAAGCTCGAAGACTGACCATTCTGCTCCTGCTCGTATTTTATATATGTTTTTTACCCTTCCATGTCTTGAGAGTCATTCGGATTGAATCTCGCCTGCTTTCAATCAGCTGCTCTATCGAGAACCACATCCATGAAGCTTACATAGTTTCTAGACCATTAGCTGCTCTGAACACCTTTGGTAACCTGTTACTGTATGTGGTGGTCAGCAACAACTTCCAGCAGGCCATCTGCTCAATAGTGAGGTGCAGAGAAAGCGGGGACCTCGAGCAAGCAAAGAAAGCGCGTTGCTCAAACAACCCTTGAAATACTTCAAATACTCAACCAAAAATAAAAATCCTGTTGATAATTTACCTACCACTTCTGAGAAGTTCAGAATATCCCCTTCAATGAATTCCCAGTCAATACTGTGTACTCAGGTAATTATGGCTAAAGCCAAGGGCTGGGCTACTAGGAATTCTCCGCAATCTGCTTGTTGGGGTCTTCCTGTAGGTAGAAATAAGAGTCAGATGCATGCATATTAGTAAAATATTCAAACATAAAACTACAGACAACTGGGACTGAGGGTGTCTCAGAGAATATCTAATTCCACCAACTTATTAGATATGCCTGGAAACTAAAGTTTGCACGAGTTCCCTAGATCTCTCAGAAAATTAGTATCAAAACAGGAAAACAAAACAAAACAATCTCTTTGCTCCTAGTTTCATGTCCTTCAAACTTTGCTTTGGGATTTGAACTGGGTTTGGTCAGTTCTGTAAATTGAAACAAGCCAATAAGATTCACGATACAAGATATCAATGCAAATAGTAACTGCAAGATTCTTGCGGTAGTATGTCTTTATTGTTGTAGAACATCTTAAAAGTTGTTACTGAATTTATAAAACTGATCATGTTGTATTCATAATTATCAACATGTCCTGGGGAGGGAGGGTACACATTTGGAGAACAGAAGTACTTTCTAACAGCATGCATGCATTGGGTGTTAAATCAGATCTCCACACTGTTTTAATTTCTGTGGGAGATTACTCCAGGAAGTATTAATTATCTTTAAATATTTTGTTCTTTTATGACTGTAAACAAAATATATCATTGAAACTGCTGAATTTATTCTTGGAATTGTGTCTGTGTATGCTTAATTATCAGTAAGTGGAAATATTTGAGAAAATATCTGGTCTAGTTATTTAAAGCCCTAGTAGATGTGTTGATACAGTTAATAAACTTACTTTAAAATATAGGTTGGGCATATTTTTTTCCTGTGAAAATGCAGCTTTGTCACATTGCATCGACATGACACTCATTTTCTCCATGATGAGAGAATAAAGAGAAGCTTACAAATCAGTTGTGAAATAGGCTGTGATGCATGACTTAAGCAAAGGAACGGGTACCATAGGAATGCTCCACGCCCGCCCTCCAGGTTCGTCTAGGATGTTGCCTCTGACTTAGACCTAAGCAAGCATGTTCACCAGGAACCTTGGCCAGGCACACAGGGAGGTGTGGGGGGAGAAGAGGAAAGCTGATGGCTCTGAACATGAACTTCCCTGCATGATGGTGCACTTTAACCACCACCTTCTGAACCATCCTCTCCAGGTCTTTCTGCAGCACACGGAATGAGCTATCTGACTGGAGGACTCCAACTTGCCCATGCACATTCACTGCACAGCTTGGAGTCATATTCAGAGGTCCACTAGGAACCAGGGAACTTCTCTGGTCTCCCCTGTTCTCTCCCTAATGCCCAGCTCAAACCCTGGGCCATCACTGAAAAGCATCAATGAGCCTTTATACCACTCGTGTTATTCTAGCCCTGAGCCTAAACCCTTTCTTTTCTCTCCATCTCTATTCCTTCTTATTTCAAAGATTCCTCCCACCAGAGAAATGCCACCTCAACCTCCTTCATGTCCATCTTAACCTGTATCTATAGTTTCTTTTTTCCTTTTCTTTTCTCCCTACCAATGCACAGAAAAATAAATCACCTCTCTGAAATGAATTCTTCAGCTGTATCTATGATCTGTATTTTGCTCTCTTTGGGACCTGGCTTTAATGCTTAATCCCACTATCTCAGATTTTTAACATTTTGATTACCCTGGATAATTGACCTTAGCTTGGGAGCATGCATAATTTCCCATTATCCTCAAAATACCTTCCCTTGATTCAGCTTTTCTGTCACCTGACCTGCTTCCCGCGCAGTTGCGGGTTAGGTGCAGATGACAGTCTGCCCTCCAGGGCTCTGCCGATTGAACATAATCACAAAGATCTGAGCTCAATTGAATTCAAAGGGTCAATTTTATTTTCCAAAGTAAAGAGTTCTGAGCTAATTGTGCTAGAGGTTGCATTTTGAACTGAGGCCAGAAAAAGGGATTGATGATACTTCCCAGGCGAGAACGGGACCCATGACCCTGCCTCATACTAACAGCCAAAGAAGAGAAAGCATGTGAACAGAAGAATAGAGCTCAGAAGGGCTCTGCCAGAGGGGAGCTGCTGGGGTGTGCTGGCAGTTTAAGGACTGGCTCAGGTCAGGCTCCCCATGCTAGAGTACAGGCCCTCCAGGAAAACCTGTCCCCAACCTGTGAGACACTGTAGCACCTCCCGTTGGGTCTTAACATTATATCAGAAATTTTCAGTCACAAAATTAGAGAAAGAAGTGAAATGACCTCACACACCTCTGTCTGAATTTCACCAGCAGTCACTATTCTAACGTTTTTGCTTTATCTGGTTCTTTCCGTGTTTGGTGGCTAGAATATTTAAAGGCAAATTCTAGCCAACATATAATTTCACCAATAACTGCTTCAATATTGATCTCATATGCAACCCACAAAACCAAACCAAAATAAAATATTATTCTTTAATAGTAATCTGCTTTTACTTTTTTCTTTTGCCTCAAAAGTGTCTTTCTGTAGTTTTTGCCCCAAATCAGGATATAAACAAGCCCCATGCCTTATGTGTCCTTGATATAGCTCTTGCATGTCTCTTCATCTCCCAGAGCTCTCCTTCTTTCGTGGCCACTTCTGTGATGAATAAACCAAGTCCTTTGTCCTCTAGAATTTTCTAGATTGTAGGTCTGGCTGTTTTTAATTCCATTTTGTAATTTATTGTGTTTCTCCAAGCCCCAAATTTGCTCATTTCTTTTCCATCATATGGCCCTCTTTCTTTCTAATCTATTTCAAGTTCTCTTTTGTTATCTCCAATTTACCAGTAAGCTTATTCAGTGAGCTTTTTATTTCAGTTGTTTTACTTTTGGAATCTTATGCTTTCTATTTCTCTTTTCAACATTCCTTATTCATTAAATAAATTACATTTTCTTCAATTCTTTAAACATATTTAAATGACTGCTTTTTTCTTCTTTCTTTTCAAAGTAGATCTAGAGTGGGACTTTCTCTAGGAATGTCCTTTACTGCTGTGCTACAATTTTCTGTAGCTACCTGAGACAATGGCATAGTAATGAGGTTTTCCCCTCTGGTTGGGTCAGAACTCCAATGTGCCTTATTGCCACATGACCACTGGGACCGCTGGTATCTCTATTTGCACAATAGCTTCTTTCTGAGGAGATTCAAATAGTCTCCCTATACAAATAGCCCTTGACCCAGGAATCACAGGGAATCTATTTATATGAGTCAGCTTTTTTGATGCTGTAATCAAAATAGCTGATAAGAACAACTTAGAGAAGGAAAAATGTTTTTTGTTTTGTTTGTTTGTTTTTGGCTCATAGTTTCAAAAGTTTAGTCCTTTTCTCTGAGTCCAAGGTGAGACAGAACATGGTGGAGGTAAGGCATGGTGGGAGTGCTGTTCCATTCATGGTGGCCAGGGAACAGAGAGAGGGGAAGGGGCTTCAGGGAAGATGAACCCTTCCAAGGTTGCCCCACCACCTATGGGTGATACCCGGTCAGTCCATTCAAAAACTAGGATGGACTGATGAGGTTGCAGTTCTCACAATTCGATCGTTATACTTCTGACTATTCCTACATTAACACAGGAGCTTTGCGGGGGGACACCTCATATCCAAATCATAACACTATTTCTGACTTGACTCCTCCAATCCTTCCCTCTGCTTTGGTGCCCTGTGCACATATTGTAGACATTTCAGTTATGTCAAAGTTTTACCTCTACCTCCTCAGTTCAAAGGGACTATTGTGTTCTGTGGGACTCCAGTGCACTGCACTGTAGCCAGGAAACTGTGTCAAGGCAGAGGGATTGGGGGAATGTGAGGATCATGGTATTGCTCTATTGTCCCATCCCTGAAAAGTTGTGCTTCATATATTTTGTTCACTTTTATTGTTGTTAACAGTGAGAAAACCTCTCTCTTATATTTCTCTATGGCCTATCCTAGGTGAGGGAGTGGGCCCACATGAAATGCTTCCTGTGCATCCCACTGAAGCTCTTTACTGTTTCCCTTCTAAGGTGTTTGTGTTAGTCAGCTTTTCATTGCTGTAACCAAAGCATCTGGCAAAAATAACTTAGATAAGGGAAAGTTTATTTTGGGTCACAGTTCAGAGATTCAGTCCATGGACAGTACTCCTCCACTCTGGGCCCTAGGTTAGGAGGTGCCTCATATTGAAAGGATATGATGGAGGAGTACTGCTGTACTCATTGTGGCCAGAAAGTGGGGATGGGAGGGCTGGCCACAGGGACAATAAATCTTTCCAGGGCACCCCCCCAAGTGACCCACCTCATTCACTCACATCCCACCTGCCTTCAGTTACCTCTCAGTCCATTCAAATTAGGATAAACTGATTAGGTCATAACTCTCACAACCCAATCATTTCACCTCTGAATATTCCTACATTAACATAGGAGCTTTGGGGGGACACCTTATATTCATACCATAATTTCTAAACTGGTCTCTCAAAACCTATGTCCACATCACAATGCAAAATGCATTTAGTCAATCTCCAAGAATCCTCATAATTTTAACAGTTTTAGCATTGTTCAAAAGTCTCAGAGTCTTCTCTGAGACTCAAGGCAAACTCTTTGTGAGCTCCTGTAAAGATCAAACAAAAGTTACATATATTCAATATGTAGTGGCATAGAGTAAACATTTCCATTGAGAAAGGGTAGGGGCATAGAAAGAAGGATAGGACCAAAACAAGAATGAAACCCAGCTGTGCAAACAAGTCCTACACATCTGGCATATGGGGCATATGGGGGAAAGATATGAGCTCCAAATTATGTGGGGAGCTCCAACCCCTTGGCCTTGCTCATTGTTACACGCATGGCCTCTCTGTTAGCATGGCCTGCTCTGCAGGCATCAGTTTTCCTTGACAGAAACTTCATATTACTGGTATCTCTTAATTCTTGGGATCTCTACCCCAGCTTTGGCTTCACCTTCACAGCTTCACACATCAGTCTTTGGGGCTGCCCACAGAGATTCCAACCCCACTGTGCTTTTCCTAGTCTCCCACATCTTCTTTTGAATACTGGTGGAAGCCTCTATGACTCCCTAACTTTACTATTCAAAATGCCTGCAGAACCAGCATGACATAGATGATATCAAGGTTTGCCATCAGCTTACTCATCAGCTGGACCCCCTGGGCCCTAATTGCAAAGGATTCTGAGTGCCCAGGAGGCTGAGCAGGACAAATCAAATCCTGGGGAAACAGCTTTTGAGGCATCCCTGCATAAGCAGGGTGCTCTCAAGTTCTCTTCTCAAAGGATTTTCACTTTTGCATCCTTGAACCTGCAATGGGTGTGATATTGCTGATTCCCATTCCTGAGATGCCCTCAAGCCATTTTTCCTTGAATCTCTGTGCAAAGTACTTAGCATCTCTTTAGTGATTATTATCTCTAATGACTACACATTCTTTGCCCCACTTTTAAACACACTTTTTTGGCCAAACTGCTAGTTTCTACAATCCTTCTCCTCTGCTTTCTGCTCCTGATTCTCACAGTAAATCTGGCTAATGGAAGATAGCAATATCCATTGCCACTGCCTGAATGCTGTACTGCATCGAAATTTCCTCCACCAGATTAATTAGTCCATCACCTTTAAATTCAGCCTCTCACAAAGTCTCAGGATATGAGCAAAATGTAGACAAGTTCTTTGTTAAAATGTAAGTATGAATGGTCTCTAGTACAATTTCCAGTGGAGTCCATATTCATCTCTGTAATCTTATGAGCACAGTCTTTGCCATCCACATTTCTATTGGCATTCTGGTCATTTTAGCTTGCACCAGAACCACCCATTAAGCTCTGAGTACAGCATTCTCCAACAAAACTTTTGCAAAATGCTCCCACAAATCAGTTCTAAAATCTTTTGAACCACATGGTGAGATTAGTCACAGACAGATTCATACTTCCCAGTACCAATTTTTTATGTTAGTAAGTTTTTCATCACTGTGACGACAACAACAACAACAACAACAACAAAACTGACAAGAACAACTTAGAGGATGAAAAAGTCTATTTTGGCTCATGCTTCACAGTTTCCATCCATGGAGGGCTAGCTGAATTGCTCTAGGTCATAGGTGAGGTGGAACATCACAGCCAAAGGGCATGGCTGCTCATTATGGTGGCCAAGAAGCAGAGAGAAAAGGGAGAAGTAGTCATAAGGGAAGATGAACATATTCAGGGCATGCTCCCAGTGACCCACCTCCTCCAACCACACCTCACCTGCCTGTAATTATCACTCAGTCAATCCATTCAAACTTGGATAAATGAATTAGATTATGGCCTCCTCCTTTAATATAAAAATAACAATGGGTTTAGAACTATACATATGTTGTAAATTTTGAAAACTGATTGCTTATAAACAAATCATGAAAGCAAAGGGAAATAAATCTTATAGCAGAGAGCATTAGGGGCAGGCTAATGCATTCTGCTTAAATTCAAAATACTCAGGAATTAGAACTACCAGTTCCTTCTGAAAGAGAATTAAAAGAGTTACAAAATAAAGTTTGATTTAAACTTAAATCAGAAACAATTATACATTATACCCCTTGATAATTTCCCTTGTCTTGTGCAAATAAACGATTATCCCTTTCTTACACCAAAATTCTAGGTTTTTCATTCTGGAAAGATTGAGGCAGAAAGATTCTTGACCTGAGGTCAAGTTTCAGACACTAGTCCCCTTATCTGTGGGAGATAGGTTCCTACACTTCAGTTGATGCCTAAAACTACAAATAATACCAAATCCCATGTATACTATTTTTTCTTTACATGTGTGTCTATTATAATGTTTAATTTATAAATTAAGCACAGTAAGAGATTGATTATAGCTAACAATAAAATAGAACAATTGTAACAATATACTCTGCTAAAATTTCCAGCAACACTACTGTTGTACTTTGGGACCACTATTAAGTAAAAGAAGGGTTACTTCACACAAGTACAGTGATAGCACCATTGATCTCATAACTGAGACAGCTGTTAAGTGACTGATGGGAAGGTAGCATATATGGCATGGATACACTAGAAAAAGAGATGATTCATGTCTTGAATGGGATAGAATAGGATGGCATGAGATGTCATCATGCTTCTTAGAATGATATGATACAAATTACTTCAGGAGTTTTCCATGTAATATTTTTGGACCACCATTGACCACAAATAACTAAAACTACAGAAAATAAAACTGGACTAAAAGCAGGGTAAAAGTGAAGTCCTAAATACTAAGTAGAAGCATTTGGCTCTGATATCACTGGCAGCTCATGCTTCCAATTCCTAGCAGAACAGAGGCGAACTCGCTACAAAAATGAAAAATGTAGCAATAATATAGGTGACTTATATAGCACTAGTCATGTGCTGAGCTCTGTTTTAAGTGCTTACTTCATGAATACAGGCAGGCTGACTCCAGAACCAGTATGTGGAAGAACCACTACACATGCTATTGTGCACAAAAAAAGAGAAACTATTTTAGATGCCAACAGGTGAGGAGTGGCTCCAGTTGCTCACCAGGTTATGGACCTGCTCACTCACCAGTGGACCTGCCTAAGCGCCTTCCTCTTCAGGAGGAGTGGGCAGCCATGAATAAGGAGGCAGCTGAGGAAGACAGGTAGCAGGAATTAGACTCCAAAATGAAAACAAAGAAAAAGCAAGTCCTCAGAAAACAGAAACACTGCAGAGAGTGTTAAAAAAAAAAAAACAAAAAA
Source organism: Xerus rutilus (assembly GCA_028644305.1). Lineage (NCBI taxonomy): Eukaryota > Metazoa > Chordata > Mammalia > Rodentia > Sciuridae > Xerus > Xerus rutilus. Next base: position 130,722,028 of record CM053404.1, on the reverse strand, counting down.
AACTTCAACAAAGCAGTAATTTATATACTCAGAGATATCCTTGAAACAGAAATGAATATTTGAAGAACAAAAAGAGTTCTTGGTTACTAAGTCAGGGGAGATTAGGGGGTTATTCCAAATGCCCTTCACTAACTGCTATGATCTGGTAAGTGCTTTGTTCCCGGGAGCTCAGGGTGGGGAGGAGGGATGGAATCCTGGCATCTTCTCTCTGTTGATCCTGTTAGAAGAGAGTCTTAGAGGCTGGTAGGATGATGGCAGAGTTATTTCCAGATTTGCAGGTAAAGTACTCTGATTTTTGTTATTTTGTATGCATTTTGGAGGTTTTAGAGAAGCAAGGTTTCTAAAACCTGCTCTTAAATCACTAAGTTTCTTAGAGTTGCTCTATTTGCTTATTCTTATCCTATCTTTGAAATTACATATAATATGGTATGTGAATATATATTATAGATAACAACAAAAAATTTGTTTTCCATAATTTAAAAATAGGTCTGTAGCCTAAACATACTGTTTTTCTTTTGAAAATGTTCGTTAACAATATGTTAATACTGCTAAATATTTGTTTTTGATTAATCACAATAGCTTCTGCAAACATTTAAAAAGTAAAGCAAAGAAGCAGAAAATACTCTTTGTTTATATCTTGGCTTCTAAGAACCAAGGATTTATAGAATAGGAGCACACATGTACATGTGTAAAAACACTGTATCCATTTTAACTGCTATTCAGGTAAGTGAACACCAGCATCTTTTGAGCCTGTACTGTGTGCAAGGTACTATGGTATAAACCGGATAAAAACCTTCATAAGAAGACAGTTTTGATTTCAAAGATAGTACATTCTTGCAAACTAGCCACATAGTCATATGTACCTTTTAGTTTGAGTGGTTGGTATGGTAACTTGCTTATCAAAAGTCAAAATGTTTACCTAGCTCTTTTTTGGCCACTATAGTGAACCATGATTCTGGTTATATTCTGAGGAGCTCACAAGAGATACATTTCAGAAACATCTATCTATCTAAATCCCTTTCACCAATAACCCTAAAGTGTGTCCCATATATACACAGAGATCCTTGGTTGCTAGTTGTACATGGTCAAATGCCCCACTTAGCTATTTGAAGCACATAAGAGAAGAACAAGAAGACAGTTTTTATTGTTACATACTTGCTATTATCACATTCTTGGAGGAAACATTGTAAATATCTGAATCCTACACCTAGAAAATCAAGAAAAAGTCCTACACACTCACTATAAACAATGCTCAAGCAACAACCCACCTCCTTTTTATAAAATGTTTTCCAATTCACCTAGTCCATCTAAAAGTTTAAATAACACTGCTGATGTTTTTCCTTTAAATTTAAGGACAAATGGAGATAGTATTCATATTAAAGAATTAAAATAAGGCCAATGTAAACATCTTTATTCAAATTTCAACTATTTATGAAAATAGAGCTAAAATTCAGTTTTTATGAATCTTTCTCCAATTATCTAGTTCATAGTAAAAAGATCAACACATTTTTTTCCCCCTGAAGCATTTGGGGCATTTTCTCATATAGGATCTGGGTTCTAGACTTCCATGTCCCTGTTTTCTCTCTTTCCCACGATATCAAGTTCTCCAATGAATGATCATATTTCTTTGTGTTCCTGGCACATAGCAATATCCTAGGAGGTATCATATACAGAACCATAACAAAACCAAGCCTCTTTTAGAAAGAGGAATACCTGCTTTGAATCCTAATTCTTACTTGGCCAATTGCTTATACGGAAGATTCGTGCTTTAATTGAGTCTTTGTGTAGCCTTTCATGAGGGACCGAGTTCTGTCTTTGCTAACATTCTGGATTCAATCTGCTGTGTACCCTTCCAGTTGAAAACCATGAAAACAGATAAATAAAATATTTTTTATAAATATCTATAAAAGTGCTTGCTGAGCTGGTAAGAAGCTAAAGAATCCTCTAAGGGAAAAAGTAAAGGTGGGAACTTAGAAATTGGCAAGTAACAAGAGCAGCAATTTTCCCAACAACATCTGGAACATCCTGGTGGCTTTTTAGACTAAGTTTGACATCTGCGTTGGGACATGCAGGTTGATCATACATCCTGGGTTCCCCAGGATCTTACTAGTTAATGCCAGTTTCCCGAGTATAATTTGTTTTCCAAAGTTTCTGGAATGATGTCTGATCAGGCTGAGCATGACAGCTAGAACATAAGTATGGATCTCCACCACGATGGGGATTCTAACAGTAGGCTCGTGCACAAATCTGCCTGTCAATGGGCTGCACTCTCTTCATTAAGGTGAATGATAAATAAACTACAGAGTAGAAAGGGACAGTATGTAAAATAGCCTGTATTGACTTTGACACTGAATAGAGGGAAAACAAATGTGCCCCTGAGAAATCAAAGTCAGCATCCAGCTAACATGAAAATATGTTGTTTACCCACATGTTAAAAATTGAAGTTCAAGTGGAGAATTGATTTTAAAGGGATTTCCAGATGGGTAGTACCACAAGGCAATTATAGCAGCATATGCAAAACCTCTTTAATGGAACACAAGTTTAACCCTGGTCTCCAAAAATTCCCTTTGGTACAGTTTCCAAGGATAACGAGAAACACATTAAAAAAGAAATCATAAGAAATGCCAAAGAGAAGGCTCAGTGGGAAAAATACATTAGGGTTATATGGTAGGAGAATCAGACCCTTAAAGATTTTGCAGGTGGAAATATAAGAAATATATAAGATTAGAGGGTAGAAGAATCAGACCCTCGAAGATTTCATATATGAGAAATATCAGATGCTGGTTGTAAAACAGGATGTACGTTGCATTTGAAACAATAAGGAAGAAGCTTGGAGAAATGAACAAGGAAAACGAATCTTTGAAAATGAATAAGTAAATTTGAAAAAAAATGACTTCTAGAATGAACAAATATAAAAAATTGAAATAACAATGGTAGATTAGATACAGCAAGCAGAGAATCATGTACTGGAAGTGAGATCAGGAAAAAATTACCTGAAATGCAACCCAAAGAAACAAGAAAATAAAATCTATGAACAAGCTTGATCTAGAATAGAGCAAGGATGTTTGGCATATAACTGAGTAGATTCTCAGAAGTGAATAAGAAAGAGAACAGTGAAGGAAAATAAAACAAAGAGGCAGACCAACAAAAACATTTGAAAAGATAAGGGCTGATAAATTTCCAGAATTACTTAAAACTCCCAGGACCCTTTATTGGAAGCCCAAAAAATAAAAGTGGGGCAAATCAAAACAAATTGATAACTGAACACATCAGACAAACTACAGACTATCAAAGACAGCCAGAGAGAAATGATAAATCTCTTGTGGAAGAGTGTCCATAGACTGAAGACTGACTTTTTAATTATAAAATTATAAGTCATAAGACAATGAAAAACCTCCAGTATGTTGAAAGAAACTGTTCATTTATTGAGAATTCTATATTCAGAAAAGTATCTGTTGAGAAGTACAGCATTTTAAAATGTAATACTACAAGTGAAGAAGAGATAGAAAGTTTACCATCCACAGACTCACAAGAGAAAATTCTGGAATGTAGTTCTGGAAAAAGGACAAACATGTCAATATCGTAGAGACAAAAAGAAATGGTGCACATGAGAATGTTTGCTATTGTCTAGCTAAACTTAAACATTGCCTTATAAAATAATAATTAAAGTACATTTTTGGTGGGTTTAAAACACAAGGTGAAATGAAAACACTGAGAACTATTAGCATTTACTTTGGGAGAAGAGATACTGTAATGAGCACAAAGTCTCTGTACTGTTTAGGAGGAGAGTAAATTTGCCAAATGACTTTGTGGTGTGTTAAATTTCAGTGTGAAAACATCAAGGACTTAAAAACCTCTGAAATAACAGACTTAAATAATTTAAATATATGACAATTAGCAGGAAGATAAGAGAAAAGCTAAACAGGAGGAGTAGCATAAAGCAAGCACACAGTGAGTTAGCTGCTGTTGATACTATTGATGCTTCGTTGTGCAATTAGATCATGGGAGTTAATTGTAATAATAAACAAGCCAACAAAAGATTAGGCAAAGGAAGACTTTCCATAGATCAATGGTGAGAATCTGTCCTAGAACAAAGAGGATTATGATTAATCTAATTCCACCAAAGAATTATAAAGGAATTATAAAGATTATTTCATATACTTAAATAAATACCAATTAGTACAAATGAAATCAAAGAAGTAAGAGGAGAAAAGAAAAGTGGGACAAACAGAAGCCATAAAATAAAGTGGAACAATAGATGCATATGCCAGTAATCACAATAAACACAGAAGGGTTGAGAATGAGATTCAGACTACATGTCAGAGTAGTTTAATCTATAAATTTTTAAAGAGACAAAGGTAGATTTTAGACACATTTGTAGATTTTGCTTATGACTTTTAGACGCAACAAAAATATAAAACAAGCTTACTAACCTATGAAGAAATAAAAAATGGAATAGACCTATAATAATGAAAGAAATAGAATTCAAATAGTCCACTAAAGAAACACCAAGTCCAAATGAACAGGCAAGCAACTTCTATCAAACGTTCAAAACACACATCCACAAAATATTATGAATGGAAAATGGAGAATAGCCTAGCTTGGATTTACAAAGAAAGAAAACAAAGTAAAAGTATTGTAAAAGAAAGAAAAACTGAGAGGTTGAACTCACTCATAGACACAAATGTAAAAAGCCCCCCTGTCCCCTGCCAATCAAAAGCAAGACTAGTTCAATAATGTATTTTTTAAAGAAATAATGCAACATAAATGAATGAGTTAATTCCAAAAATGCAACATTGGTTTAACATTTTAAAATAAATTTATGTATGTTAGTCAGCTTTTCCATGCTGTGGTCAAAATGCCTGATAAAAGTAACTTTGAAGAGAAAAAAATCAATTTTGGTTCAGGGGTTTAGAAGTTTGAGTCCATGGTGGGCCAATTCCATTGCTCTGGGCCTGAGGTGAAGAAGATGGTCATGGAGAAGGGTGTGGTGGAAGAAAGCTGCTCCACTCATGCATCTAGGAAGCAAAGAGAGAGAGAGGGAGGAGACAGAGGATTAAATGCTTGTAGGGCACACCCCAGTGACTTAACTCCTCCAGCCAGGTCCCACCGCCCTGTAGTTCATTAACTGATTTGATCTACTGCTGAGGTCAGGCTCTCCTGATCTAGTCATTGCCTCAACCCCCGCTCTGAAACATGCTGCACTGGGGACCAGCTTTCAACAAATGAGCTATCAAGGGACATTCCAGATCCAAACCATAATATTGATTTACTTTATTAAAGAACTAAACAGGAAATTAATATGATCTTTTCAATAAACACAGAAACATTCAGTAAATTCAACTTCCATTTATGATACAAAGTCTTAGCAAACTAAAAATAGAAGCAAACTTTCTTACCCTACCTATCTAATGAGGAACCTATAACAAATATAATAATAGTAAAATGTCCAATGTCTTTCCTGACTATCTCAAGCAAAATTACGGTGCCAATTGTTATCATTTTCACTCAATTCTGAACTAAATTCCCTAGCTCAAAAGTCTGCTAACCAATTATGACCTATTCACCAAATCTAGTCTGTCTAATTTTGTATGACCCACTGGCTATTTTCTTTTTCATTTTTAAATGCTTGAAAAAATTTAAAGAATATTTTTGGTGCATGAAAATTACTGAAATTCAAATTTTAGTGTCATTAGTGAAATTCTGTTTGTTTATATATCATCTGTAGCTGCTTTGAAGTTATCATGGCTGAGTTGTATACTTTACAACAGAAACTGTATGAACAAGAAGGCCTTCCTGGTCCCTGACAAGAAATGCTTGCTGACTTCTGTGTTAGCTGGCAGAAAGACAGAATATTAATTAATTAGTTAATTGATGACATGTCTGAGTTTTTTTGGTCAGCTTCATTAAGGTACAATTCCCATACAATAGAATCCATGAAGTTTAGATGAATTGTAATTCATTGCATTTTGAAAAAATTGCACAGTTGTGCAATCACCACCACAATCATGTAGGACACTTTTATCATGCTTTAAATTTCTCACATATTCCTTGTCACAGTCCTCTTCCCTCACCGCTAAGCTCTGGAGACCTCTGATGTGATTTATTGATTTTCTAAAATTTTGTATCCATAGAATGCACACTGTCACATCTTTTTATTACTTTTTTTTTTTTTTTGTGGTGCTGGGGATTGAACCCAGAGCCTTGTGCATGAGAGGCAAGCATTCTACCAACTGAGCTATATCCCCAGCCCCTTTTTTTACTTCTCTCACTTAACATTATACTTTTGAGATTTATCAACATTTGTGCTGCATCAGTGTTGTTCTTTTTATTGATTATTTATAGTCCATTTGTGCAGAAGTGCCATAATTTATTTGTTCATTTGATGATATGAAAGACTCTTGGGCAGTTTCCATTCTTTTGGCTATTGTATATGAAGTTTCTATATAAATATTGCATATAAAGTTTCAGTACAAATCTGTGTATGTTTTATTTTTCCTGGCGTAAACACCTAGAAGGTGATTTGTATAGTAAAGGAGTGTTTAATTTTATTAAAAAATTTCCCAAAGTGGCATTCATTCAAGTTGCTCCATATATTTGCCAACACATAGTATTGTAAGTTTTAAAAAATTTAGCCCTTCTAATGGGTGAGTAGTGGTACCAACCTGTTGTAATGTGCATTTCCCTGATGAACAATAATGTTGCACCTTTGTTATGTATATATTAGCAATTTATGTATTTTTTAAATAAAATGTGCCTGTTCTAAATGCCTCATCAGTCTTTTATTTTGAGTTGCAAGTGTTCCTTATATATTCCTTATATATAAGTGTTGCTTATATATTCTTATAAATATATATATTAAGACACAAATCTCTTCTTAGACATATAGTTTGCATGTATTTCCTCCCAATTGGTTTGTGGCTTAACTCTCCATTTGCTTCAAAAGCATCTTTTAAAGACCAAAATTTTTTAATTTTTGTCCAGCCCAATTGATAGATATGGTTTCTGCTTTCTGCATTCTAAAAGACAGCTTTGCCTTAATTAATAATTACAAAGATTTTCTGCATGTTTTCTTCTAGAGTGTTTAGCAATTTGGCTCTTACATTTAATTACTTAATTAGCTTTTACATTAAATGATCCATTTCAAGTTAATTTTTGTATATTGTATGAAGTAATGGTCAAGGTTCCTTATTTAGCATATGGATATCAAATTGTTACTGAAAAAAATTAATGAACACCTGTTCCTCACTTAGTTATCTAGTCATTTTTGTTAAAAATTAATTTTCTATATGCATCTAGTTCTCAAGTGTCTATTGTGTTCCATTGTCTGATAAATTAGCTTTAGTCTAACATTACACTGCCACATGACAATAGCTTTGAGTCATGAAAGTAGTGAAAGTCTTCCCACTTGTTTCTTCTTTCTAAACTTATTTTGTTGCATCCAACCCGCACCTCTCCCCAAGAAGTGCAGCCCAGACAACTCTGCAGAAGCAGCAAAGTTTATTGAGGAAATAGGCAAACAGGCAAATCGATTGGGGTCAGCTCTCCTTTCCTTCAGAGAGTGACCCCGAAGTGAGGGTTTCAGAGGTTATTATAGGGTGGGCTAGCTACATGACTCAGGAAAACAGGATTTGGCAGGTATTCAACCTATAGTTATTTACAGTTCAACCATGACAGTGCTTCCTATGTTCCCTTTCAGTTCCTGGAACTTTAGGTAACTGGCCAGCGGGTCTGGGAGCCTATGGTTTTGCCCCCCACCCCCCATCTGTGAGAAGCAAGCACAGCAAAGCATTAATCACAGAAGCACAAAGAGCAGGTTAGCTGATACATGCAGGCCTGAGCCAGAGTGATTCCATTTTGAGTTTGGATTTTACAATTTATTTGGCTGTCCTGAAGCCCTTGGCTCTCCATGTAAACTTCAGAATGATCTTACTAATTTCTCCAGGATTTTTTGCTAGTATTTTGATGGAGGGTACACTTAATCAGTAGATCAATGGACCAGGTGAACAGGATCAGCACTCTAACAATATTGAGTCTTCTGATCCATAAACATGTTATATCTTTCTGTATTTAAATATTCTTTAAGTTATTTCAGAACCTTTTTTTGTAATGTACATGTCTGTTACCCTATCCTGGCTGGAAATTGAAATGACAATGTTTAAGTTTGAAAAGCAGAAACAGAGCGAAACTTACAAAACAATGAAATAGCCAAGAGAGGCCTGAAGAACATAACCAGGCAGGGATGATCGAGCTCTTGTACAAAGCTATGTGGATGCGGTGGCACAGCGTTGGTGCAAGGATAGGAAAATACAGCAATAGAAGACAGTAGAAAACCCCGAAGCAGATCCTCACATAATTCAAATTTAGATTTATTACTGTGTAGCCACTACGGGTACATGTGGGAAAGACCCATTAAACTATAACTAGGGCTGGGAAAGTTGAAGATTCATGTGGAAATAAAGATTTGCATGTCACACCTTTTGCAAAATTAATTTTAAGAGGATTGATAACCTAAATTGGTCAACAATTTGGGAAATAGCTTGTTGCTATGTTACTGTTAAAAATATGAACTCTAAAATTTTATTGTCTCAACAAAATAAATACTTATAATTCATTTAAAAAATCATTGCAGGTGTTCCTGGTCAGAAGATAGCTTCTGTCCACACAGAGATTAAAGAACCCAAACTTCTTTCAACTAGTGGTTCCTCCATTGGGTTCTTGGAGTCTTCTTTTCAGTCACTCTCTTCTTCATCACCTTTCCCCTATTCATTGGAGATTGCTGGTCACTTTTGTCTCAATTGAGTCTGGTTGTAGATGCTCATTAACTGCCTGTTTAGGAACTAAAAGGTGTTATCTGGCTTCGGTTCTCAACCCCAATACATAAAGTCAAAGCAGATTAAAGTTAAATTTAATGTACAATCTGACAAAATTCAAGAATTTCCAAATCCTGCCAGCAGGCATTATGAAAACCCTGTACTTTGGCTGTAAGGAAGTTCATGTAATCACTTGTTTTGTTTTTTTTTTTCCTGTAGGAGATACTTCCTTTCCACTGTTCTCCACTTTCCGGGAGGCTCTTTCTTATTCTTTCTCCTATAAAGTAGTGGCTTCAAGCTTTAGTAAACACCAGACATCACTTGGAAGTCTTATTTCAACAGACTGCTGGGGCCATCCCTAGCATTTCTATTCAGACAATCTGGGTAATTTGCATTTCTAACAAGTGTGCTGGTTTGAGGATTGCACTTTGAGAGCCCACTGCCTATGTGTCCATCTGAAATGGACCTTGAGGAGTTTGCTTTCCTTAAGGGTTTGATTTTCTCCATCATATTCTTGCAAAGAACCATTTGGAGGGATGAGGGCCATTTTATAGTCCTGGGCTTTTTGAAGTCAGATTGCAGTTTAATTAGTAACACAATTCCCATGGAAACTTGGCGGACTTCTCATCTGTTTGCTTCTGGTAAACTCCAGGTGTGATATTCATATTACTTCTTCCCCAGACAAAACTCTCATCTGATTCACATCCTTGCTTTCTGCTCTCCATATCCCACCATTGCCTCTCTTGATGTAAGAATAAGTACCTAGAGGCCATCTCATAAAATAATCCTGAGTTGAAAAGAAATGACCTTGCTATGGTCTTACTCTCAGGGCCTTGTACTTCTGCCTTTCTTGCTCCAAGTATTTTTTTCTTCCTAACTTCTTAATCCTGGTTTAGGGTATAGAAATAGCTTTGCTAATTCCCAAATCTCTAAATTTTTTTTAAATATTTTTTTATTCCTTTTTGATGGATCTTTACTTATTTATTTATATGTGGTGCTGAGAATCGAACCCAGTGCCACGCACATGCTAGGCAAGCGCTCTACCACTGAGCCATGACCCCAGTCCCCAAATCTCTAAATTTCTGGACTCTGTATTTTCCTTTTCATCTCTGTTTCAAGACAACCACTTCTTGCTTGGACACTTCTCTCTCTCTTTCTTTCTCTCTCTCTCTCTCTCCCTCTCTGCCTTGATATTAGCAGTGAATAGAAACCAATACACAGCAACAATATTTCTAGTACTTTCCAGCTACTTCCTGCAGAGCTACGCTTCTACTAGGTATGTAGTCTGCTTTCAAGATTACAGAAGGCAGCGTTTTAGGCTGCTTCACAATACAGCTCTCCATATTTCTGTCTTGCTTTTTTCCTTGCTGCCTGTCACGCGTCCACTATAGGTGCCAAACCATGTCAATGTCACGTATTTTAGAATTTGTTAAGGTAGACTCCCACTTCAAGGTGCGAATTTCCATATTGTCATAGCTGATGAAACAAAATAACCCCAAATTGAAATGGCAAATGCCATAGGAAATGACAATGTAGGCAGCCATGGCTGGCGTGTGTCTTAGTCAGTTTGGGCGGGTTTAACAAGCTATCGTAGATGTAGTGGCTCATACAAAACAGAAATGTAGCTGTCACAGCTCTGAAGGCTGGAAGGCTGAGGTCAGGGTGGCAGCACTGTCATTTTCTGTGAGGACCCACTTCCTGGCTCACAAATGGCTGTCTTCCCTGGCTGTATCGTCTTGGGGACTGCCCTTAAGCTTAATGACATTTTAAAGGCCCCATCCCAATACCACTACATGGAGAGTTAGGATCTGATACCTGAATGTGTTAAATTCCATCTGAGCCAGTAGGCGCCTTACCTATCTGTAGCAGTCCAAGTATCTGTGTTCCTTCTACCTGTGGCCCCACTGGATCCCTTGAAGCTGTGTGAATGAGGAAAGAGAGAAGAAGGATGATACTGCTTACACAAGTGCTATGTCACTCTTACTTGGTCCACTGGCAAGAACTAGCCACATAGTCCCATCTAGAAGCAAAGAAACTCTGTTGGAAATACGGGTGGCACAAGCACTTAGCAGAAAGTTGGCCTTTGTTAATCACAAAGAGAAAAGGCTTCAATAACCCTTCAGAAGACATAGGAGACTATCCTTAAGAATCCAAAAAAGAAAAGGTCTTTAAAATAAACCTCAATATACAAATAAATAAACAATATATCATAAATAAATATATACATATATATTTTTATATATACATATATTATTTATACATACATATTTATTATTTATATTTATATATGAATGTATAAATAATATATGTATGTTACATATATATTAGGTTATATAATTAGACTTTTTAAATAATATATGTATACACACATATTAGATGTACTGAATCTAATATATGTAATATATTTGTTATTATATAATCATATATATGTATAAACATATAATAAACATAATTATATATAATTTCTATGATATAATTATTTATATAAATAATATATAAATATATTATTTATATATTCATCTAATATGTATATATATACATATACATTATTTATATAGTCTAATTATATAATTATTTATATGTATTTATGAATAATATATATGTATGTTACATATATATATTAGATTCAGTACATAAAAATATGAAGAATTTGTATTCATCAAATACACCAGAAAGAAAGCAAAATAATAAGTTTCAAACTGGGAGAAGATGCTTGCAACATAAAGAGCTGACACCACACATTCAGAATATATGGAGATTTCTTACACACGTAGTTTAGTAGAAACAATAGGTGAAAATAGATATATGAGAAAAGCTGCGTAAACTCAACAGAATTCAAGGAAATGCAAAGCCAACTACAGGGAGCTGCCATTTCACGTCTAAGAGACTGGCAAATGTTTAAGAGTGATCACGGTGTGCGTGAAGAGGTGTGGCGTGGTGAGTGCGGTGAAGAAAGATGGTGTACAGACTGCCCTGGAAAACAGCCTGGTGTTGCCTTGTAGAGAGGGTGGGCACAAGGTATTTGTATTCTTATTATTCTTTACACACATACACACACACACGACCTGTTCCACAACATAAATATTTAAGACAATAATCTTTTGAAAACATGAAATAAGAAAGGTAGAAAAGCTGGTCTTGGGGATCTCATACACTTACACTGGAAACAATTCCTGACACCTAACCCAGCTTCTCTGTTCAGGTTTGCATACGAGGTGTCCTTCAAAAGCTCCTGTGTTAATGAAGGAATGTTCAGGGGTGAAACGACTGGACTGTGAGAGCTGTAAACTAATCAGTGGATTAATCCATTTGATCTATTAATAATTAGAATGGACCGACTGGGTGGTAACTGTAGGCGTGTGGAGTGTGACTGGAGGAAGTAGGTCATTGTGGGTGTCCCTGGGGATTCTATATTCTGCCACGGATGTTTCACACTCTCTGCTTCCTGGCTGCCCTGAGCTGAGAAACCTCTCCCACCATGCCTTCCACCATGACGCTCTGCCTCCCCTCGGCTTATAACAACAGAGCCAGCTGCCCATGGACTGAACCTCAAATTCACTTTTCCTCCTCTAAATTGCTCTTGTTGGGTATTTTGATCACAGCCATGAGGAACGGACTGATCTGTTCCATCCTGGCATCCTAGGTAGCAGGTTCCTTTCTTTTGTCACCTCATAAGCAATGGATACCAGAACTTGGATCAATATGAAGTCGCAGTTCTGAACAAATCCACTTCATCATCTTGCTCTTTTGAGAGTTGCTGAATCAGGAGGTGGGGGTGCACAGCCATGAGATCGGCTCCATTCCACCCCCACCCCCAGTCCTCTGGAGGAAGCACACCTTCTGTTTGTGTCAGAGGGGTTAATTAACAGGAGTTGGTGTCACTTCCAATAATTACCAGGAATCACAATTTACAGAAGGCACAACCAGGGCCTGGCAGCTGTATCAAAATAAATCTGTCTCTGACCACGCAGCTGCAGCTGTTAAACCTCAGAAGGTATTTTTCAAAGCTTTTCTCAAATCATCTTGGCTTTCTGGAAGCCCAAGCCTGAGGATCACCTGATTCCTAAAGAGTCTGTGAGACTTAAAACCCAAAAGAAGGGCCCCACAAATGCCATGCGGATCTCATTGCTGGCCCTCCTAACAGGACTCATTTTCCATTTCTCTGAGAAGTGTATTTTCAAGTCTCTTTTCCAGGGGTTAGAATGTAGGGACAAAATAAGATTTTCTCTGTTGACTTTCAGATGAAATAATCAATTCTTATAATAAACTATAGAATGCAGGCTCAAGGAATCGAACTTCAAACAGACCTGTGCTGGGGAGCACAGAAAAGAGGTTGGAGAAATAAAGCGGAGCTTTGAACCTGTCTTTGTGGGACACGAGGCGGGGTCATCCCAGAATCCCCCTCCATCCTTAAAGGCTCTCCAGAAATCACTTCAAATCTTGCTGGAGAGCCAGGCAGGCAAGCCTTCTTTTTCTTCCCTTAGGCAAAATTCCCTCCCTAATTGTACATTTCCTTGACTCAAATGCCAGAAACCAAACAACCACTAGAGGGCACAGAAAACCTTATTAGGAATAAAAGTGCCTCAGAGAAAACCATCAGTCCTTGGCAGAGTGCAGAGCCTGAAATGCTGTCTCAGCCAAATACAGCTGAGAAAGGCGACAGGACGTCTTTCTACAAAATGGGAACGTCCACCTGGAATATGAATCAAACTGGCCAAGTCAGTCAATGTACATGTTTGCCCTCTGATGTCCACCAATTCCTCATCTATGCTACATTTTAGATTAGCCCACAGGCATCAGGTTGTTTTTTTAAAAAAAATTTCATCCCTAAAAGTCCTTTGTAAAAAGTAACATAGTGGCTACTTTCAGGCTTAATAATACTGACACTTTCCTAACTTGCTTTACTTAGAAAAGATTCAAGGGAGCCCCAACCAGAGGAAATGGTGGAGTAGAAAATGTGGAGATTGCACTTGAGACATAGCATGCGGTCTACTGTGCCCTGGGCTTGTTGGGATATAGGGTGAGTGCCATGTGACTAGCTAGCTAATCCTTCAACCAGCCGCTTTCCTGGCTCTGTCTGCATCCACATAGGAGCTGCTATTGTTGATGGTATTCGTCTGGGCTCGTGTGTGTCTTTCTCTCCAGAATGAAAGAAATGCACATCGGCTTTGGGGTCCTGCTTCACGACAATAAATGAATTGCTAGGTGGGCTTTGCCTTTCTTTGCCAACAACATTCCCTCTGTGTCTGGTGAAGTATGAAATATCTCCATATGACCAAAATCACTGTGAGCTACAAGCTAACTCTAATAAGCATTGATGCATAAGGAAAAAAATAATCTACCCTGAGGCTGCACCTGCCTGGTAAAGGATGGAGCAGTTTGCGGGCTGGAGAGGAGGTGCTGAGGGATGTTCTTGTTTATTCTAACCCACAGTCATTAGTTTCAAATCCACAGGAAGACTGGAAGTCAAAAGAAAAAGTGTCAACAAAGAATAGAAAATATCTGCGAGTAACTTGGTTAAATGGAGTTTGTGACAAATTAGAAGAAAAAATGAGGAAGAAAAATGAACCAAGGCGACAGCCCATTAGGGCAGAGTATATGGAGAGATAATTTCAACATGGAAATGGCTGTTATCTTTGGTCTCTGGGAATAGGATGTAGTCCAAGTGAAAGCTTTTCAATGAGACTTTGATCTCTAGCAACAAGTAGTTTCCAGACCAAAGGATCCAGTGACTCTTATCTAAAATCCCCTCGGGTGCCAAAGAAATCCTAAGTGGGCAGAAATCATGAGGATTAAGTTTGCTGCTAAAAAATAGGCTGTTTGCCTAATTCTTTGCTGTGTGCTGCCTTAAAATGAACCACAGTGAAGACAAAGTTTAAATTAGAATTAAGTCTGAGGAGCCATTATACTATAGGATAACGATGTTGGTGATGCCCATGATAGTGGTGACTGACAGCGGGATCTTTATGGCACTTGGTTATAAGCGTTTTACATCTATCATCTCATTTAATCCATACAAGGACCTTATGTATTAGAAACTATTATCACGATCCTATTTTATAGTTGGAACTAAAGCACAGAGGGATTATTTGTTTCAGGGTCTATGATTTTAATTGCTGGTGGAGCTGCTTCTCTAAACCAATAAATATGCTTCATTGAGTGCTTTTGTTGTTCTAGTCCTTTAGTGCTCATTGGTGTGTGAATAAAATGTGGTAATTTGGAAATCTCTTTCAGGTGTCCCAGACCAGCTGATGTGGATCCCTGCACGGGTTAAGAATACCCTGTATGGAGCCAACCTTTAAAAGATGTTGGCTCTTGTTATCTGCACACATCACCATCCATCTTGAGATATGCAGCAGTACCTCAAATACTTGATTTGAAGAAAACAGATACCATTACAACAGTGTTCCTTGGGTTCAAAGAAAATCCTTCCTAACGTTGCAGATTCTGGTCTCCCAGAAGGAGTTGCAGGGAGCAAGATGAGGAAGGACAGTTCAGTTGCTGGTGTCACAGCGCCCCTCCTCTCCTTTATCATCTCCTCTGTGTTCTCTCCTCTTCCTCTCACTTTTCTAGAACTTTCCATATGAGATGATGGTATACAATTTGTTCTCACCAAGAAGTTTAGAAACTTTAGTAGGACTAATGTCTTATGGTGTTGGGTCATTCTCTGAAGCTACGCTTTCCTCCCATTAATCATTTTTAAATAGAGCTTAATTGAAAACTCTATGACTTTGCCCAAACCTAAAGAAACTCCTCCACCAGAGGTTGGAGGAAGACCCAGGCAGTGCTGTTTGCATCCAGGTAACTTGCTTATTACTGTAAAATACAGGTTTTGATCACATCACATGCATTCAGGACTTTGGCTTACCAGGTTTATCTGAGCATCAGCCTGAAACTTTTTAATCATTTCTTTCAAATAATCCTTAAACCCTGGCTCTCTGAGTGTGATCTGCAGGCCTTGGAGGTCCTCGAGATCCCCTTCCGGGGGCCCAAGAGGTCAAAACTATTTTCAAGACTCTACTAAGATGTCATTTGCCCTTTTCACTGCATGTCATTTGCCCTGCTGCGCAAATGTGACAGGGAGCCTGATGGTGGGTGCCTTAGCACAAAACAAGACAGCGGCAACAAATTGTACAGATAGTCCTCACACCCTTCATCTCCTCGTACTTGCAGGAGAAAGGAAAATTCCAGCCTTACACAACAATGTTCCTAATTAAGCAATATAATTTATTATTATTAATTTTTTAAAATAATTGACTCTGAAATGCACATCTTTTTAACACTCTGTGTGTCAGAATGGGATGCATAAATAAATTCTGTGTTCTGACCTCTACAGATGTCTTGTGCAAGAGCACATGGGGCATGTGGATTGTGAGCTAAACTAGCTGCTTTGTTTCCTGGATCACTCTTTCACCCGAGAGAAGAACTAACAGGAAAACAGCGATTATTCAGACTTCAGCATTTCTTCCCAATATTACAACCAAGAAACATCTTTTGTTTCTTTCTTAATTAATAACATCTCTAAATCTCTTCTTGTGAAAAATAAAAAACTAATTCTAGGAAACATCAACTGAATTCGTAGAGTGCTTGCTGTGTCCCAGGCACAGCTGCATATATTTTATCTGTATTAATTCATTTCATCTCCACAGTTACCCTACGAGTTACAAGTGGAAATATATAAACATATATATTTTGAAGTATTTAAAATATATCAACATTTTATATGTTGAAAATACACAAACATATGTATTTTTACATATGAATGAACTGAAGCACAGAGAATAACTAAGATCACACAACAAGAAGTATGGAATCAAGATTTGAACCCAGGCTGGAATTTTGTACAAGACCCCACTAATTCTGTGTGTACCCATGTAATACATGACTAGTAGAAAATTGGCTTAATCACATCAATATCTGCTCATTTTAGAAATCACAACTGTTTCCTCTCTCCCCTTGCATCAGTCTTTGCTGCAAGACAGACAGCTGTCACTTCAACGGGTGAACCCAATCCACCCATTGCCGTCTGTCCTCCCAAGTGGCAGCTCTTCTTAACTGGAGTTACTTAAACACAAACAGATAATTGCTGCTGCCAGATAAACAGAAAGACACTTAACATTTTGCTTCCACAAATAATTGCACTTTAACCGATTGGTTGGACCAATCGTCAACTGCTACCTGACAGCTTATGCTGACTATCTTTAAATGATCAAGTTTGAAGAGAATGGGAAGCTGATATTTTTGCTTAGATCATCATATTTGTATCCACAGATACTGGAACTGGCTTTTGAAAATAACATAATTACATAAATGTCCAACACACATTGGTAGACCCAGTAGTCATCTCAAAACACATCATAATTTTTAGAACAGATGCTACAAAACTGCCAAAGGAATGCAAACAAGCCATTGTTCGGTGCCACGAGAATACTTCTCTTAATTTACTTTTTCTTCTTCTCTTTTTCTGACCCAAGTGTTAAACGACTGTCATTATTTGTGTCCTCTCCTGTGCATAATCAAGTTAATTCACATCACCAAGTGCTTTCTACAAAAAGACATAACTTGTGTTATTTTCCCCCAGCTCTGCGAAAAGCTTAGATTCATAGAATATTAACGCAAAAGGGGTCCTGAGGGACCATCCAGTTAGCTCTCTAATTTTACAGGTGGGGAAATTACTGGTAAATGGTTCACAGCAGGGGGTGGAGACAGGGATCTAGGAGGGAGAAGGATGGTATTTCTTTTTTGGAAATTTCTTTGTTGACTCTAGTGACCCACTTTCTTTGGAATTCTGTTTCTCCACTCTGTGTTTGTTTTGATTCCGTCCCTTTGTCCTTTTGTCTCAAATGAAACGTGAGACAGATTTTCCTCCCTCATACCCAAAGTCCTGCTCCTGTGACGCCACCACAAGGGGCAGGCTTTCCCTGCAGATAAGCTGGAGACTCTGTGGGGATTGCATGTGGTGACTCGGCGCAAGATGACTTTGCACTGGATGTTAAATTTCTCCTTTTGTAAAAGCTTCCTGGCAGATTCTGGCAACTTCTGCCTCCTGGCAATTGCCACCACGTTCTCTACCTGTCTTCAGCCCATTCCCAACCTTTCTCCCTATTTTTTCCCCAGTGCCACATTGCCCCATCCTGCCTTCTGGGGGACAATTCTTTAAGCTGCTCGCTCACCCATCCTTGATTTCTATTAGCATCAGCTTTTAAGTATATTTTCCTAAGTGAAAACAATTCTTTCTGTAAGAGAAACTCTGATGTCGACAACAAAATAATGCATTTGTTAACCATATTCATTATATTGAAAGACATTTAATGGGCTTTTTGAACAACCAGTGAAAAAAATGCTTAACTCTCCAAGAGGTTAGTGTCTTAGTCAGTCTGGGCTGCTATAACAAAAATACCATAAGCTGGGTAGTTTAAACAGTAAACATTTTTTTTGGCACAGTTCTGGAGGCTCAGACATCTAAGGTAGAGTCACTGGCTGATCCTCTGTCTGATGAGGGTCACATCCTGGTTTGTAAATGGCTACTTCTTCACTGTATCCTCAAGTGCCCTGGAGACAGACAGACTCTTTCCAGTCTTTTCTTATGAGGAGACTAATCCCATTCATGGGGGCTCCATTTTTATGACCTCAGTCTCCCAAAGCCCCTCTTCCAAACACCATCACAAGATTAGGCTTCAACATAAGAATCTGGACAGGTAGACACCCACAAACCACCAGGCCATAGCAGTCAAATAAAGCAATATTTTTTTTCTGGAAAATAAAGGAGTCAAGGTTGGGAAGAAAAATATACCAAGAAACAAAACCATGTGCTGGGGAACAAGGA
The DNA here is from genome assembly GCA_028644305.1 of Xerus rutilus. NCBI lineage: Eukaryota > Metazoa > Chordata > Mammalia > Rodentia > Sciuridae > Xerus > Xerus rutilus. The sequence goes on along the minus strand of CM053404.1, from coordinate 130,703,389 downwards.
GCAAACTGCAATGGGTAAACAGCCTCAAGTTCAGATTCCTACAGCTGATGGGAGAAGATGATTGGCAGGTAAAAATACAGGAGCCAACAAAAGGGGTCTTTTTATGTGACAGTCAGTGATTTCAGTGGGGAGCACAAGGTATCAGATTTTGTTTCCTTGTTCTTTAACCTTTATCTTAATCAGACTGATTCTGCATTCCACTCTGATTCTACCTTCGTTGAGCTACCACATCTCACTTTGAGTCCACATTCTTGGACTGTTACATTGTTTTAAGGTACAGAGACAAAGACGAACACAAGGCATCAGGATATCAGACTGTTAGATCAAAGCAGTTATTATGAAAGTGTATGGAATGGTTAGAGAGGAGCTGAAGAGACAATCAGGGGCCTAGATTCTGTCAAAGTTGCCTAGCCTTTTGGACTTCAGCTAACTAATGATCTACCCAAATTTATTTATTCAAACTCCAGGAGGGAACATTCACAACATAAAACCTTTCTTCCCATTCCCCTCTGAAATTTATAGTTTCAGAGAGCAATTTATAGTTCCAGCAAATTTCCAGTGCAGCATGAAGTTTATTACAAAAATTGCATATCAAAATAACAATATTTTACTGATAGGGACCAGAGAAACTGGTGGAGAAGCTCCACATTTGTGAAAGCTGGTTGTAATAACATTTAGTTATTCCAGACCATCTGTGAGCACATGGAAATAGTCTCATTATATGTAAACACATAATAATAGTAGTTATTAAAATTTGATTCTCTTTGTACCATACTCAAACAAAGGGGGAAGCATAGAAGCTAAAGCATGTTTTCTATGAATGTGGAATCAGGAAAATAATTAGATGTAAAAAAGAAACTGTTGAATTTGAAAATTCTTTCTGGAATATCTGAAATTTTTCTTAGAAAATCCAAGATGCCCTGGAGATCAACTGAGCTATTGGCCTAACCTTAATCACTCAGCACTGCCAGTGTCCTGCAGGAGGACATTCAGAGCCATTGCAATCAGTGAGCTGGCTTTGCAAGTGCTCTCTGCCACATCTTGCCTGTTATCATACTGATTGGATGAGATTGTGTCTGTCAATGTCCCAGAGATCTACTAAGCCCTTAATAAATGATCGTGTCCTGCCCTTGACTGGGTGGATAAAGAGTTCTACCATTACGGTTGGATTTTTAGTTTTACGAGTTCCGTTTTGATTCTCTCCTGATGTTATTCTAGTTGTATGAAATACAGCAACAGCCCACTGGAGCCCTACCATCTGCCAGGCACAGTGCACGATACTTGCTTCCTGTAAACATACATGCACAAGTTTTCTCAGCCAAGTGGCTGCTACCATATCCATTTTACAGGTGAGGCCAACCCTCAGCTATCAGGTGAGCATTCAAGACTGTAGAATTACTAAATTGGAGCTAGTTCAGGATCTTGGTCCTGTGTACCTGGTCCCCTTCTCCTGACACCTTTCTCTTACTGTTAGTTGCAGAAATACATAAAAATGATGAAAATATTAAAACTATCATGCATTGGTAGACTCACATTAAAACATCAGAAACATTGAGAAGGACAGTGTTGCCTTTCATTGTAAAAAATGATCAATGAATTACTTTCTTGTTATCATAAAACTTGCAATATGGAACAAGCACCTTTTCTAGGCTTGTTCTATTGCTGTGCTCCTTTCTTCACCTGGGTCAGAGTTTAACCCTGTATTTGTTGAGTCTTCAATGTTGTGCCATGTGTCTGAGAATTCCTACGATGTGAACTTTTTTTTTTTGGTACCGGGGATTGAACTCAGGGGCACTCGACCACTGAGCCACATCCCCAGCCCTATTTTGTGTTTTATGTAGAGACAGGGTCTCACTGAGTTGCTTAGCACCTTGCTGTTGCTGAGGCTGGCTTTGAACTCGTGATTCTCCTGTCTCAGCCTCCTAAGTGCTGGGATTACAGGCTTGAGCCACCACGCCCAGCTATGTAATGTGAACTTTTGTTGTTGTTGTTGTTGTTTTGGCCATTTGCCAGCTGCCCTCCTCCTTTCTTTGCAGATATTTTCCTAGTGTATGTTGGCCCATTCAGCTTCACCAGGTTCCTCTGACGATGTGCTGCAATTCTCAAGCAGCAGTAGCGTCAGCATTCCCCTGGCCCACCGCTACTTCACCTGCATTTGTCTGGTTCAAGTTTCACACCCAGCACTATCGGTTTTTATTTCTTTGTTGGACAGCATTGTTTGAACTCGTTTGGCCAGTTCTCTCCTTGATTACTTATTTTTGTCAAAGGTCATGTGGCTTTATCACTGGGTGACAAGGAGGAAACACAACTGCAAGCTTTGCTGTCTGTGTGGGAAGTGAACACGGAGGCACAGCGACTCTTCTGCAGAGCACTGTGAAGGAGATGGTCAGGCTGGTGTGCATCTGCTCTTTACACAATGGCTTATGGAATGAAGAACTTGCAGCAAAATGTGTATTTCACACGATTATTCACAGTTAAGATTCCATGGAGACTGAAATCTAAATAGTTGTTGGGAAACTAGTATTATTTAACTAAACCACGATGACTAAAACTCGTGTATGTTGGAACCATGCATAGTAACACTAATTGTATACACATGATCAGTTTCTTAAGAAAGGGCAATTGGGAAAATCTCAGACTCCACTTTTTTCCCCCATATTGATTACTTTTCTTGGTTATACTTTTTTTAAAAATATTTTTTAGTTATACATGGACACAGCGTCTTTATTTTGTTTATTTATTTTTATGTGGTGCTGAGGATCGAACCCAGTGCCTCACACGTGCAAGGCAAGTGCTCTGCCACTGAGCCACAACCTGAGCCCCTGTTGGTTATACTGTGACTGACTTCGAACCCTAGTAGAGGATGATAGTTTAGCTGATCTTAAAGTTGGATTGCCTAGGTTTGCAGACTGGTTCTTTGTGACCTGCAGCATGCCTGTTTTTCTCTGTTCCTTATGTTCTCATCTGGTAAAATTGTAATAATAAGCATCCCTGTCTTATAGAGTTTTGTGTGCATCAAATGAAAGAATCCACATAAAACCCTCAGAGTGTATCAGTCACAGAGTAAGAGCCTGGTAAAATCTTTCTATATTAAAGCATTATTATTCATGGTAGGGGGTTCCGAGAAATTATTTATTTGATAAATATTTATTGATTTTCTGCTATGTGTCAGGTGTAAGAAATAGTAGTGAAAAGTTTTTTCCCAAGAAGCATTATATTCTAGTGAGGCAAACAAGATAGAAGCATAATTATGATTTGCCATTTAAAAATAAAATTAATAGAAAGATTAAAATTATAAAAAGATTGAAAAATATAAAACTGACAAAAATAACAATTTCAGATTAATCATGCCAAATGTTTTTGACAGTGAGGTTGTAAAACTGCTGTGTACAGAAAAGAAAAGGTGTTTCCTGGATACCCTCAGATCAGAGCTCTGCCCCTGCTCTGGGTATCAACTGAAAGAGTCCCTTTTAGTCTTTCCTAACACAAATCCATAAATATGCTCTGTAGAGAATTCTTTCTATGATCATGTATTTGCCCAATTCTTGAAGTCAAAGAAAAAAAAACTGCCTTCACTAATATTTACTTACCGCTGTTAACAGATCTAAATGTTGAACAGCAGTTGGCAACCTCAGTACCCACTGGGAGTTTTTATCTTATTTTAGAGTTGAGTTTGTTTGATTATGTTATCCCAGACTCTCTTTATGATAAGTCAAGGTATTTACTCATATAAATATTTCAGAAAGCAATACAAGGGACCTCACAAAGAACACTTGGAGAGGAGATGGATTTATGTCCAGATTCTCCTCCTACAACACTTAAATTTGTTCTTCCTGTTCTTTACACAGAAAAAAAAAGCACATTCTAAAAATACTTCATCAATGCAATCTTTCCAGATCGAAAGTGTTTCTTAGAGAGGTCTACCAAGGACTCAGGCAGGGCTGACAGATAGCTACCCTCTTTGGAATGCGCATAGGAGGGTGCCTGTCACTCACTGTGCTATAGGGCCATGTGGTGATAGAGTGTGGGTAGGAGAATTCAAAATGAATATCTTGGTATTTTGAAGAACATGAATTATGGCAAAATTGGTAATTTGATAATTTTTTAAACAACATAGAGGGAAAAAAGCTTAGGGCCCAAATGACTTCTTTCCTTGATTATTCTAAAGGTTCTCTGCACATGGAAAGGTCCTTGCCCAGCATGAGGCATAGCAATGGGCATTTAGGCAAAAGGGGGTGGTTCTGAGCTCCCTGAGGTAGCTCAACCACAAGGATGTGTGCTAACAGAAGGAACCATAGGGATCAAGTCATACAGTGGTGACTGTAAGGTTTATGCTTCCAAATTCTCCCAAGCTTTGGAAGAGATGAAGTATGGAGCCTGCTGTCTGTCAAACAAATGATAATGGTCCCAGCTGTGTCCTTTCCTCCACCACCCACTTACTCCTTCAAAGAACCCATAATAGAAGTAGTCAAATTTCAGATGCAAATCACATTTCCTCGTTGGTGGATCAGGTGGGCATTTTGGAGAGAAGTGGGGTGTATGCCTTCTGAAATGAAATTCTGCTGCAAGCTTGAATTTTTTGTTTGGCAAATGGTAATGAAATCATCTGCAGGAGAAGTTACTTTTTAAAGAGTTCTCTAAAACACTAAAAACAAAATCTTTCAATGTAAACAATATCAGTAATAAAGCTATTAAAAAGTTAATATCCAAACCAGGGATTAATTGAATTAATTTGACACATAGTTAATGAGAAAATACTCTGTGCAGATAGGGCTGCCACGTATGATTGTGCAGGGTCTTGACTGCACAAAAGCACTTGGCTTCTCACAAAGAAATCATGTGGGCTGGAGGAGGTCCTAGGACCTGACAAGAGTTTTGTTCTAGGAATAAAATGATGAAGGAGCTCAAGGGTCCCTCTCCTAGCAGAGGAGCATTTCAGTGAAGTAGGCAGACACGTTCGTAGGCACATATGCAGCGGTGTGTTGGATGTTATGGTGTGGAGAGTCAGGGGTGCAGGAAGGAGGACTCTGATCCAGATTGAGCCTTCTTGGAGGGAGTAGAGAGGACACCACAGCCTATGGGTGGATGCCAGAAGAGTGAACAGCATTTGGTCAGACTCCCAGACAAACGGCGGCGGTTGGAATGCTTTGGACAAAGGGAAAGAAAGTTACAAAAATTCTAAAGTGCTGCTGAGTTTGATACTTTCAAGTCTCTGAATGGATTCAATTTCAGCGGGAACATCCAAAGCCAGGGTGGGTAATGGAAATGCAGGCAAAGTTTGCCCATGCACAGCCCAGGTGGCCATGTTTAAGTATTTGGAGCAGTGAGCAAATGTTTTCCACAGGACAGAAGGTTGAGGGGACAGTATCTGCAATCTGGAAAGACCAATGCAAATGACTTGAAGGGAACAAGAAGAAGGAGAGGACACATCCATGCCAGCGAGGCTGCTGCGAAGACCACACTCACTGCAGATTTTACCTTGGAACTCTGTGCAGAGTTTATTTAAACAACATTTCCATAAATTAAAAAGCAACTACCTAGAATCAAAAGTAAAATTAAATGAATAACCTTAGCCATATATCCATTTGGTAACAAAACCACACAGAGAAGAATTATTCAAAGTGTCATAAAAAAAGAAACAAATAAATGGTCTTTCAACCCTGGTGAGATTTACCCTAAGGAGGAGAAAATCACTGCCAAAAAACCAAAAATCTTTAAAAACTATTTTCAGTCATGAAACTGTTGGAGGAATGTTGAGGTAACCATGTCAAGATTATATAAAGCCACGAAACAGGAATTGTAATTTTGAAGGCTCCTTTTGTTCTTGTATTACAGATTGTAGAAACTGTAGTAAAAGATTTAATTTTCTTAGATAAACATGTTAATGTAAAAGATTTAATTTTCTTAGATAAAGGGGTGAGGCCCAAGGGGCAGTCTGAAATGGGAAAATAGGGTCAAAAGGAGCAAAAGCGTTTTACTGTTCAATATTAAAATTGTTCAGTTTTCTCTTGGCAGTTCAACAAAGAAAGATCTGAAGAAGGCTAAACTCGAAGAGAGGAGGCAAAACACAGAGCAAGGTCATGGGAGAGAAAAGCAACATGGCGGTCAGCTGGGGCCTGTGGGAAAAAAATATCCATATGCTCATGCCTGCAATAGGGAGTGGCCGAAAACCATAGTGCAGCGAGGTAGAGATGCCATTGTAAGTTGCCCAACATCTCTACCATGTTCTCCCATTGTGCATAAATTCATAAGCCCACTGCTATGGTTAGGATATGTGGTGACCCCCAAAAGCTCACGTGTGAGACAATGGAAGGAAGTTCGAGGTGAAATGATTGGGTTATGAGAGCCTTAACCAAATCAGTGCATTGAGCCCCTAATAGGGATTAACTAGGTGGTTAACTGTAGGCAGGTAGGTGTGACTGGAGGAGGAAGGTCACTGAGGCATATATGTAATCCCTGGTGAGTGGATCTCTCTCTCTCTCTGCTTCCTGATTGCTGTGTCTGAGCTGCTTTCCTCCTCCGTACCCTTCCTCCTTGATGTTCTGCCTCATCTTTAGCCCAGGGAAATGGAGTCAGCCACCTACGGACTAAGACCTCCAAAACTGTGAGCCCCAAACAAACTTTTCCTCTCTACATTGTTCTCGTATATCTTTTGGTCACAACAAAAAAGCTGATGTATACACACACGGTCATTGAGCTTCTGTCTTACGCCGAGCACTATTACAAGCATTGACACTACCCTAAAACCTTCACAGTTTATGCTCTTCATGTGTGTGGAGCTGGTGTCTGGAGGAAGGAGGAGGAAGTCAGGTTGTGTGTGTTCACATTTTGGAGCCCAGTGTTCTGCAGACCAGCTGAGGATGCATGGCAAGCTAGTGACTAGATCACAGAAGCTGTAGAGAAGCAGCTGGGAACAGTAGTCAAAGGAAGAAAGAGGCGAAGTAGGAGAGAGAAGAAAGGCTGGAAGTCTTGATCTAAAATTAAGCAAAGAAGTGTGGTCTTGGAAGTCACTTTCCCTCTGAGAAAGCAGAGAGTTAGTATTAAGTAGTATGAGATACTCGTAATAGCCCTGGAGTCATGCATATGGATTTAATCCTGACTGAGTGTCCTCCCAACTTTGAGAACTGGGCAAATTATGTAGCTCCCAGAGCCAATTCAATTTCTTATTCTGCAAATCTCCTTTTATTTTTATTTTCTCTTATTTTCTCCATGGTACTGGTTGGTCCCATCTGCTCCCAGCCCCCACACACCCAAAATGTTGAGTGACAACATACAACTGCAGGCACCCATAGGTGGCTTGTGCCCTCAACCAGTGGTTTCCAAACAGAGTAGGAAAAGGGGGTTGGTGCTGGGAGCCAGGTAGTCAGAGTAGGTCCTAAGAATCCCATTCTCTTATCCCCAGATAGCACCTCTTTTATTGACCATTCTTTTCCCTAGTAGTATCCTGGTATCATTTTTCATGAGACAGAATATTTTGGGCAGATGATATTTCTCCAAACTTTTCATTTGCCTGGCTAGCCTAAGGGAGTGTCCTTGACCCACTGTCCACTTGTCCTGCTCAGCTGGGTGTTGCCTGGTGGTGAACACTGCCTGAGCCATCCTTCCACTTCCTATTGACAAGCTCCAGGCAGGGAAGTGGGCTGAATCACAACCCCCAGGGATGCTCTAAGAGCCTGGGGGCACACAGAATCACCGACCAGGTTGAGAATCACTGACCAAATGACCTAGAGTCCTTGGAGAGCCATACAGCCAGTCTCTGAGAACAGGATTAGACCTCAGACTTGAGCGATATAACACATATCCATGGCAATTCTGTTTTGCAATGCTTAAAAATCCCATTGATGGTATGGAGCTGAGAAAAAGCCCATTATTTCTTAGAGCAATTGGTCTCATTCACCAATGCAATGCTACCTTTCCCATTATAGATGGAACTACAGCTCTGTTTGGGCTGCTACCCAAAATCTTCTAAGGAACATCCATCACACAAATGAGATTTCCTAATCGTTTAAGCACAAGGATTTTCCAGCATTCTAAAGAAATTGATTCCTCTCAGTTTAAATAAGAAAATGTGTCTTTCTTTTAAAATCTAAACAGTGACAGCTACAAAAGGACTATATCAAACACAGAAGGGAATTTCTTCCATTAAATAATTTCCAGAGAGTGCCATTTTCTTAAAGAGAACCACCACCATAAAAAAAGACTAATAACCAATTTCAGCCGAGTGGGAAAATCTCAAACTTTTGCTAACTTGTCACCATTGTTTTCTTTTCTGTTAAAAATGGCAGCAGAAAAATAAAATAATAACACTCTACAAAGTAAAATAAGATCATTGTGGATAATCTCTTGCATGTGGTCATTTTTCATTTTATTTTTAAATGTAAAATAGAGCAAAATCAACTTGAAGTTACCATGAGATAGTAACTTCAGATAGGAACTGTTCTTGTTTCTTTGAATTTTATTGTTGACCTTACTTTCTTATATTAATGCATTTAATAAGAATGTATTAACAATAAGAGACAAAAATATTACACTTAGGTTTGGGTGGCAAACTTAAGTAGTGACCCAATTTGTATCCAGAGCTCTACCAGGAGTCTCCCATTAGCCTTTGCTCTCCCTGCTTGAGGAGGGAGAGAGCTACTTGCAACTTAAACAGAAAAAGGACATCAACTTGCATTCTTGCTGCTCTTAATTAGTGTCTCCTACAAATCAATAAGGAAAAGCAAATAAACAGAAAAATATGTGCAAGGGGTGTGAACATGCAGTTCACAGAAGAGGGAAGCTATGGTCGATAAGCACATGAGGATATACTCAAGCTTATGAAGAAAGGAAGATTAAAACAGCAATGAGAAGCCATTTCACTTCTGCCTGACTGACCAGCCAGAAATGAGAGGTCTGACCAGCCAAGACTGGAGAGGACTGGAATAATGGGATCCCCACTCACGGCTTGTGGGATTGTACATCAGGATGTGAATTTTGAAGGACAATTTGTTATCATCCTGAAAAGCTGAATTTTTTTTCTGTTTTATTATGAAACATAGAAAGAGAGGAGATATAACAAACATCTGTATATCTTCTGTCTAGTGTGAAAAATGCACATTGAAAATGGCCTGTATATCTCTCCTCATTCCCTGTCTCCTTCCCAGACGAAAGCACTCTCTTGAATTTGGTATTTGTCATTCTGATGCTTATTTTGCTATTTATGTATGCATCTATACACCAAGTTTTTGACCTTTATGAAAATTGTATTATACTGTATATTCCTTCCTGCAACCTGTTTTTTTTTTTCTGCTTTATTTAACTTCAGTGGTATTTGGGGGGAATTATTCATATATCCATTAATCTATATATCCATGATATATGTGGCTGCACCTTGTTAATTTTAACTTTGTATAGTATTCCTTTGGTAAACACATTAATTTATTCTTCAGTTCCCTACAGATGATCAATTAGTTTTATTCTTTCATTTTTTTTTCTATTATAAACAATACTGCAATAAGCATTCTTGTGCAGATATTTCCTGTGAAAATGTGGGTGAGATTGGAGGGGTCTATATTGCATCAAAACATGAGATAGTAGAGACCAAAACTTTTGAACCTCTTCTGCCTTTAAACTTCTGAAAATGCAGATTCTGATTCAAAGGTGTAGGGTGGCAATAGAAATTCCTCACAAGGTCCAAGGTGATGCCAATGTTGTTGGGCCATGAACCACCAACGGAAGTCACAAGATTATATAGCTGTTTGTTTTTCAGGCAGCTTTTCAGGATCCTCCCATGTCCATTTATCAGCCTGTGCTTGTGTCCTCATCCACACCACAAATGGAGTTTCCCTGGTTAACTCTTTAATACAGAACACACCACTTATCACAATATATCTTTCCAATCAACCAAGTAAATATATCATAGAAGGGTTTTCAAGAGATGCAATAGAGTTTCTTTACAAAATCTAAAAGTTGCCATAAAACACACCTTGAATTTCACATAGAGGTAAAGTTACATGTAAGCTCTGGCCAGATTCTGGCTCTGAACTGTCACCAGGCACCATACTAGATAGAGGGTTTAGATGGCATCTGCCAAGAAAGTAAAATGCTATGTTCCTTGTCTTCTACTTTCCTAACTGATTAAATGAAATTTTGTTTAGGGGATTTTGTTTTGTTTTATTTTGATATATGTGTGTTTTATTTTATTAAAAAATGGAAAACATTTATTTGACCAATAAAACTAATAAGAGTGGAAAAGAACGAAAGTCTCCACGCTCTACTAGGGCCCCTCCTTCAGAGGCTGGTGTTGTTGCCGGTCTTAGGTCTTGTGACAGACAGACCTGTGGGTGCCCCATGATTCTTATCTCCAGGTGTCCTTCTCTTGATTTCTTGCCCCTATGAGGCAGGCAATACCTGCTTCATGCTTCTGACCAATAGGATGGGGCAAAGGTGAGGGTATAAATGCGATTACTTGTACGTGTGACCAAGTTATGGGGAAGACACAAGCTCTAGTCTTTTTTTTTAGTTTCTTGCTCCCTTATTGGTTTGGAGGAAGCAGACAGCCACAGTAGGAACCCCATGTAACAAGGAACTGCAGGAGTAGGTAGCCTCTTGGAGGTGACAGTGGCCTTGCACCCACAGACTGCCATGAAAAATTAAAGCCCTTAGTCCTACAATCACAAAGAGCTGAATTCTGCCAACAGCCACTTGAGCATGAAAGCAGCCGTTCTCCAGTAAAAACTAAGGAGGACACAGGTGAAGCCAGAATTAGACAGGCAGGCAGTGTAGACAGGTAAATCGAGTCAGGTCAGATCAAGGAGGCCAATTTGAGTGAGTCCAGGAAGTTGGAGAGGGATTGAAATGTTAATGTCTTCAGAACCCTTCCTCCACCCTTATTAAGATAACCTGCCCCTGCTCCAACCTGTTGCTAAGGGAACCTGTCCCAGGGATGTCCCTCCCTACAGGGAGTTGTTAATTATGCCCTCTTCCTGCCCAGATCACTCCACCTTGTCCATCTGCTTTTCACCTTTTGGCCATCTCACCCAGCAGCTCCTGGGCCTAGTCCCGTATGCAGGAAGGAGAGAGGTAAAGGGAAGAGAGCAGGAGAACAAAGACAGCCTAGGACATATAAAAAGGCAGGACACCCTCACTTCTTGGGATGCCAGGATACCAGCTATAGCCCCCTTCTCCCTCCTGGAAGAAGTCTATGTTACCCCCTTTTAAATAAACCCCGCTTTATGTGCTTGCCTTGGCTTGCTTCTCCAATGTTCAAACTTCAACATGTGAGGAAGCAGAAATCAGTCACCAGTAACCACAGTATTACAGGTGGCCACCAGCTTGACTAGGGTGAGTAGTCACCAGACCCAGGGACAGTGACATAACATATGTGCTGTCCTAAGCACTACATTTGAGGTGGCTTTATTACACAGCAATAGAAAACTAACCCAGTACCCTTCCATCAATAATATGTATACACCAAAGATTTATATGTGAATTTTTTGGTTCCAATCTTGGAAATTATTTGACATGGTCATTTATACATTTGCCCCTTAATTTTTAAAGCTGTTTAATATTCCAGTGAATGAGGTTAAATTTCATTTAAATTTAATTTAAATTTCATTTAACCAGTCCTCATTTAACAGAATTTTAGGTTGCTTTCCTTGACCTTCAAAACTTCCTATTTTGTGGTCAGAAAACTACGAAAGTGGCGTCAATACTGAGGCACTGTGGGGTATTTTTGAACAAGCTTCTGCTTTAGTTCTGCTTATCTGTTCTCTTTGTCCTCTCTCCTCTTCTTCCAGCTGAAGTTTTTAGTGGGTTATTAACCACCCCAGTTTGCCCAGGGCTAGGGATTTTCTGGGATGCAAAGACTTTCAGGGCCAGTCCAGGGGGAGGAAATGGCAGAGCTGATCACTCTTTAACCCCTTTAAAAGCTCAAATAAAAGGACAAAGGAAGAAATCCTAACAATTGCAGGTAATTTTCTCAAATCTCAGCCACTGGAGAAGAAAGAGCACCTCAGGCCTGCTGGTAGATGGGTCTATTCCTCTGGGCTTGGGATTCCCTTTGAGGCCTCTGTTAAAAGTAAATATGCAAGTGTCTTTATCTAATGCAAGAATGAAAGGAAGACTTTGGGGTTTCAGAACATTAATCTACCTCCATTTTCAAAGGGATAAACCACTCAACCTGAAAGAATGGCTATCCACATAGGGCTTGGATTATCACCCCATAAAGCAGCAGGGTTCTTCTGTTATCACCTACAGAAAGCCTCCATCAAGCTGGAACAAACAGGCCAGGCAAAGAGAGTCTCCAAGAAAAGAGAGGCTGTGAATTCTAAAGGCTTTAGAAGCTTGCAGAAGAGCAGATGAAGCTGAGGGTTGAGTCAGGTGTGCTAGGGACAGTGAACAAATTCAGATTCTCTGAACCTGTTTTCGCACCTGTAGGCAGGGTCATAGTAAGTGTCCCACCCCCTCCCTCTCCTACCACAGGACATGCCGGATTGACAGAAAGAGACATGCATTCCGAGAGGGGCAGACAAGCACATTCTAACTCGATGTTTTCCAAAATATGAAGTGTCCTGGGCAAGGGACACGGAGGGTAGCCCTGAGGGAGAATGTGGCCCTGCCTCCTGCTCTCAGAAAGGTGAAGAACAATGCTTACTGAACCCATGTTTACTACATCCAGAGACAGTGACCTGGCAAATTTGCTCAGTAGCACATGCCAGTGATTCCTCAAGGAATAATGGTTAAGAGAGGCTTTCTGTGTCCAATGGAAAGATCTCCTGCTATAAGTTTATCACTTCACATTTTATGGTATGCATTAAAAGCTATCATTCTCCTTAGAAGGGGAAAAATACACTTTCACATACTTGAAGACTATAAATTAAAGCACCTTTTAGCCTTCTCCTTCCTGGGCTCAAAAAACTCAATTCACATACCATTTCCTTGGGAACAGCAAATGCATTTGTGTGGCAGCTTTGGGCCCTCCAACCACAGCTGTCATCACACAGTCACGGTGCTCAGAGACTCTTCGAGAAAGCTGTTACCTGTGCTTGCCAGTTCAGTAGTCAGGCTAAGTTGAATGGAGAAGGGCCCCAGGCAGTGGGCACACTCCTAAATAGAGATGCAGGTGCCTGTGTGTTTGCGATCTTCATTTGGAAGTGTCCTGCTTGCAGAAGGACATTTTCTAAAAAGTCTATTCTAGAAGGAAGATAATCAAATGAAAGCAGTTAAATGCCATGATGACTACAGAAGGGCATTACAGAATTTTAGAATCCATAGGCACCTGGAGTCTCACCTGTTTCACACCAAAATATATTGTTGGAAACACAACAGTGCTTAAGCCACTGTCTCCAGGATAAAAGGGGACAAGGAAGGGATCTAGAGCACCTGGCAGGAATCACGGATGGACTTCCCTGGGAAATCAGACAGCGGAAAGAAACTCATGGTGTGGTGGCCCCTTTTCAGTCTCCTGGGCAGAATGTTCTCCAATCTTCCTCAGCCCCCACTCCCACACGCTGCTCTGTGCTAAGACCGCTGGGTGGAAGGACTTCTGACCCTCCCAACCTTTAATTTACATAGCCATCTCTGGAAGAAGCCGAGGTTGCATCCCTGAAAATGTCATTCAAGCTTTTTGCAGGAATCATTTTGGTCTCCTTGGTTACCTCAGCCCAGATGAGGTCTGCATCTTTCACAAGTACATGCTGAGAGGGGGCAGTTGAGAAATCCAAGCTTCAGGCAACAGGAAGCAGATTACCCACATTTTAGCAATAGCAGGAGAAAACACAAAATTATAGAGAGAATGATTATTCAATCGTGATACATGTTCCCTTCTGAGTTTCTCACTGTCTTAAATAATTTATTCCTTTACCAGATATTTATTCCATCCCAGCCACCACTGACGCCCCCCCCCCGCCCCCGCATATTCTCACTTTCTTTGCAAATACTTTTAATTCCCTCGCTCCTCTGTACCAGGCTGGTCACAACACCAACACTGGACAAAACCAAATACCCACTGGTCCATTCCTACAGCTGAGCTAGTCAAACATTGGCTTAGCAAAGCACACAACTGTGTGTTTGTCTCACTTTAATGCATGTTCATATATTTCAAATGGGCATGCAACTTTGCTGGCTAATCTTATTATGGATTCCTAGGAGAGTGGATGTCTCATTCTCTAAAGCGACTTTTTAACATCTTGCCCTTTCTACTCAAAACTCCTATTTCCCCTTCTCCCCCCTTACTCTCAACGGATAACCTTGCCTTAAAGTTCTAAGAACACTTGGAGCAGTACAAGGGGAGCACCTGCCCCTTCTTCCATGGAATTAACCCACATGCAGAACAGGACCCTGAACTCACCTTCCTTCAGGCACAGGAAATGGGCTCTGCCTGCTTCTTTTCACCATGGAACCACCCTCTCCTTCCTTTTGTTACTGTCTAGAGTTCATTGTCTCTGTTCAGCAAAAGAATTGAACAGAACACAGAGATAGTAAGTAAGAAGTTTGTTGCAACAGAGATATAGACTTCTTCATAGAGAAGGGGCCAGAGCTGGGAATCTGGTGGGGGAGTTTGGCCCGTTTTTTATATGGTCTCTGGAATTCCCTCCTTTCCTTATCTCCTCCCTTGTCCCTGGGCTCCCAACTATTATTGATTAGTGTCCCCTCCATCCAAGAGTCCGTTTTAGTTTTTCCATTGGATTTCCAGCTGAGGAGCATGAGTACGGGAGTGGAGTGTCTGTCTGATTGGGTCCCCGCTTATGTCCGCGAGCGCTTTCATCAACGAGGAAGTCGAGTTCATCAGAAGACCCCTCCCTACTCCTTTGTTCTGGCGCTGCCCCTGACCTTCTCACTAGCCGTCTTGTCCTGGCTGCCTAAGACCTTCTACATCCTCCTCACTTCCCAAGAAGGTTACTTATGCAACCATCCCTTCTCTCTCCTGCAGAGTTAGTTTACTCTTTGTACCAAATCATCCAGTGTGAAACAGCAGTGCCTCCAATCTTTAACACAAGATGAAACAGAACCACAAACACCTCTCCTGGTACACTGCCCCTCCCCTGCAGCTGCCAATCCATGGCTCTGCCTCAGCTTCCCACGCAAACATTGTTGAAGGAGTTGCCCAGAGTTTGTATTCTCCACACCTCAGCATGCTACTAAACTGCTCATCAAAGTTCCCAATGACCTTCACTTTGCCAATTTCCTTCTCTACTTTCACCTCACCCGATTTCTGAGCTGTGTTAGATGAAGATAGACGTCCCTGTTCCAGCAGACACCTCTCCCCATCAGCTTCCATAATATCATGCTCTCCTGATTTTTCCTTTTGCTTCACTGTGGGCACTCCTTCTGAGCCATTCATTCTCAGTTTCCTTTGTTGAATCTTGCTCTTCGGCTTGACCCTTGAATGTCCACAGGAGATGTCCTGCAAGCCCTTCCATTCCCAATCTATTCTACATGTACTATCTAAGTGTTGTTCATAGGATCAGAGACCTCACACTTGGAAATAAGAAGCTATTTTCAATGCCAGCTTCTTAAATCTGTCAGATTAACATATGACCTAGTCTTTCCCACTCAGTGACACTGGAACCCAAGGTCCACTACAAGGCGAAGTTCCTCTTGACATAATCACTCACACCTACCAGATTAGGAGGTTCAGAGGATGCTGCCTCTGGAACACGTACGAGTCAGTCTGCTTCTCTCCATTTCTAACGCTACCCCCTCACCCTGAACCAACGTCATTAATCTCCAGATTGTTCCATTTGTCCTTCACTTATTATCTGCTTCCTTATTTTACAAAGGGAGAAACTCAAACTCGAAGGGCTCAAATGACTTTATTAATTTAAAAATGATTTTGAGCAACTGACTTATCTCTAGATGCTTGTCTAAATTGTATAGTACATCAACAGCAGTGCCAGATCTCTCAGAGACAAAAGCCCCGTTCTCAAGTCCTCTGTGACACAGTAGTTTCAGGAATGATCCAGAACATTCCCTCTAGTGCAGAGATGAATACATTGACAATAATCCTCGTATAATTTACAATATATTACATGCTTCTAAAGAACAAAAACAAGCTAACAGTCTGACAGTTTGGGGGAGGTTCCTAAAGGGAGACAAACTGATATCTGGAAATTTCTCTCTTCTTCTCTTTTCCTTTACCTATAATGGGCCCTTACCTGGATACTTTTCACATCACATGACTGGCTAATGGCTACTCAACTCTGCAAAAGCATCACCTATCTTGAGTGCTTCCTTGTTCTCTCCATGCAATGAACTCTTCCTCTAAGCTCTGCGGTTGCCTGGTCTTACTTTTATTGTGATATGTATTATGCTGTGTTGTACTTGTCAAATGCTTTAAAATTATTTGATGTAATTGACAAATCTAGATGCAGATATCTGAAAAATCCATATGAGGAATTCTAGATATTTAATTTTCCTTTGTGAAACCTGATACTCATTATCATGTTTTCCTTCACCAGCCTAAACTTCCTGAAAACAGAAGTTATAAATGTTTATTGCAAATACAGAGAATGGAAATGAAGTCACTATGCCAGCGTGGAAAACAAATACAGTCACTTTTTTTGATTTTTTTTCAGCTAAGCACTTAAGCCTCATTTGTCCTTGTTAGCAAAACACCTGGCGTTTCTTCCTCATTTCCTCATGTCCAGGTTCTATTGCTAAGAATCTTGGGGCATTGGGGGTTACTCAGTCCAGAGGAGATAATACTGCCTCCAAATGTGAGGAAGAGACAGTCCTGAAAAGTCCAGTTTGAATTCAAATAAATAGCTTTGTGGTCTAGATCCCAATGAGCAACTGTAGCAGTGCCCCTGCCTCCATCTTGGTGACTGTGTTCAGAGGAATTCCAGAGACAGCTGCTCCATTTGCAAAGCTTTGGGGGTGTGGGGGTTGCTGCTGAGCCAGGCCCTCGGCATGATCCTCCTTCCTTTTTGGAAACTTCTTTGAGTCCCAGTGAACAGTGAGTACGGCTTCAGTCCTTTCCCTTCCAGAAAGCCTTAACTCTGTAGGCAAAAAGATCCACCCCAATTCCAGATTCATATTTCTAACAGTGCTCAGAGAGGCGACTTTTGCCAAATGGCAGATGTTCCTTTGAGACCTCACAACACCACAGTGGAGGCCTGTGTGCCTTGTGTTTAAAAGATGCTACATAGCTGATCCTTCCCATAAAAATTAAGGTGTGCCTTCAATGGCAGACATAGAA
Organism: Xerus rutilus; assembly: GCA_028644305.1. Classification (NCBI taxonomy): domain Eukaryota; kingdom Metazoa; phylum Chordata; class Mammalia; order Rodentia; family Sciuridae; genus Xerus; species Xerus rutilus. The sequence goes on along the minus strand of CM053404.1, from coordinate 130,686,210 downwards.
ATATCTGACATAAGACAGGTGTGGTGGAGCACACCTGCAAACCCAGCACTTTGGGAGGCTGAGACAGAAGAATCGCAAGTTCAAAGCCAGCCTCAGCAAAGGCGAGGCGCTAAACAACCTGTCTCTACATAAAACACAAAATAGGGCTAGGGATGTGGCTCAGTGGTTGAGTGCCCCTGAGTTCAATCCCTGGCATAAAGGAAGGAAGGAAGGAAGGAAGGAAGGAAGGAAGGAAGGAAGGAAGGAAGGAAGGAAGGAAGGAAGGAAGGAAGGAAGGGGAAGAAAAGAAAAAAGAAAGAAATATCTGGCCTAATTTAGAGGGTAACTCTGCCTCCCTGGCCAGCAGAACCTGCCTTCTTAGGCCTGGGCAATAGGGCCTGAATTTTACATGACACAAAAGTATTAACTGAATGAAAATGTGTAGTTCCTGCTATCACTAGAGATCCAGGACTCAGGGTGACCATAGGGCAAGGCATAACCCAAAGCACCCAGACTAAAACTGCTCAGGGAAGATACGTGCAGGATCATGGAGATGTCTTGCTTTGTGGGTGCTCGGGAAGCTCCTGGGCTGTCAGAGACCAATGCACTGAGCAGGGCAGGGAGGAGTCCAGTGGTGAGAAGCACTCCAGACAAGGCAAGTGAATGCACACGCCAATCTTCCTCTCAAAGAGCACAAGTGCAGCAAGTTCTATAAAAGAAGTTCTGTCTTTTCCTTCACAGGTGCCAAGGGTTCATCTTCTTGCATCTTTAGTTCCAACTTGTGGTTCCACAGATATTTATGAATTCATGAGATATTTCTACAGTTGCACATGGGTGGCTGAGGGACTTTTTGCAGGAGTAATAATTTATATTACTGTTAAATTTGTATAAATGGAGGCCTAAATGTAATATACATGAAGGCCATGCTAATTCCATGTATAAATGACTAGAATTGTGAATGCTAGTTTAAATAGTATTTTAAGTTTTTCTTTAAAATATAGTCATACTAATATCAATTTTTAAAACTATTTTGAAATTTAAATATTATTTCAAATTTTTGATATAAAAATTTGATATCCATTATGGTTTTATTTCGACTTTCAGCTTTAGCAGTCATATTTTTTAATATTTCAAAGAAGAAAATAATGAGCTAAAAAAGAGTTGGTTTTAAACTTTTTATATTTAATTTGTACTTTCAATAGAAATATATTAAAATTTAAAATAGTTTAATGTAATTACACATAAGTTTAATTTACTTATAAATTTACTGTCAAAATGGGATATGGATTATGTGAAAATATTGGTTATAATAACACAATTTTGATGAAATAAAGGCAAGCAAGATTAATTTTATGAAATATAGATATACTAAATTATGTGTTCTTTTTTGTCCTGTTTATTACTAATCTAAATATTGCTAGTACATTCAGAATGTGCAGGCTTGTGTAATAATAATTGAGCTCAATTATTTTGAGATTTTATTGATTTATACTCATATCATTCATGACATTGTATCTAGATAGATTGACAGGATGACAAAACATGTTTGCCTAGCAGATTTAGGTTTAACTTAGTAACTTCTAAAATGGAAAGTTCTAAGTGGCATGTGGGTTCTTGCCAGGTTCCATGACCTTCACTGGATATGGCCGACACAGTTGAGCAGATGACAATAACAGTGAGGAACAGGCCTTCTGGAAAGCGAGGCAAGGATGAGCACAGTTTAAATGGCAGCAACTACATGTACGTAGGCAAGTGGTGTAACCAAGGAGGGACTGTTTCCAGACTAGAATTGTGTGAGGATGAACTCTGGGACATGCATCCAGAAAGATGATTGGGATTGAGGCTTGTGAGGCTTCTCCAGCTGGGCCTTTCATTTCTACCCACAGGCAGAAGGGGCAGTCACTCCCTAAGGGTTTTGGGTTAGTAGAGCCACACTGGCAACCTTACTTATAGAAAAATCGCTTGAACCAAAGCTGACTTGGAGGGGACTAAGGCTGGAAGCATGGAGAGTAGTTGAGGCATTATTATAAGAATTCAGGAGAGAGGGGACTGGAGCATGCTATGATTTGAATGTGTCCCTCAAAATTCAAATATTGGAAACAGTCACCAAATTCATACATGGATAGAATTTGAAGGTGGTACCTTTGGGCATAAGTTAAGATTACATGCAATCATGTGGCAGGGGCTTCTATGACAGCATTAGTGGCTTTATAAGAGAGAAGAGAGATCTCAGCTAGCACATTGGCCCCATCTTGCCATCTGCCATCCTATAGTACAGTACAAGGGACCCAGCAGATGCCCAGGTGATGCTGGCACCATGCTTTTCAATTTCCTGCACTCCAGAACCACGAGCCAAAAAATCCCTTACTCTTTATGAATTATCCAGTCTCAGGTAGTTTGTTATGACCATGGAAAATGGACTAAGAAAGAACCCCAAATAAAGTAAGCAACTCAGTAGAGGCAATAGCAATGGAGAGGGACAGTGGATTTAGGTAGCATTTCTACATAGCTTAGGAATACTTCAGTGACAAGTTCAGACCTTGGTGCTACAGGATTGCACTAGTGGGGATATTAATAGTGCACTTCTGAAACTTTAATTTGATCTTGAGCTTTTCCATTAGGGCACAGAATTCACTGTGGAAGACAGTGACTTGGCAATATGGTGACATCCTGCAAGGCCAAAAAAAAAAAAAATCTGAAACAAATTTTCCCTGGCTTTCAGGAAATGGAGCCCCTGTAATTATGTTTCTGAGGACTGATCATTGCAACCTCAAAGGAAATGGAAAGTAGATATTTTGTTTTCATATTTATGTGCAATTTTTTATTACAAATGACTTGGGTTTAGTTTTAATGGCTGTTGAGACTCTTCATTCTAGGGTCTTTATCAAAGGAACATACCTGTATTCAAGCAAAGTTAGCTTTATAAGTGCTTACTACAGCAAGAGAGACCACAAACCCAAGGCATCTCTAAGAGGGTGCTAGGAGGACTTCATTATAGAATTTGAGCTTGTGCAAGGTGCTTTTGTGGAGAGTCCAGAGAAGCAGGAATATGCCCTGGATAAGACACTATGAAAAAGCAGGTGCGATAATCTATGATGAATTTTATGAATTTTACCTAGAAGCAGAAAGAAATGGAATGAGGTTAAAACTTCAGCTGATAAAGAAGATATAGTCCCTCCAGTTCTCTGGGAGGGAGGATGTTTGTGCAGGTTCGTGTTTTGCATGAAGACCCTGCATTTTGTCTGTTCTGACTCCATCACAGCCTGGTGTTAGTTTTATTTCTTTATTGCCTTGTCTAAAGGTGACTTCTATGAGACTGTTACGCCCAACAAGAGAATGTTGAGGATGCCTGAGTGCTGCTCCAGATGTTGGCCCCTGGGTTACTTTTTCTCCTGGGCCTTTTTTGACACATGGAAAGGGAGATAACAGTTTTTATACTGGGCGAAGGGTGGGGAGAGTGAGAAGCCTAAAGAGAGAAGAGATGAGAAACTTGCACCCCAGGTTAAAGTGTGGTCCCCACTGGGGCCATAGCTGGGCAGCAGGAAGGGCTTTGCTCTAGTTCCCAGGAGCTGCTGTGTCTGTCCTTGCCAGAGATTCACACAGTGGCCACAAACCAGGCGCTGAATACTATACACTTAGAGATGGCGGGAAGCAGCTGGCTTTTCAGGGAAGGAAAACATGCTACCATTGGCCTTTGGTTCAAGCACCCCAGACTCTGCACCCAGACTTCTTGGTTCGAATCCCATCTCTGCCATTTACTGCCTACCTTTGTCCATCTATGCTGTTTCCTCCTCTGGCAAAAGTGTGTACTTTGTAGGATTATCATAAGGATTAAGGAGTCCAAACCTGGGAAGTCCCTACGACAGTGCTTGGAGCACTGTTAACTGTGTTAGCTGCTTTGCAATTGTTTTCTTCTCCCACCAAGCACTCCTCCAACCCCAACCACCTGCACACTTTCCCAGAATCCCTGCGTTCCCTGCAGGATGGTGAGCAGGGACCCCTCCCTTCCTTGAACTTGATTAGGCACATCCAGTTAGAGCTCCTGGGACAGGGTATGGTGAGTTCACTAGAGAAGATTCTGGATCTGGAGTGGGTCATCTGAATTGGTCCTTCGGGCCCGCCAGGCGCGGCACGTGCCCTCCTAGAGAGCCCCACGGAGGCGTGCAGATAAACTCGCTGCTGAGTACGTGGGCTGGAAGTGCCATTTTCCCAAGCCTCTTTCTTTCAAATGAGCACTCTCACACACAATAGATCCCAAATCAAGTCTATAAAAGTAGCACAATTTTCCCATTTTAAGAAGGGTCAGCTTCCAATTACTGGGAGGGGCCGTGCACAGCGAGTGTTAATGCTGTAAATCACAAGGACGGGCTCCCCATGTCGTGAGTCCCTCGCTTATGAGCGGTTAATGTCTTCCTCCGTCCTGCAGAATATGCTATTTGCTCTCTGCCAGAGATTTGGTTTCTGCCCTTCTACTGGCCATAAAAATAATAGCTGATGTTTGCGCAAAATGGCAAATCAGACAAGGCAAATATTATACCTGTGGAGTACAAATCCACCTGAAGTCCTTTTGATCCCTTATCACAAGGTTATTTGGATGTGTCAGAGTAAGAGGATTTAGTTCTGTTTCCTTATCAGGGCAAATCTTACAAGCAAGCAGGAGAATAAGTAAATACAAAGTTTGATTTCAGGGGAGCACGAAAGAATCTCTGTCCAACCCCTTATGCTCCACAAAATCTCTTTTTCATTGGTCTGTTGCATGATTTCAAAGTCTACCCTTTGGGAGCATTTGCATTTTGAGGCATAACAGAAGTTTAAATTGAAAGAACAAATCTCTTCTATAAATTGTTATCAATTTATAGAAGTTAGTCCGTGGTGGAGGACTATCAGTATCCATGGAGCATTGGTTCCACGATCCCCTCAAAATCCATGCATGCTCAAGTCCACCATGTAAAATGGTATAGTATTTGTGTATAAAAAACATAATCACCCATATACTTCAAATTATCTCCACATTACTTATAATACCTAATAACATGTGAATAACTACATAAACAGTTGTAAAATTATGTTGTTTAGGGAATAAAAACAAGAGAAAAAAGTCTGTCTATGTTCAGTATAAATTTTTTTTCAAAAATGTTCTCTCTGTGTTTGGTTGAATGCAAGGTTGCAGAACCTGTAGACATGGGAGAGCTGACTATTTGTTTCAGCAGGCAGATGGAGATCCAAGGATATTGGGCAACAATTTGCTCTGAATGTGAAAATAGGTAAGCACCTACTTGCATCCAACTGATGTTGACATTTCCTTTTATACTGTGTGTCCCACTATGGCCACCATATTCTGCTTTGGCTCAGTTGCCTGCTTATGATTCCACAATTATGAGCAGAAAGTTGCCAACATGGAGCTTGATGAAAAGAACATAATTAGCAGCTCAGTGAAAGGTCACTAGTCTAGATTCTGCTAGTTCCTAGGAGAAAATCAGCAGCTGGGCAGAATCTCTAGGAGCCTGGAAATGGCTTTTTTACAACTATATTTTAAGTGAGGCTGTGGGAAAAGAAACTCTAAACTATTGTCAACTGGTAACCACTGTTCAACCATCATGGAGACAAGAGAATAGAACAAGGCACATGCTAGAAGAATGGAGTTGAGCAGACTTGACTCAAGGTCAGGATGTTCTAGAACCTTCTCTGACATCTGAAATCTACCTTAAATGATTCATCTTAAATAGCATCTGTGAATGTTGAGTAAGGTACAACTTTAAGTATGCTTGCAATTGACAGTGTTACTCAAGAGTGCATAGTCATTTGTATTCTTGATGATTGCCATTCTGAATGGGGTGAGATGAAATCTTAGCATAGTTTTGATTTGCATTTCTCTAATTGCTAAAGGTGTTGAACATTTATTTCATATATTTGTTGATCAATTGTATTTCTTCTTCTGTGAAGTGTCTGTTCAGTTCCTTAGCCCATTTGTTGATTGAGTTTTTTGGTTTTTTTGTTTTGGTGTTAAGTTTTTGGAGTTCCTTATATATCCTGGAGATTAATGCTCTATCTGAGGTGCATGTGGTAAAGATTTTCTCCCGTTCTGTAGGATCTCTCCACGTTATTGATTGTTTCCTTTGCTGAGAAGAAGCTTTTTAGTTTGAATCCATCCCATTTATTGATTCTTGATTTTACTTCTTGTGCTTCAGGCATCTTGTTAAGGAAGTAAGGTCCTCAGCTGATATGGTGAAGATTTAGACCTACGTTTTCTTCTTTTAGGCACAGGCTCTCTGTTCTAGTGCCTGTCTTTGATCTACTTTGAGTTGAATTTCAGCAAGAATGTGGAGGGAAAAGTACACTCATACATTGCTGGTGGGAATGCAAATTGGTGCAGCCATTATGGAAAGCAGTATGGAGATTCCTCAGAAAACTTGGAATGGAACCACCATTTGACCCAGTCATCCCACTCCTTAGTTTATACCCAAAGGACTTAAAATCAGCATACTACAATGATGCAGCCACATCAATGTTTATAGCAGCTCAACTCACAATAACTAAACTATGGAACCAACCTAGGTGCCCTTCAACTGATGAATGGATTTTAAAAATGTAGTATATATATATGGTATAAATGTGGTATACACACACACACACGCACACACACACACACGTACATATATGATGGAATATTACTTAGCCTTAAAGAAGAATGAAATTATGGCATTTGCTGGAAAATGGATGGAGCTGGAGAATATCATGCTAAGCGAAATAAGCCAATCCCCCAAAACCCAAAGGCTGAATGAATGTTTTCTCTGATATGCGGATGCTAATTCACAATGGGGGAGGCTTGCTAGGGAAGAATACAGTTACTTTAGACAAAGGGGAGTGAAGGGAGAGGAGGGAGTATGAGGGTAGAAAAGATAGTAGAATGAATCAGACATTTCCCTATGTAATATATAACAGTACAGCCAGTATGATTCTACATTATGCACAACCAGAAGAATGAGAAAATATACTCCATCTGTATATGATATATCAAAGTGCATTCTGCTGTCATGTATGACTAATTTGAACAAATAAAAAATAAGTAAAAAAAAAAAAGAGTGCATAGTCTGGGGCAAATTGGATGGCCTGACCCTGGAAAGGGACACATTTAGAGGCAGCTGTACATATAACACTGGGAGCCAAATTTCGATCATCTCACACTGTGTTAATCAGTATACTGAATGTTAGAAATGAGTTTTTATTGGTGAAAAATATTGATTTGTTGACTAGCATGAGGACTGTTAGAAAGGGATCGATGATGTTTATTGGTAAAATTCAAGGTTTTCAAGACATGTACATGAGCCAAAATATTTTAGGGACACCTTCCCCACCCTTCACATCTTGCACAAGCTGAATATAAACACCCATCAAGGTCTGCAGCCTGCATGCTTACACATGGCACCTGAGATCCCTAAAGGATCTTTGTCCTCCTTTAGCTATGAAGATTTTGGGGTCCCTGACGCTAACTGTAGGGCCCAGAATACTGTCTGTAGAATGTTATTGTGTCAGGCTCAAGGCAACCTTTCATACAAACTAAGGCTGGGATACTGAAAAGGCCTGAGAGCTGGAACTTTATTGAACATACAGAATACTTTGTGTGAAATATTGCACAATTACCCCTACTGGCTTAATGTTTATTTAATAAATGTCTCACATGGGGGCCAACATTTATGACATAGTCTGTCTATCTGGATGAGTAGCTACTCCTTACTGCTTTAATCATTTTTCAGCTACTATTCTCCATCAGCAAATCAGAAAGAGTTCTGTGTGGCCATCTTTTTACCTATGGAGGATATAATTTGAAATTGTTTTATAGAGGTAGAATTACATTATGTGATAGGCTAATACCTTTACAACTCCAAGAATCTAACATTTTTCTAGGAATGTGAGGCAGGGAAAGGTTCCAGAATGAGGGAAAACAGCAGCTTTGGGGCCTTGAAGTGGAGATGACATTGAAAGTAAAAAGAGCATTGGAGGGAGTCAGAGAAACCAATTTTTGCCTTGGCTCTGTAACCAAATAACTGTGATTGGAGTTTCCTCTTGGGCTTCATTATTCTCAGCTATAAAGTAAGGAAGATGAATAGCAAAACCTCAAAGTTTCCCTCTTGTTCTCAAGTTCAATGGCTCTCATTTCCAGGGACCCCAAAGGACAGAAGCAAACAGACCTCCCCACTTCTTTGGCATGTCACCAGCAAGGCCATTCTGTTCCAAGAGAGTCATCCTCTGCCTGAAATGCAGCTAACTGGATCTACTCTTGGATTAATAAACTTTTCAATATGTAACTGTTGAAGGAGAGTGAAATATTTTCCCCTCCACATCTTAGTAAGTATACAAATTTAATTTATTTAATTTATTTGTGATTAACAAACATTTTGTGTGTATTTGTTGTGTTAAATGTGATGTTTTGATATGTGATATTTGTCCATATTGAGGAATATTAAATCAAGCTCATTAACATATTCATTGCCTCACGTGCCTATTATTTTTGGTAATAAAAACATTTAAAATCTACTGTTTTAGAAATTTTGAAATTCAAAATTCAGTATTATTAACTATAGTAAATGCTGTGCAGCGCCTCTCAAAAATGTTTTAATCCTGTCTCGTAATTTGTACCTTTTGACCAACATTCTCCCACTTCTCACCCTTTCCCTTTTACCACTGGTAGCCACCATTCTATTTTCAACTTCTATGAGTTTGACTGTTTAGATTCCACATATGGGTGACATCATGAGTATTCGTCTTTCTGTGCTTGACTTGCTTCATTTAACATAATGAATACCCTATAGGTCATTTGAGGGTGGTGTACTCATCTATTTTTTTATTACTGTAACAAAATACTTGTCTGGGTACTTTATGAAAAAAAGAGGTTTATTTGGCTTACAGTTCTGGAAATTCAAGGACAACTCACCAACATTGGTTTGGCTATGATGAGGACCTCATGGTGACTGGCATCACAATGGCAAACACAGTTGTGGAAGAAAAGATTACATTCCCAAACAGGAAGCCAGAGAGTGATTCCAGGATCAGGCTTGCTCTTATAACAATTTGCCCCCATGAGAGGTCAGGGGTTTCATGAGGACTATGTTAATCCCTCTGAAGGCACTTCCCCTAAGGATCTCCCCCTGTGTCCTCCTTGTAAAGTTTCCATCACCTCTTCTGTTGACCAGGCCTCCACTATATGAGCCCTGGGGGGACGCACTCAAACTATATTCAGCCCACAGCAGGCGGAGAGTTTCAGTCATTCACAGCTAAGCAGGGGTTTGAATTGCTTGATTTCTAATAGTAGATGTTAATTCATGAAGAAGACTATTGTTCTTCTCTGAGGAATGGGAAGTGAAGGAGCATCGGGTACATGTGAGACTAAAAGGGCAGGAGTCAAAGTCTGGATCCAGTGTTCAGGAAAGGGGGACAACAGGGCACTACTGATTGCTTAGAAGATCTTTTAAGGGATTGAGCCTCTTTTACAGGCTCAAAGCCATTACAAAAGCCACTGTTGGAGCCTGGGCCCGGACTTCTTAGACTTGGGAGTAGCAGAAAACCCTACCTAGAAGGAGAAAAGGTGTCCTTGTCCTGTTGGGATCAATTTTCACAAGGAAATATAACTTTGGGGCTGGGGTTATGGCACAGTGGTAGCGTGCTTGCCTAGCATGCATGAGACACTGGGTTCAATCCTCAGCACCACATAAAAATAAAATAAAGATATTCTGTCCACCTACAACTAAAAAAATAAATAAATATTTTAAAAAAGAAATGTAACTTTTTTCTGGTTTTGGTTCTCCTTTTGGATATTAAAATCTGAAATTCAACTGCTGCAGAGTGGGGAATGCCCAAGCCTTTTCAGCCACAAGAAGTTCAGTATTTAGTACATAAACTCCAAATTGGCATTATCTGAAACACCATAGGTGGGCAGTGGGCAGCAGAACGTACGTGCCAGAAACAAGTAGCTCTGGAGGCCAAGGAGACAAGGAGAAAACATGGATGGAGATGGGCAGGCTGTCTGAGAATTACCAAGATTCAATTAAGCATCTTTCTGGCTCTACGGACTCAATAGTTACAGAACAAAATGTTGGGAAGGGCAAGGTCTTCCTGAGTGTGAGAGCTCTTTCTGTGTTTTGAGTCTGTCCACTGGGACATCTGGTTTTAGTGGGTAAATCATGAAGGACATGGCTTGACAGTTCTGGAGAATCTCATCCATTCCTTAATTTCACTCCAGAGAGACAGACTTATTAATTCCATCAAGACCAAATATTTCCATCAGGATAATAATGTTCAGATCTTATAGCTCAGTTATCACTCTTCTGGGAATTTATTCTAAGGAAATAATTCTAGAAAAGAAAATATAATTTTACCTGTTCTTTGCAGCCAAATTATTTATAATTGCAAGACCATTAAGACCAACCTGAATGCCACCCAAAGGGAAATAGTGTATAAACTATGCTACTTCCTCGATGGATCATTAAAATAATAATTATTAAAACTATGGAAAATTAAGAAAAGAGATTTATAGTTCAGTGCTAGGGAGAAAGCAAGAACAGAAACTATTACCCATATATTATTATGGATTTAAAAAAACATATTTATATCGACCAGGATGAGAAAAAAATGCAAAAACCAAACAACACAAAACAAACTCTCAGCAGCTTCTGGTACAAGTTCAGTTGATCTCTTTTTGGTTTTATTCTTCCTACTCTTGTTACCATGCAGTGCAATTCTGGAACAGCTGGTCTGCAGAGAAGCACTTGGGAGTCCTTGGTCTCTGACAATATTTCCTTAGTGTGTTTCATGGTACACTAGTTAGTTCTTTGGAGGTGAAGGCATTCAATGAAAACAAAACAGAGCAAAACAGAAAAGGATTTTTGGACCAAATGAATGTTAAATCCATTTGATCTCAAAATCGTCACTGTAGGGTTCCTTGGAGCCCTCTGTATGCTGGGGTAGAATGTGAATCTGCCACAAGGGAAATCAATTTGCAGCCTTTCAGGAGACACCAGGCCACAGAACCACATCTCCCCCCTTTTCCCCTACTCATGGACATTCCCGATGCCTGGCATCCTATGCAGCAAGTGGCAGGTCATCTCTGGTTGTGATTCATGATGCCACCTTGCTCCATCAGAACTAAACAAATACTTCTCCAGGGCTTGCAGTGCAACCAGGTGGCTTGGCAATTTCTTTTCATCCTTCAAGTTCTCACTCAATGTCACATCCTCTGGGAACCTTCCCAATCCTCACTCTCTCTCCCTTCTCCCTCTACTTTTGTGGTAGATGCCATACTCTTTGACAATTATTCACATCTGCCCAAAAGCCAGAGCACCACTTTCAGTCTTCCCTGTGCTTTAGCATCAGAACCCAAGTACCGTACTGTACAGATGCCGGGCACCAGCCTCACACAGCCAGTCTCGTTAGGTCTGGGGCAAGACTGGCACAGCCTGTTAGAAGACCATGGAGCTAAGTATCCCTTCAAGACCAGGGCTGTATTACCAGTGACTGCCACTAGTGGGCAGGCAAAAACTGATGCTAAATGATTGTGTCATAGGCAGGGAAAAAAATGTTCCTTTAAAATCTGGTTGCTAATCTCTCTTAGTGAAATAGCATATTTGGGTTAGCTAAATTCCCTAATTGCTATTTTGATTTTGAGAAGAAGAGAGCTATCAAAGAACTCAAGAGATGAGGGGAGAAAGAAGAACATAAAGGGTCAGCAACATGTGAGAGTCTGCCAGTAGAGAGAGGTCTTCTTGTGTAATTTATCCTTTGGTAAATTTTCTGTTTTGCTTCAATACAATCCCTTACTGTTGCCAGTTCAGGGGACTTGGGACTCCCCCATCAATCAGCAATTCAACTTACCAAGCCCCGAGTCCTGCTGGCCCTTGTGCCCCAAAGGAAGATGGATCAGAGTGTAGCCTAGGGTGAGATGAGCATGGTATTCACCTTGGCACCAAAAAACCTGAGCAATCAAGATAAATAATGCATAATGCAATATTTTGAAAATCAAAACTGAAGGAAAAAATTCATCATCAACAAACATCAACATTTTAAATAAAGGTAAGATCAGCCACAGTGGTATGTTTAGCCAAACTGGAGCCTGAGGCAAAAAGGAAAACCAGAAATACTGATTCTGTATTTATTTAAAGCTTTTATTATGTTCATCATGCACTATGCTCATCATGGATTCTTGCATTCATTTTGATAGTTTAATATATTGCACTAAATAGAATTTATTTTAAAATGTTATTTTTTTTAATCTTGATTACTATAGTGTTCGATGCTCTGCTCAAGTCTGCTCCTGAAACATGTGCCTCGCTTGTCTGACCCTAGTCGCAACCCTGACAGGGACTCTTGGAAACTTCCCTGAAATTGGCCTCCCCACTTTGCAGAGGATGCTCTTTGATAATATCAACAGCCCAACTAGTTCCAAAGAAAGAAGCTGGCCAGCCAATCTCTCCTATGTAACAGTATAAACCAACGTCTGTACACACAGAATTTCTTGCAGAAGATAAAAAATTATTTCTGAAAACAGAAAGTTTCAAATTGATCGGAACAGGATCCCTAGTGTACCAGATTTGCTTGATACAGACTGCATGCAACCCCAAACTTGGGACTGTCTTAAGAGTGGCAGCCATTGGAGAAGAGGACATTGAAACAAGGCAAGAAATACACCAAGCCTGTGCTCTAACATGGGCACATTTCTGAGACAGAAAAGCAAGGGGGAATCCATGTCTTGGGGACAGAACTTCAAATGCCTTAGTGCAATGAGACTTTCGCCCCAGAGCCCATGAATATTTGGGTGAGCTATAATCAGGACCCACATACTGGAGAAGTTATTGCAAAGGGTCAAACATAGAAGCAAAACAAAGGATTCCTGTGACTACTTTATTATGAAACTCTTTTGGGAAAAAATGAACTAGGATGGCATGAGAGATTTATAGGAATTCCTGAAGCGTCTTTGCCAGAGAAGTTAAATTAGGGTGAGGGAGCTTGGGAGGCAGAATTGGCCGCTTTTAGGGAAGATCCAGAACAGCAGAGTCAGCACCAAAAGTCCAAAGCAGACATAGGAATGGGGAGTTGCCTCTGAGTGAAGTCAGAGGCAACTGACTGACATGGGAGATCGTGTCCTTGACACTGAGTTGCTATGCCACCCTTGATTCCCAGTCAGGATGCTCTCTGCTACAGCCATAAGGCACAGGACCAAAATAGAAGACCTCTAACTAACTGGAAAATTGTTATTTTCTCTCTCTTTCTCTCTTTATACCAGAAATTGAACCCAGGGGCACTTAACCCCTGAGCCACATCTCCAGCCCTTGTTATTTTTCATTTTGAGACAATTTCTCACTAAGTTGCTTAGGGCCTTGCTAAGTTGCTGAGGCTGGCTTTGAACTTATGATCCTTCTGCCTCAACCTCCTGAGCCGCTGGGATGACAGGCATGTACCACCGCATCTGGCTGGAAAATCATTTTCTAGTACTTAGAAACCCACAATTTGTTTGGAGTAGAAAAAGGTACAGGAGAGTGGGAACCTGGCTATTCAGGAATTGGGGACTCAGCATTGTCCCAGAGCTGGCCAGTTAGGGCACAGAAAAAGGATGCAGAGCTCTGAATAAGAAATGCTGCGTGGATAAAGCACCCAAAGTAGGGGCATTGTCCTCCTGCTCTGAGTGAGGATGCTGGCAGGACAGCTTGGTGCAGAGAAGGAGCCTGACAGGCTCTGTAGGAGGACAGTTCTTGGCTCAAAACCCTGCCACCCTAGGGATGCTGAATACCCACGTCTCCTTCACAGAAAACATGCTAGGAACTCCAATGAAACCAGGTTCCCTAAGAAAAAGAGAGAAAATATGAGCTGTAATAGTAGAGATCTTGCATGGGGAGGGTGAGAAATCCACTTCATAGTTATGCTTAAACACATGGCTCAGATGTACCGAGTGAGGATGGTGTGCACACTTTGCTCGGTGATTGTGAACCGTTTTATCTTGAGGACCAGCTTGAATGATTGTTCAGGTTTCCCAAATAAACGACGTGTTTCTTTCTATCCTCCACCCCCACACGTCGCTTAGGGTAAAAAGTTGAGAGGTAGATGCCCTTGCAGAGAATGCCAAGTGTTTGCTGAGAAAAGAATATAGTAGAACAATAAGAACAAAAACAACCGTAGGTCCTATGTCAGCTGGTGGCAGAATTCCTTCCTACTGAGTTCAGCAACGTCTTTACCTGGATGGGTCATTTTGTTCCCAATGAGTGAGCACCTAGATATGGTCCACTTAGGCAAGGGAATCACAGTGATGCTGTTGAGCTTTAGGAAGTCGCCGTGATGGATGGGATGGCCTGCTGGAGAATGGAGACGCAAGAGGACACTCGCAGGGAAGGTTGACCAGGGTATGAGGGCCTTCAGGCCTTGGGGAGCGTAATCCGCCAGGCAGAGACTCTTAGGATAAGATGGTCAATACTCTATTGAAAGTTATCTGCCATAGTTTGCTAAGTTGTCATCTCTAGCGTCACGCTCGCTCACTTGACCACCAAGTTAGTCAGTGAAAACTTCTCTAATCACGAATGACTTTCATGAATTGGTGTTTTAAAAGAAAAGTAAAACAATGTTAAAAAGGGTCGGTACTCTGTGTTTGGGTCGATAGTCAGGTGAGGTAAAATGAATAATCACAAAGCGTAACCTTCAGGGGAAATTGAGAATGCAACTGAAATGTAAACACAGGAGCAACGCAAGATGAGGAGGAACCGAAGCCCTTGAAAATCTCCTTGGCCCCATGGACGATGGATGGAGGAATCGGGAGTGGTGTCCTCCTATCATGCGAGAGTGGTGCTCCAGGCATTTCACCATTACAGTAAAAGGTGACCTCATAAGGCAGGCAGAGATGAGGACTTTGAGGTGACTGACATAGAAATGAGGGCTGAAATGCCATCACGTGCCACATAATGCCATAATAGAGTTTCTTTTCCCAGAGTAATAATAATGCACTTGAGAGAAGGCTTTTATATGAGTAAAGAGAACATTATTTCTGAATATTTAATGCAAAATTGCCATAGAATAAAATGATCATTAAATATGTAAATGCTATTTACACGTGCTTATTACTCTAATAACTCATCTCTTATATAATACATTCTCTGTGCCCTAATTTGTCACTTGGTCATGAGCTCCACAAATCAAAATCTGGGGCAGCTTCTCATAAAGCAGGAAGTTGATGAAATACTCATGCAAAAAAAAAAAAAAAAAAGCCACAAACCCCTCCCCCCTTTCCCTGCTAACAGTAGGTTTCTGCTTTTGACTTCCTTGCTCCTAATAGAGGGAGGAAAGATGGAAATAGGCATCCTACCAAAAACTGATGCAATGCCAGGTGGTAAATGGTCATTTGGATCAAAGATAAGTCCAAATACTCAGTCTTGATGGAGATCAGTGGTTGCCATAGTCTCCTTTAATGTGGACCTAAACAAAAATCAAGAAATTTGAAAAACTTACCCTTTACTCATCACAAATGAGCCAATTTTCTGCTTCCTCTTGAGACCTGCTTAGGTGATGCTTATTATTCTAAAGATAAAATAAAACATGAATGAAGCTGGCAAGAGCTCCCTTCTTTGCTCCTTCTTTGTGCTTTCTTTGTGTATTGATGCACCTTTCCCCCCACTTTCATCAAAGAGACCAAATTCTGCTACTCCAAGTGTGGTCTGGGGACCAGGAGCACTTGCATCACCAGAGCTTGTTGGAAATGCTTACTGCTCAGTCCTAGCCAGAGCTGCAGAATCAGATCTGCATTTGAACAGATCTCCAGGTGGACTGTAGCCACACCTGTGGTTGTTATACAAGCATCAGCCTGGCAAGTTGGAACTATCTTTCCCAGAGGCTCCTCCCTAGAGGATCCCAAATTAGAAATGGCCAAAAGGAAATCTGCAAGAGCCCTCCAAGGTGGAAGTAGTTTCAGAGACACCAATACGTGCCCCTAGAGTTCCAGCTTTCCCTAGCTCTCTCTGGTCCCACACCCCGCTCTTCTTTCTGTCAATCCTTCCGTGGAAGGTATTACCAGCCCACTGGCAGACACAGAGGTGACAGTCTTCATAGACTGTGCCACAGTCACCCCTTCTTCCCACTGGCTTCTGAGATTTCCAAAAAGCTCTAACTGGCTCACACTAATGGCAGAGCACGTGAAAGCCTCAGAGAGCCTCACTAGCGAGTTTTCTCTGATTCGCCAGCTTCACTTCTCAGCTCATCCCATATAGGAGCTCTCTCATTAACTTCAGCGCCTCCCCTCCCCTTTCCTCACCCCATGCTGATTGGCTGCGCACCTGACACGGAGCCATACCCCATTGGCTGTAACCTCAGGGCCATGATTGGTCTGAAGACCGTATATAAGTTGTTACACTTCCTGAAATAAACGGGTTCTGCTTCTCTCTCCAGCAGAGCAGTTTTACCTACTCCCGGAGTCTAGGTGAGTGACTCCGCGACCATCCACCCCATGCCTCCTACTACGGGGGACCCCAGCTCCTTGGCAGACCCATGCGAGGCACAATGTAAACAACATTTGGTGCCCACGTGCTCTAGTGGCCTGCTCGACCCTTTGGTAAGTGGATTCGGGGCAGTCCCCCATCTTTCTTATCTTGCTGGTGAAGGTAACACCAGCCTTTTTGTGATTGTCCCCTGTGTCTGTTTGTCTTGTGTGATAAAGTTAGGTCAGGGAACATACCTCCACTTCCTGGTTCCTCCGGCAGTCACGCTTAAGGGTCTGATCAGCTCAGTGACTGGAACTACCATAACACCTGTGGCGTATGGTCCTCCGAGACACTGTGTGAGCACACGGCTGTGGCCAAAAAAAACACGGAAGTCCCTCACAAAGCACTACGTACTCTGATCCTAAACATTTCTGTGTTTTTATGTCTCCTGAGACTCAAACTCACATTCTCCTTTTTCTTCTCACAATCCTCATAGTTTCTTCTGTCCTCTTTGCTTTCGAGTTCTTTTCGCTAGCATTTCCTCCTCCTAACATTACTGCTTACTTTCACTTTAACATCTCCCATTCCCACTCCTTCACCATGGGAAATCTACCCTCCTTGGTCCTTTCCTCCTTCGTGGAGGATGAAGATGACTTCAATGAGGCGGCCCCTATAGCACCCCCCTACACCAATCACATAGCCCTGGTCATTCATCCTCAACTTCCTGTGAACACCCTCTTCCTGGAAATTACCCTCCCTCCAACCCCCCTCGTATTACCCTGCCCTGCCTTCAGTGCCCCCTGCAGTTGCCCCTCCTCCTCTCTACTTTGCTTCCTATGCCTGCAACCTGACCACTCGTTTCTTTCACTCCAACCCTTTTCGCCCACCCCTAACCCCAACCCCCTTCCTTCCCAACCCCACCCAGCCCCATGACCCCTTCTCTTAGGAGAGAACTCATCTCGGGGCATGTTCACACGGGCTGGTTGGGTAAGATGATGGATGGGTAAGATGCTCTGAAAGATGGGCACAACCTAAGACAGGCACAGTCTCGTTTGCACCCCTCTCTCATATGCAACATGTAGGAGTCTGGAAATCCAGTGGAATGATTCTCTCCCATGAGGAGATTATCACAGATCCCTCCAACACGCTAGCTTACGGGCCACACAGGCCCCGCTGACCTTTCAAATGAAAGTAAAAAGGGGGAAATATAGGAGCTCTCTCCATAACTTTAGCACCTCCCCTCCCCTTTCCTCACCCCATGCTGATTGACTGTGCACCTGACACGAAGTGATACCCCATTAGCTGTAACCTCAGGGCCATGATTGGTCCAAAGACCGTGTATAAGCTGTTAAACTTCCTGAAATAAATGAGTTCTGCGACTCACTCCAGCAGAGCAGTTTTACCTACCCCCGGTGTCTGGGTGAGTGACTCTGTGACGGTCCACCCCATACCTCATCCTGTGGGATCCCATATCACTCTTCCTAAGGGCCCCATTCCTTTGTCCCCCAGGACCGCAGCTCGTCAGCAAACCCACATGTAAACACCAATCCCACAGTTTCACTCAGTCCAGTTCCTAAAATCTACCCCTTACTCCACATGGCACATGGGGGTTGTACTTTCCTGGTTGAATTCTTACTAATAACACACAGAAGTTGGAAACTGCTCTGGGTGACCAACAAACACTGTGAGTTAAAGATTTTGGGCAAGTCCACTTGCCCTATCCTTTTAACGGGAATGAAGGATGAATGAAGGATGCTTTCCAAGCTTGTAGGATCTATGGAGGTCTCTGATAACTTTTGGTGCATACCACTTATAAATGCCATCAGAACTAATAGGTGTGGGAACTGAAAAAATGTAGCCTGAGAAAAAGGAAAAATAGCTATGCACTGACAGCTTTCATCTCCCCTGACAAATATCTTTCTTGTGCTAATTTCAGGCAGAAAGTAGTGTCTTACCATATTGGAGACACTAACTTTCAGAACACCAGAACCCTGACCCAAGAGCTCAAATTCCTGAGCACTAAAACTGACCATTTCATTGATTGATAGAACAAATCCAAATTCTTAAGTGTCCAGGAAAATTCATATGCTCACCAGACCACCTCCTGGGATAACCTATATAAACCCAGTCCCTTTCTTTGTTCAGTGGCTCATTTTCCACTGGGAAAGTGGGTCCATCCCCGTAGATGTAGTCCTGTTCCTGTATAAAGCCTGAAATGATTTGTGAAGTTTGCTTTCTTCCTGGTCTTTTTGCACTAACAAGAATTAATTAGGTGGAGGCAGTACATCTTGGTAATGAACTGAGTACCTTCACCATGGTTGAGTGTTTCAGCTTAGAAATGGAAGGTAAAAGTGAACTGTTCTTACTTTGGACACCTCTTCATCCAAATCCTTAAAAGTTTTCCAGGTTCACTTTTGAACCATCAGCTGTGAGCTCTTTGAGTTCTGTGTTAATTAGATCTCTTTCATTTGAAAGTAATAGACTGCAACTCACAAGCAGCCTAAGGTGGTTCATTGGGCTGCTTTTTGTTTTGTTTTGTTTTTTTCTCATTTAACTACAAAGTTGATTTTGTTATTGTTTTGCTGTTGTTGCAGGGAGAAGTTAGTTGAATTTCAGGCATAAATTGATCCTAGGACTTAGGAAATGTCACAGGAACAGATTCTCTTCCCATCCCTCAGCATTTTCCCATCAGCTTCATTTTGGGAATGATTTATTTCAATGGCTGCTAGAGATAGTTCACAACTCCAAGTCCAATGGAAAAAAAACAAAAACACTTCTTTCTAGTCATCAAAAAATTCTGAGGTGTGCCCAATGGGGCATGAAGGGCTGGTTTGTGTCTCTGACCTATCCGTGCCCCAACCCTTGGCTGGAGAAAGCGATGCTGTGGTGGTCCAGGCTGAGGTGGTAAGCCCAGGTCCACCCTAGCAGCTGCAATTGGATAGTCTCTACCTGAAACCTGAAGTCCTGGGGACTAGTTATGGGCAGGCACAAACCACCCCCCGCCACTATAATGAAACACATAGGTGCCTACTTCAGGCTCTGTCTTACACTGAAATTTTCTGCACTAGGTTTCTAGAAAGCAACTGTAACAAGACACCATAGTTTCTAAATTTCAACTGCATTAAATGCTCATTGTTGAAATTTGAGCAAGTGTGGCAAAGCATGCAAAAGAAAAAAAATCACAGTAGTCCCACTACCAAGAGAAAATCATTGTAATCATGCATGTATAAACTTTTCTGAAGTAATTTTCTAAAGAGTATTTTCCATATCATTAAATACACTTCTATATGTGCTTTTTAATACTTACATAGTTTTTCATTGTATCACTTTGCACCACATAACCAGTCCTGTATGGATAAGCCTTTTCATTCTTTCTGAGTTATGAACACTGCATTGAAAATACTTCCACATGAATATTTGTGATCATTTATAATAGTTTGCACAGGATAAATGCCACGCAGTGAGCCTGCTGGGTTAATAGGCATGAATAGTTTCCAGATTTCCAACACATTTCCATTCATAAATGAATCAGTTGATTCTTTCATCAAATGTACATTTTTCTCCTTCCTTAGCAATGATTATAAAAAGTCTATTTTATGCTTGCAAATTTGATAAGCAAAAATAATGCCTTTGTTTTCCTATATTTTACTTTGTGAAAACACTCATGGGAATACTTATGTTCTTATATCTTTTTTTGTGAACTTCTTCAGGTCATTTGCCCTTTTTTAAAACTCTTTATAGTTCTTTGCTTTACTAGTCTCTTTGCATATTGAGGACATCAATCCTTCATAAAACATGTTACAAATATTTCCCCCAGTTTCTCTAAATTACTGTTTTTTAATTGAAATTCATATTTTCATTTTTGGTTATCAGTCTTTTTAATTACTTAATTTTGCCTTCAGCATCATTCTTAAAAATACTTCTTTCATTCCACTAAAAGGAAAAAATAGATGAAA
This sequence comes from Xerus rutilus, assembly GCA_028644305.1. Taxonomy (NCBI): domain Eukaryota; kingdom Metazoa; phylum Chordata; class Mammalia; order Rodentia; family Sciuridae; genus Xerus; species Xerus rutilus. The sequence continues at coordinate 130,665,830 of CM053404.1, read as the reverse complement.
CAATAGAAATTCCAAGTTTCTTACAGGTATTCTATGCTGCTGGATGGTTAATGATTGACATTAGTTAGCTGCCCACATGAATTATAGCAATCACACTGTTGTCCCTCCCCAAGAAAGCAAATGTGGTAGTAATTTCTGATTTAAAACAATTTTACTTGGACTTTATTTCCCATATGAATTTGTGTCTTTGCATTTGGATTTCTCATTTCTGTTAATATGTGTGTCTATTCTGGTCCCAGAAACACATTGTACGGTAACTGTTGCTTGGTAGTATATTTTATTTTAAGGAAGTGTAAGTCATGTCCTATTATTTTGACTATTCCAAATTGGACTATTATTTTATCATAATTTTTGGATACTCTGTAGAATAATTTTCAAGCTAAAGAAGGCTTTCTGGGATTTTCATTGGAATTGTTGAAACAAAGAAGGTAATTTAAACAATAAAGTATTTCTCTCCATCCAGTAGAATTTTTGTATCCTGTTTCCCCTGCCCCCTCCAAAGATCACTACCACATCAACTGAATATGCTCCAAGCCCTTTTAAACCAGGGGTCCCTTCTTTCACACTGATGTCTCAGGCTTGCAGCTGATGGTGGTGATATGGCACCTCTTTCTTCCTCCCCATGGATCCGTTCATCTCTTCTGGCATTGCCAAAGCTTTCCCTGGAGGTCAGGGGAAATCTTTATAAAATTCTTCCTGGCCAAGTTAGATCTGACCTTGGAATTTCCACCCTGCCAAGAGATAGAGAGGAACTGATAGACCCCCCTCCCACAGTCTTTTCTTTTAAAAGAAAAGAAGACAATTTGTGCTCCAAAGTGCGCTCCTTGAGGAGAGCTGGCCGGAACTCAGTGGCAGAACTGGTCATTTTCTCCCACCTCAAAGCAAATTCTCCTAGAGCAGCAGGAAATGAAGTGGTATTCACACTATCAATTACGCCAGCTGTTTGCCTAATGAACTCAGCTGCAGAGACAGTCATGTTCAAGACCAAAAGAATGTAATAAGCCCATGGTAACCCTGCAGTAACAAGCACCTTGGCACACTCGAGGTCTGAATTTGTGCGATTACAGTCTAGCTGCCAGGAAGGTGCCATCCCATTATTGACTTATAATGCCATGTTATTTATTGGGATAATTATGCTGTTCTACCCCTCAGGGGCTCCAAATCAGAGAAAGTAAGCAATGTATTCTTATTCATTCAGCATGTGAGCAAATTTCAAGTCAGAATAGATCTCTCCAAGATCTATTATATTGTGTAGGGGCACCCTGCAGGCTTTGGTCCCTACCCTCCAAAATTACAGGGACTTAGAGGGCATTGTATGAGTCAGTGGGAAGCTGGTTCTTCTAAGTTCAGTGAAACAAATTTCCATTTTGTCAGAGCAGTTATGCCTGGAACTCTTACTCACTGCCCCCAAATGTGAGCATCTCACTACTGCTCACAGAGCTTCTTTATATTATAGTATGTATTAAAATGAAATTTTTATGTATCATTGTGTGCATTCTATATAACTCTGCAAAGAAGTTATTACTGCAAATGAGGAAATGGAGGCTCAGAGTAGCCAAATGACTTCTTCGGTTAATAATTCTCTTTTCACTGAACATAATTCTCTTGTTTACTTATTTAATTTCCTACTAAGCTTCTAAATCCATGAAATTTGACACTTTCTCGTTAGATCTCTACTGCCCTGGCCTCTGGTGCAGGTCCTGAAATATAGTGAGAGTTCAATGGCTGTCTGTTGAATATTAGAAAATACTAGAGTAGAAGTCAGTGATGCTGGGATCCAATCTCAGGTCTAATGACACAAGCCTTGTGAACTTGGGCCTACCGTTCTTCTCAGACCTTCACTTTTCTCTTTTCTAAAATGTAGATAATAACAACAAATACTGCAAAACTTCTCTTTTCTCAGTTTTTGTTTTTGTTTTGTTTTGGTACCAGGAATTGAACTCAGGGGCGCTCCACCACTGAGCCGCATCCCCAGCCCTATTTTGTATTTTATGTACAGACAGGGTCTCACTGAATTGCTTAGTGCCTCGCCGTTGCTGAGGCTGGCTTTGAACTCACGATTCTCCTGTCTCAGCCTCCCTAAGTGCTGGGATTACATGTGTGCGCCACTGCGCCTGGCTAGAGTTTTTTTGTTTGTTTGTTTTTGTTTTTTTAAAATAAGGATTAAATGTAATTCAGTTTAGGAAAGAGTTTTCAAATAAATTATGAAATATAGATAAAATGAAATCCATCTTCTAAAACGTGTTAATAGCAACTGACCAGATTGAAAAAGACTATTACACAAAAAACACCCATATCAGAATAGTTGTCTCAAAGCCAGAGAGTACCATGTCTATTTTAGTAGTCCCTTCTTGCTGATCCCTGGACTCTGGACCCTTTGGCATGGTGTAGTAGAAAGATCTTTGAATACAGAATCAAAATATCCAGGTTTCATGTTAGCTTTTCCATCAAGAAACCATGTGGTCAAGCTATATAAATCTTGGTCTTCAGTGTTTTTTCTTTTCTATCAAACAATGAGGCGATAGTGGTTGTGCTGGTCTATACAGAGGGAGGGGTGGGCACCAGGGAACGGAAGGACTAGACTATCGCAAAATTACATTGTAGCTTTATTATTCTTTGATTCCAGGTATTCTTTTGAGGTTGTGTCATCAGAATGAAACTAGGGTTTGGAGAGAGTGGCATGGATGCCAAGAGTTTGAGATGTCTGTATAAGCACACTGAGTCACTGGTAAAGAACGAGAATCAGGGAAGGAATCTCCCCCTCTGGAAAGCGTTCTATGAGTGGCCGTGGTGAGTAAATAAATCCCTGGCAGGCTTGGACCTGCTTCCACTGGGGTTGGAGTTGGACTCAATTCTGTTGCTAAGTACCTTCTGATTGCTTGGCTTCTCTCTAAGAAGCCATTAGCGCCTTGGACAGCTGACTTCAGTGGTTGACTTCTTCAGTGCGTTGGCAACTCATGCGGATGTTATCACAGGCATCCCATGTGACCATCTCAGGCCAGCACAATCCCTGTTCTTGTCCAGTTCTGACCATTGCTTTTCTCTGTGTCCTTCCTGCAGTCTTTCCAGGCACTAGTCCTCTCTTCCATTTCCCTAATGACTCCTGCCCAGAAGACGCAATCTCCTGCAACATCTCTGAGAAATTCATTACCTTTTTGGACAGGCTTTACATTTTGCAGCACCCTCAGAGGCCAGCATCTACCATAAAACTGGTTCACCTAGCAGTGAGAAAAATTCAAATTTCATAAATATCAATGTGCCGTTCTCTCTGCGTATGTCACCTACGTTTCGTGAGATTTGCACGAGTCACCATGTTTTATCCCAACAAATTCATGCTTCATGTGGGGAAAAAAATGCACTTTTGCAAGGTTTTCAAAGGAAGCTTTCCTACCTCAGCCATGTTACTGCACTTTTTTAGGATCAGTTAGTTACAGACCCTGCTGAGGCTTGCTTCATATTCATCATGAGAGAAAACAAGCCTCATAAGACATCCTTGAACTTAAGGGCAAAGAAAAATGCCTTGCAGAGGCGTTTCGGTGCCAGAGTACAGCTGAGAGCCACCGAATCTGTGAGAGACCTGATGATGAAAGACAAAAACATATTTTAGTCATGGATTTTATAAGCTAAACCCTGGGGATTGGTTCTTGGTGGTGGAAGAAGGCGAGAGGCACATTGGCAAACAGCCTGCTGAATAATTTTAATGACCTTTCCTATGAATAAAATAGTTTTATTGCTTTGTACCTTTGCTAAGGACGAGGGTCTAAGAAAAGGCAGGCAGGGCAGAAAAAGATAGTTGGTTTTGACTCCAGTAGTGGAAAATAAATTCCCCAAATAATTGTACTAGGTGATGGACTCTCACTAGAAGGACTCTTCCACAAAGAAAAAATAAAAACTCCAAAAAGCACATGCACACTGCAAATTATTGAGTTCTAAACTCAACTGGGACCTGAGTACTGCCCAGGAGACTGTGGTCTTCCACTGTTCAGAATGGCTATTTCCTGTCTTCTTATCTTCAAGTCCCACACACTCCCCACAGATGACATCAAGTCCAAGTTCATGATAAAAGTAGTTCTATTACGTCAGATCTCCCTCCATGTCTTGGCACTAAAAATGAAAACTTACTTTGATTGGTACCATATTAGTTTGCTCAGACTGCTGTAACAAAATACTATAACAAGATGCAGCCTCTCCTCACCTATTTGGGGGGAGAAACTGTGATAACCATTTCCAGAACTTTACATCATTTTAATTCTCTGTGGTTTACCATGTCTGAGAAGTTGAGATAAAGAATTGGTTCACTCTCTTGATGGATCTGTTCCATGTTACCTCCTACCTTCTGGTGGTTTGCTAGCAAACTTTGGTGTTCCCTGGCTTCTGCTGCACCCCCCCTTATCTCTGTCTTTACCCACCTGGGGTCCTCCATGTGTGCATGTTTATCAAAATTTTCCTTTCTTAAGGATACCAGACATCCTGGATTAGGGGCTCAATCTGACCTCCAGTATGACCTCATCTTAACATAACTAATTGCATCTGCAATAATCCTGTTTCCAAATAAATTCACATTGTGAGGTACTGGGGATTAGAATTTTAACATGTGAGTTTGAGAGACTGCAATTCAATTCATAAGGAGTATCCATCTTTACCCATGCCCAATCTTTTCAGAAGTACTTTTCTTTTGTGTGTTTTGGAGTTCAACCATTCCTGCCTCCACAGAAACACTGTTCTGCCACCAACTCTCTTTTCAGGAAGTACAACTATTCTTTCATCCTGACTCTTCCTAATCAGCATTTAAATAAATTGACCTGTCTCCTCTCCCAGGCAACAACCGCAAAAAACAAAAGCTTTCCCTGTACCTCCAGCACCAGGTTAGCTGAGGCACTACCTTCCTCTTACCTTTGCAGCCCACCCCGGCTCTGCCCACCTGCTTACCGCCTACCTGCTGGACACACCAGCACTTACTGAAGTCACTCCTGTTAAGAACAGCGGATGACTTGCTTTTTGCTAGATGCAATGGCCTCTACAAGCTTCTTCTTATCTGAATCTTCATCCCAGTTAACATTGTGGACCTATCCTGATGTCTGGATGTACTCCACTGTTTCAGAGTCTGCATCTCCACATTTTCCTCACACCATGTTGTCCTGGTTTTCTTTTGAACTCACTGGCTCCTATGTCACTGCCTCCTTTGCTGGCTCCTTTTTTTTTTTTTTGGTCAATCCCTTAATATATCAGTGTCTCTTAGTTACTGTCCTCATTCCTCTAGACTTTCTTCCCTGTGATCTCTCTCACCCCAATGTTCCGGCTACCATCTGTACACTCTGACCCTCAAATATATTTCAAGCTAGGATGGCTCTCCTGAGCTTTCAGACCTACATGAATAATTATCAGCGGATAGTGTCAGATAGGTATCCACAGATAGCTGAAACTCAACTTGTTCCAACTGAATTTATCTTAAGTCATCCAAATCTGTGTCTCTATCGACACTGGATATCTCAATCAATGGTCCTACTGTTTTATCCTGTGTCTCTGCCAGAAGATTTGGATTTTTCTTTACGGTGTTCTTTCCCAGAAGCCACATTCAATCACATCTATTCTTTAGATTCTCTTTTGTTATTTTTCTGAAATTCTACAATTCTATTTCCAGCAGGAGCTTATTTCAGGCTATTAACATCTTTCTTCCGGACTCTAGTGGCAGCCCACTAACAGCTCTCCTCGCCTCTGATCTTGCTGCACTCTGATCCATTCTCCACACTGCAGAGTGACCTTTCTCAGTGTAAGACAAGTCTCCTGCTTAAAGAGATTGTCAATGGTTCCCTCTGCTCTGCCGTTAAAATACGAATTCCATAGCGTGGGGTTTTACAATCTGTCCTGTGCCTGACTCCTTAGTATCATTGTGTGATATCCTGATGGACAGCTCTGGCCTTCTGAAGTCCTCTTTGGTTCCCAGTGCATCTTGATTTCCCTCACTCTGCGGCCTTTATGTACATTGCTATCACCACCATGCTTCCCTCTTTCCCTCTATGCCACCAACTCTTTAGCTGAGATAGTCACATTTCCAAAGTTGGCACAAAGAGTCCTCCTAAAATTTCCCATACGAGCAGTTTCCCACTAGCTATCCTGATGTTTACCATATGATGTATTTTATATTTCATGATTATTAGTATATTCCTTGAGGACAAGGAGTTTGCAGTGTATGGGTAAGAAATAAAGCCCGGGGCAAATTTATCTTGCTAGGAGGAGCATATTAATGGCTGCTCTGTCACTGTCTCCAAAGGAAGCCTCGGGACTCTTTCCCAGGATGTTAGCCTACTGTAATAGAATAGGATGAAGAATATGATTTCTACTTGTTACGTTTCTAGTATTACAAGGTGGTATGGAGCACTAGTTGAAGAGGGAGAGGGAGGATAGCTTAAGTCTAAGGTCTTACAATAACCAATTCTGTCAACTCTGCCATCCGAATATATCCTAAACCTAGCCATTTTCTACAACTTCTTCTGCTCTTCCTTGGCTCTAATCACAATTATTTCTTATCTGAATTATCTCAAAGGCCTCCTAACATCTGCCATTGTTTCTTCACTTTCTGTGCTTAACTAAATTGCTAAGGGTATCCTGCTAAAGCAGAAGTAAGAACATTTCATTCCTCAGGAATTAAGAAAAAAATCCAAAATGCTTATAATGGGTTTCAAGATATTGCAAGAGCAGACTCCTCTACACCTGAATCTGTCTTTGCTGGTCGCTCCTTCAGTCCCTCCATTTTCCACACACTGGGCTTTGAGTTGTCCATTAAACACTGAGGCAATCATTATGCCTCAGATCTTCTGTACTTCCTGTTCCCCCAATCTGGAGCATTACCCCTAAATATCTTCATGCTCTACTTATTTGCTTCCTCCAGATCTTTGCTGTAATTATTTTATTTCTGTGGCATCTTCCCATCCCTTCATTTAAAATTGCAATCCCTCTCACTAACGCCCATTTACCTTTTCTGCCTTAATTGGCTTCTTAGCACATGGTTCCATCTGACATCCCAAATATATATTGACTGTGTTTGTTCCTTTGCCACTTGATTTTTCATGTTAGGAAATCTTTAGGATTATGATCTGCTGTTGTTCAATGAAGCATCTTCCACATTAAAATAAATGCCAGTTGCATATCAGTAAGTATGTATTAAATTAAAATGTATAATCAAATTTAAAGACTTTCACTTATACCCTAATGGAGGAAAAGTGACCAGATTAATCTTTCCACTAAAAATAGTTTTTAACCTTAAAAGTGTCTTTTAAACTTTAAAACAAACCATATGAAATACTGTTTTCCATATATTGAGCAATTATAGCACAGCATAGTTATTACTGAGAGAAGGGCAAGAAATAAATTGCCAACAGTGTCTCAATTAAGTGCCCTGAGAAAATTCACTGGTGACATGCAGAAAGGAACTCAGCAATATCTCTCAGTTGAGGGGACAGTTTGGGGAGTACCAGGTGGTTAGAAGTCTCAGGGAAGAGTACTGGAGTGGAGTGGAGAGATGAACATAGAGGTAAAGCTATGGAAATCTACAGAAAGTTCCCTCTGAATCTGTAGCTGGGTACTCATCAGCACACTGCCTGAGACCAAACTCACAGCTGTGAGCCCTTTCATAATTGGCATTAATCCATTCATGAGACCTCAACAGGTAAAGAATAGCATTTGACAAAATTCAACATCTATCATAACTACAAAAAAATGAAGCTCTCCCCAAAATTAGGTAAACAGAGAAACTTCCTCACTATGAAAAAGATCTACAAAACCATAGATCCAAAATTAGACTCAGTGAAAACTTACTGGGTACAAGACAAGGGTATCTACTCCCAATGCTTCTATTTAATATTATACTAGCGTTGCTAGTTGGTGTAACACATTGGGATAAAGAAATAAAAACCAGAACATTAAATAGTAATCATCAAAACTATCTTTGTTTACAGACAGCATGACTTGTGCATGGAAAAATCTCAAAAAATAAAATAACTACTAAATGTATCTAATGAATTTAGCAAGAAGGCAGGATACAAAGTCAATTATATCTGCATAGTTAGATGATATTCTATACCTGTTCTGTATATAATATTCTATTCCTATATAGTAGCACTAAATAACTAAAAAATGGTACTTAAATAAAATTTATTAAAAATTCCTCAGATGCTTGGGGATAAAAATTGACTGAAGATATGTAAAATCTCTGCACTGAAAACTAAAATATTGCAAAGAAAAATTAAAGAATACCTAAAGATATAGAGATGTACCATTCAGATGCATTTGTCAAAACTCAATATATTAAGATGTCAAGTCTTTCCACTTGATTCAATACTATCACAAAGTCCCCACAAACATTTCTGTAGAAATTGACAAGAGGATTCTAAAATATATATGAAAATGCAAACACTGTGCAATATCCAAAACAATTTTGACAAAGAAGAACAAGGTTAGAGGTATACATTACCTCATTTCAAGACTTACTGTAAAGCTACATTAATCAAGAAAGCACGGTATTGGCATAAGGATAGAAATAGATTCAATGGAACAGAATAGAGAATAAAGAAATAGATCTACATACAATCAATTGTCTCACAGCAAATTCATCAAGGTAATTCAATGGGAAAGGGAGAGTCTTTTTAACAGATTTGCTTGGATAAGTTACATTACATTTGGAAAAAATAAAAGAGCCTTAATCACTACCTCACAGCATTCACAAGAGTGAATTTAATATCTGCAGGAAGCCTAAACACAGAGCGTCTAAGAGAAAATACTGGAGGAAGACAACAAAGAATTTCTTTTTAAAATCCACGGTTAGAAAACAAATCCAGAAAATACTTCACTATAAAACAGAAAACTGATGATTGGAATTTATCAAAACAAAAAATTCTGCTCATTTAAAGACTCAATGAGGAAACCTTTGGCTTCCTGTGTCCTGAGACGCTTTCCTCTGCCATGCTCTCTGCCATGATGTTCTGCGTAATCTTGGGCCCAGAGCTATGGAGTCAGCCCACCATGGACTGAACTTCTGAGGCCATGAAACAAAGTAAACATTTCATCCTCTAAGGTGTTTTCTTTAGGTCTCTTGGTCACGGTGACGAAAGGCTGCTTTGTGTCAAAAGCAGAAATTGGTACGGGGAAGTGGAGTTGTTACTGTGACTAAACCTGACCATGTGGTTCAGCATGTTCTGGAGTTTTTTGGAGTTTGAGGGAGGATTTTTTGAAAAATTTAGAGATACAGGCTGGAAAAGCTTTAGAGTGTCTTAGTGGAGTGTAACGGGTGATTCCGGTAGGGGCGCAGGAGACCAGAATGCTGATAGGAGGGCAAATGGCAGAGAATAGGCTCACGAGGGGTCAGAGAAGGAGCACTTTATGGAGCCTGGACTGGTGGCTTTCCAGGTTACATTCTGGCAAAGAAGTTATCTACATTCTGCCCATGTCCCGAGACTTTCTGTGATGCTGAATTTAAAGGTGATGGACTAATTAATCTGTCAGAGAAACTTTCAAGGCAACACAGCATTTGGTGGTGGCATGGATATTGCTGGAATCTTTTAGCCAAGCACAGAGGAACAGAAAGCAGAACCTAAAGATTTGAAAAACTTGCAGTTTGGCCAAAAAAATAAAAAACAAATGTGAGTAAATCTGGGGCAAAGGAAGGTGTGGTTGTTAGAGATTATAGACACTAAAGGAACATTAAACACTTTACCCAGAAACAATAGGAAAGATGGCTTAAGGGTATCTCAGGAATTGGCAAGACCACAGCCATTTCAGGTTCAAAGGTATAAAAGTATTTAAGAAGATGTCCTGGTGGCACTCTGCTTACACAAGAGGGACTAGGAAAGTGTTTCATGTACTCAGTCACCCAGGTGCTCAGAGGCTTCTGCAGCCATGGACCCAAGACACTTGGCCATGTTTAGATGGCAACAAACCTTGGCATCAACCATGTGGTGCTGTTTCTGCAGGAATAAAAGATGCTGAGGGTTCATGGAGGTGTGCACTGGGATTCCAAAGGCAGGCCTGGGAGGCCAGGCAAAGTGTAGCAGGATTGGAAGCTCTCCCCGTAGCCCCTGAGAAGGTGATGCACGAAGATCAGAAAAGGAAGCTGAGCCTCCCGTGGAGAACCCTAAGCTTAAGAGATGCCAGCAATTTGGAATATCTGCTCAGGAAACTGCAGAAATTAAGCAGAGATAAACCAAAAGAAAAACCAGTGGGCTGCAATCTGCAAGGCCATAGGACAGAGCTGCACAAGCCATTTGGAGAGAACATTATGATGTCATGTGCCCCAGATGCTGGGCATGGAGCTATAGCACTTACTTGCCCAGCTGGATCTTGGTTTTGCTTTGGTCCCATTCCTTCTCTCTGTGCCCCATTTTCTCCCTTTTGGAATGGGAATTTTTACTTTGTGCCATTATGTACTACATATATGTAATTTAGTCTTTTTAAAATAGTTTTTAGTTGTCAATGGACTATTTATTTATTTATTTATTTATATATGGTGCCAGGAATTGAACCCAGTGCATCACACATGCTAGGCAATCACTCTACCACTGAGCCACCACCCCAGTCCTTGTAACTTAGTTTTGATCTTAGCTTATAGCTACGAGTTTGCTTTGAGTCTCAGATGAAATTTTGGACTTGGACTTTGGGCCATGCTGTAACTGTTAAGACCATGGAGACTCAGAAACAGACTAAATGGATTTTGCCTTGTCAGATGGGCATGAGCTTTGAGGGTCCAGGGTGGAATTTTGTGGTTTGGATAAGAGGTTTCCCTCAAAAACTCAAATGTGAGACAATGTAAGATTGCTTAGAGGTGAAATGATTAGGAGAGATTTAACCTAATCAATGAATTGATCACTGATGTGAATTAACCGGTCAGTAATGGTAGGTAAATAGGGAGCGGCTAAAGAAAGTAGGTCACTGCCTTTGAGGTTTATTTTTCATCTCTGGTGAGCAGAGGTCTCTCCTTGCTTCCTGGCTCCCATATCCTGAGCTGCTTCCCTCCGCCATGTCTTTCTGCCGTGATGTTGTGCTGTACCTCAGGTCTAGAGCTATGGAGTTGGCAGATCATGGACTGAATCTCTGAAACCATGAGCCAAAATAAAGTCCTCCCCCCAAAAAAATTAATGAGGGAAATAGATAAGTAGAAGACATATTTGGAGAAAATATTTATAATATAAATATTTGACAAAAGATATTTGTTCAGAATCTACAGGAGAGTCTTACAACTAAATAATAAAGTGACAATAACTCAATTTTGAAAAATGTTCAAAAAACTTGAACAGGCAATTCAAAGGAAAATAGAGAAATGGCCATAAGAAAATGAAAAGGTGCTGAACACTTTAGTCATCAGGGAAATGCAAATTAATACCAAAATAAAGATTTAACCTCACACTCACTATATAACACAGATGTTGCTCGAGCCATGGAGCAGCTTGGACTTTCATATGGTGCTAATTCAAAACAGTACAACCACTTGGTAAAACAATTCAGTCATTTCATTCCTTTATTCTTTTAATAGAGCCAAACAGTACTTAACCTAAGGCCTAGAAATTCCAGGTCGAGGCGTTTACTTAAAGGAAATGAGTTGCAGGAAGGTTGTGTACCTCTCAGCATGAGTCCTTCGTAGTCCTGCAACTATCTTCTCCAACTCTGCAGTTTGCCTCTCCAATTCTTGACATGATCAACAAATTCTTAATTTAAAAGTAGTTCTTGGGCTGGGGTATAGCTCAGTGGTAGAGCATTGACCTCGCATTTGCAAGGCCCTAGGTTACATCCATACAGTCCTATTTATCAGTCTTCCCTTTATGGTTGGTGCTTCTTATGCTTTTTATGTCCTGATGAAAACACATGACCATAAGATGCCACAAAAAGTAAAAACCAGAAACAATCCAAAGGTCTTGCAACAATTTGCTGGGTAAACAAATTGTATTATTTTCACACGACTACTGCTAAGCAATGACCATTAAATGTTGATATACACCACAACATAGATGAGTTCTTAGAAGCATTGTAGTGAGTGAAGAAAACCAAATACAAGAGAATTCATATTGTGTATTTTTATTCAAAAATTACATGAGATAGTCAACATTTTATTCTGAGACTACTGTCTCTGTGTTAGATGATTTTGCCTGACTATTGGCTACTCACTGTTAAGTGTTTTGATCATATTTAAGATAGGCTAGGCTAAGATGATGTTCGGTAGGTTAGGTGTACTACATGCATTTTTGAATTACAATATTTTCATCTTACGATAGGTTGGTAGTGATGTAACCCCATAGTAAGTTGCAGAGTACCTGTAGAGTTTCTGCATCTGGAATCCAACAAAGAAGGTCTTAGAACTAAATGGAAATTTGTCTAGTTGGGGATCTGATGAAAAATCAAGTGTGAAGCACTAGTTAGGATGAGAGCTATATTCTATATCCTTTAAGAAAGAGTTGGAGGCTAAATGACTCTATGTATTCTCTGCCAGGAGAAAGGGGAAGGTGTCCCTGAAGGAAAGTAGAGATGTGGGATTTCAGTGTTCCTTGCAGCCTGACAGCTACATGGCCCCATGATTAGCCTTACACATGTTCAGCCTGAAGTGCAAACAGGAGCTCTGGGTACATGTGTTCAGGAGAACTCCAGAGGTTAATGCACTAGCTTTTAGCAATATTTGACACAGCACAGAACAAGGTGCTGTGTTATTAGCTACTTGAGAATTACAAATAGGTTTATTGCACAACATATCTGATTTAGAAGCTACATTAAATGGAATGATTGGGCACAGGTAAAATGAAGAAAACGACAGAGATACAGGGCAGAGAAGGTGTTGGGACTCCCCTTTGGTGGCCCCTCTGGCTCTCAGCTAGCCTTAAGCCATTCTGTTGCCACAAAGAATTATCTGAAGGTCTGTCCCTGCTTACAGACATTTTTCTTACTTTTCCTGACATTTGGTAACATTTTTGCAATCCACCCTTCTTAGATACCTATGAAAGACAACCTCCATGTTTTCAAGTATCAGAATCATCAATGGATGTCTCAGATGTGGAAACCAATAACATATAAGTATTATTTACCTAAAGAGCTCTTACAAATCAACACTATAACACAAGCAGCCTAGAGAAGCTGAGCAAGAGCATGGAAATAATTCTAAAAGAAGAGATATAAATCTCTAATTTACCTTAAATTAGGTACAGGTATTACTTGTGAGACACTTAAGCAAAAATGAGCCAGAGCTTCACATGTCTCAGTTTGGTGATAATTTGGAAAATATTGCATATATGCATATATGGTAAGACAAAAATTCTTTTTGCTATTAATGGAACTGTAACTGGCATTACCTTTTAGAGGAGCAATTTGGTAAATGTACTAGTAACTTATAATCCTTCCTATCCCTTAAATGAATCATTGTTCTTCCAAGACATGGTCCAAAGCAAGTAATCACACATATAGACAAGGGTTCATGTATGGGAATATTTAAGAGTTAGAAAAAATTAGAAACCACATAAGGATTTTTTTTTAAATATTTTTTTAGTTGTAGATGGACACAATGTTTTTATTTTATTGCTTTGTATGTGGTGCTGAGGATCGAACCCAGGGCCTCACGCATGCAAGGCAAGCGCTCTACCGCTGAGCTACAATCCCAGCCCCCACATAAGGATTTAATGAAATAAAAAAGCATAGCTAAAAAAACGTGGTATATTATGAAATATTATTTGCTCATTACAAATAATGCTCATGAAGAATATGAGAAAATATTTAAGATGTAATGCTAAGTGTAAAAATAGGACAAGTGGGTAAAACTATGAATAGATATTTAACAGAAGGAGGAGACCCAGAGGTATACAATTTTATGTAACTACATCAAAACCTCATAGCACCTAAAAATATGAGTAATGCTAATGAGATACTGATTTACAGGCATCATGACAGCAAAACTTAGAAGAGTATATGATACAAAGCAAGTGTAAGAGTGTGGGAACGTGGAGATGTGAATAATGCTGGTGAATAATCTGATGGGACTCAGAGAAGCTGAGGTTCCACGACCAAGGAGCTCCACTCTTGGATACGTACCACAGAGACCAAGACACAGGTCCTATGGGGACATGCAAGAAACGTTCGTCACGATACGGACTGTGGCAGAGAGAAGTTAGAGTTACCTACACAGTCAACAGTGGAGGAAATAATAGACAAAATCTAGCAAATGTATACTGTGAAATGACAAATGTTAGATGACAGAAACATCAAAAAAATCTGAACAGCAGCATGAAATGATCAAGAAGTAAAGGTCAAATGAGATTTAAAGACAGACACAATGAAGAACATATATGAAGCAATGTAATGTACTGTGTATATAAAAATGGCATATATAATTCAATATATTGCCTATATCAAAATCATTAGAAAAATGTCTTCATCCGAGAGAAAAATAGTAATTGTCATAATTATAATAGAAGGTAGCCTTTTTAGATTGGTGGTCAATGATGAAATATTCTGCAACCAAAAGGCATGTACTCTGTATCTCAGATTTCAAAAAGATAGAGAACTGTAATCAACTCCTACACCAGCACACTCCCAACTTTGTATTAAGTATACAATTAAACAACAGGGGGAATGAAAAATATCAATAGGTCAACAATGAAAATCTCTGAATGGTGATCGGTCAATTGCCTTCTTTGTGCTTGTGGCTAGGGGCCAGACTCTAGCCTATAGGAGGCCACCATTGGGATCTCAAGATGTGTGTGCAGTGGAGGGGTAGAAGGGTGTCCATTCAGGCTGCTATAGCGAGAGGTTATGAACTAGGTCGCTTACAAGCAACAGGGATTTATTTCTCAGTCTGGGAAGTCCAAAATCAAGGTGCTAGCAGATTCAGTGTCTGGTGAGAGTCTATTTTCTGGCTCATAGAAGGTTTTCTGGTTCTCTCACTCTGCCCTCAGGTGGTAGAGAGGATATGGCAGCACTTTGAGATCACACTTGGGAGGGCACTGATCCTATCCAAGAGGGGCCTCCACTGTGGCTTAATCACTTCGCACCTTCTGAGTCCACCACGTTGGTAATTAGTTTTCAACATGAACTTTGGGGAGACACAAACATTTAGACCATGAGAAGCAGATCAGTTAAAATTCAGTTGAACAAATATTCTTAGGAGAGAAGAAGCCCAGAGCTCAAGCACTAATGGGGCAGCAAATATAAGTTCTATCTTTTGGTCAGGAAGCTCAGGCCAAAGGAGAGAGAAGCCACAGTAAAAAGACAAGATATCTTTCTGCAGTGCCTGATGGTCTGAGTAGGAAACTGTGGCTGGGGTGGGGTGGGGCCAGTGTATGTTCCACATTTCTGCATGAGACCTCTTATACTTTTAGTTCCATCAGGGCACTTTGGGTTCTAGAGGGCCACAGGGAGCTCCCAGCTCCAATTCTTAAGACACTGGGCTCTGAATGGCCTTGTAAAGAAGAGCCCAGGGTCCCATCACAGGCTTTGGAGCCAGCAGGCATAGTTCAGAGTGAACAGAGCTGTAGAAAGGAAATAGGTCAAATGCCACAAATAGTGGGCCAAGCCATGTCTCCTGGCCCTGTGGATTCACTATGTATTTTACTTATTTATTCATTTTTTTCCCTCTCTTTCCTTCACTCTCTTTCTGCATGTGTGTGTGTGTTGTTGGGGATCAAACCCAAGTCCTCACTCACGCTGGGAAGGCACTCTACCACTGAGCTCCATCTCTACCCTTCATTTATTTTATACTTCTCACACTTTTTTCCTATTCTTCAATCAAAATGTAAACTTTACAAAATCCTTGATTTTTGTCTTTTATTCTCTGCGGTAGTCTTAGTCAGCTTTTTGTTAGTCAGCTTTACGTCACTGTGACCAAAATACCCGACAAGGACAATTGAGTGGAAGAAAGCTTATTTTGGCTCATGTTTTCAGAGGTTAAGTCCACAGTGGACTGATTTCATTGTTCTCAGCCCACAGTGAGGCAGAACATCGTGGTACAAAGGCCTGGTGGATAAAAGCTGCTCTGTTCACGGCAGCCAGAAAACAGACACAGAAAGAAGGGAAGATGAACCCTTCCAGGACATGTCCTCAGTGACCCACCTGCAGCCATGCCTCACCTGCTTGTAGTTAACATCTAGTTAGTTCATTCAAATCAGGATGGGCTGATTCCATTACAGCTCTCACAATCCAATCATTTCACCTCTGAATATTCCTGCATTGACACAGGAGATTTTCATTTTTTTATGTCATATACAGAATATAACGGGGTCTATTATCAGTGTCTTCATAGAGAAGATTCTTAATAAATATTTGTTGAAAGGATGAATGAGTGAGAGAATGGATGGATTTGAGGAAAATAGTTTGGGTAAAGAAAATTTTCAAGAAGCCCTTAAGTAAGAATTAGGTGATTAATTAGTCCATTTACTTATTTATCACATATTTATGGAATAACCATTGTTCATCAATCACCAGCATGGGAGATTCAGTGGTAAATAAAATACAGCTCTTGTCCTGGATTTGCTCACACTCTGGAAGGGCAGAAAGGCCCATGGAAGTGAAATAGTGGGTACATCACTATAATTCAGTATCTAGAGAATCAGAGCACAGAGGAAGTGTGCTCAATCCAATGGGGGGGGGGTTGCCATAGAGCTTCACATGTCTACATAGGCTGAGACTGAGAAATAAGTAGGAATCTCAGAGGAGTAGGAGGCAGAAGGATTTAAAATATGGGGCTTTGTGGCAGGAGAGAAAGTCGTGCCAAGGCTTGGAAGTGAGAGAGAAGGTAGCCTGCTCTGGGCCGTGGTGCTGGGGAGCTCAGGGGATATCATTCACATTGTGTTTAAGTGAACAGCTCTCCCAGGCTCTATTATGAAAATAGATGGTGGTAATGATCGCACACATGTGAGTGTATTTAATGCCACTGAATTGTACACCAGAAAGATGGTTAAAATGACAACTTTTATGATCCATATTTTTTATCACAATAAAAAAGTTTTAGAAAAAGTATGTGGATAAAAAAATGTAGGAAAATGTATTATAGAGATATGTCAGGCTGTTAACATAAGAAAAGTGTTGTTTACTCCCCTGAGTTTTGTGATGTTTGATTTTCAGCTTTTATAATTTGTAATTTGTAGTGTTTTCTTATTTTGGCAAAATTTTCATTTTTTTTAAAAAATGGAGTGAACGTACTTGAAGAATGGCTCCTGGCAAGCCTCCCTCTGTCTTGTTTAATCCTAGAGCATCCCTGGGCTGCTTGGACAAGCATCCTCTCTCCTGGGGGAGAAAAGCAGCACCGCCCATGAGCATCCAAGCAGAGAGTCCATCTGGTTTTGAAGCCAGTGCTTTATTGCCTGCATGACACCCATCTCTCATTTGAAATCCACTTCTTAGATTATAGTGTGGTTGAAGAAAATAAGCACCACGCACATCCTGTAATTCCTTTCTAGGTAAGTCTATGCAGATAATTGAAAAATTTAGACTAAAGATGGTGAGCTTAACCTCTGCAGGAAGAAACTGCCATCTGATCCCAAATTGCCACTAACAAGTTGTGGAGCCCTTTGAAAAGCCATTTAGTTGCTTTGGGCCACAGTTACAGCATCTGTAAAAACCAAGTCAATACCATTTATTGAGTGGCCACAAGGCACGAGACCCCAAGCGAGGCTCTAAGGATGCTGAGGCAGAGGCCAGAACTTTGCTCTCAGTGAACTCAGGATCTAGTTGAGCAGAATAGAGGCCAGAAAAGGTGGCAGGAGCCAGGGGACAGGACCTTCAACAGTGTCTGGTGGGTAAAGCTCCATGAAGCATGAGATTGGGAGGCATGTCACGGGGGGCTTAGTATCTGGGGGTCTGGAGGTGAGGGCCTCCAGAAGCAGTTGGTGCGATCAGTGTTTCAGGTTGTCTGGTTGGGTGAAACCCCTGGTTTGCTCTCTTTAGTTCTCATTGTCTGCACTGAACACACTCAAGTGCCTGTAGGTGGCTTCCAGGGGTGGGAGAGGTGGTCTCTTTGTTCTCTGTGCTTTCTGTGTGCACGCATGCGCACACACACAGGAGAAGGTGAAGTGCTTTGCTGTCTGTCCTCAGTGATAGATGGCCACTGCCATCATTTAGAGCCAGGACAAGGCAGGGAGCTGACAGAGAGCCTGTCCTACACACTTGTTCTTCTGTGTATCCAACCCAGGCTTCCATGGCCCCCGTCACCCTGGTGCCTGCACTAGCATGTGGACTTTTCCTAGCTCCACGGAGTCTCTGGAAGACTCTCTCTTTGCAATCTTGTCCCCAAACTCTGCTTTCTGTCCCCCTTCTTGTCCCTTGGTGTGTTGGTCTCCGTTATTTCCTTGCTGGCCTTTCCTCAGTTTCTTCTTCATTTAAAAAGCCTTAGAAGTGGGGTCTGAACCCTGTGTTCCTTTCCCTCTTTCTGCAGTTGGGTTGGCAGAGCTGGGTGTCAGGGAACTTTGCGTCCTAAGTCTGGAAGAACCAAGAAAGGTAATGTTTAAAGACGGAGATTCGAAGTAGAAGACTTTTTGTCTCTTCCTTAAATTTAATTTTACCCCCAAATCTTACTAACTTTACTTGCCTGTTACAAATTCTTAATTTTTAAAAGCTCAACCATAGACAAAAGGCTATTCCATCTCAGAGACAAAGAGAGAAGGATGTTTCTGGAAGTGAGATCAGAAGGAGCAAAATCAGAGAAACTGAAATAGTCACTATACATTAAAGACATGGGGATAATCTGTTCAGTGTGTAGGGTGCTGTTGGGTGGTGGTGGTAGGAAATGGGTCCTCAGAAGGTAGTTAGGGCCTCTCTCTCTTATGGGTCTTGGGGTTGTAATCAGACATGGTGGGTTTCATTTCATAGCACATGAGAGGGGCCGCTTAAAGGTGCTGGACAAATGATGATAAAATCAGGTATTTATTTTGGTTCATTCTGATGGTTATGTTGAATGGATTAAGGGAGAGAGAATGTATGGGTGTAATTTGTTCATTTATTCATCAACTATTTAGAAGTTGTCTACGATGTATCTGACACTGTTCTATGTGGTAGAAATGGATGGTAAGCAAAGTGGACTCACGAAGCTTAGAGGTTGTGATCAAAAGACTGATTAGGTGTTTATGGCCTTGAATGGAGCAATGGCAATAGGCCTCTATAGGCAATACGTGAAAGAATTTTGTAAATGCAATTACGATGATGCTTAAACTTGGGGTGTGGATGTGGCACACACCTGTAATCCCAGTGACTCAGGAGGCTGAGGCAGGAGGATTATAAGTTCGAGGCCAGTCTCAACCACTTAACTAGAACTTGTCTCAAAATAAAAATTGAAAAGGGCTGAAAAATACCCCTGAATTCAATCCCCAAATATCCATCCCCCCAAAAAAAAACTTGGAGTGTGGGAGAAGTTGGTAATATAGCTGATGTCCTTTTATCAAAGTAAGATATGGAGAATAAAAATGCTGAATATAGATTCAGAGAAGCATGTTGTGGATATACAAATATGAGTATTCTCTAGGGAGCTCATGTGGAAGTGTCTAGAAGGCAGATGTAAATGTGCCTGAAGTTTGGGAGCCTGGTGAGAACTACAGATTGGAGAGGGAACATAATTTGGGTGACAACTAAAGCCATCACAGAGAGGGGGGTAGCACAGAGAGCCTATGCAGGATGACATGCATAGAAGACGAAGCATGGATGTTGGAGGAGATGTTCCTTCAGGAACAAAAGGTGAGAAACCAGAGAGGGACTGGAAAAGTCATCAAAGAAGAAGAATAGACTGAGGATTCAAAACTCAGAGGAGGCGAGTTTCCAGGATGACCGGGGAAGCCAGTGCTGGGAAGCGTGAGCTGGAATCTTTGAGGGGACAGCCCTCATGGAGCAGAAGGGCACGGTGGAAGAGCCATGTTTCCTCCAGGAAATGAAGAAGATCTAAAGGACGTTCTCAAACCCTGTATTTCTTGAGCTTGGCTACATTAGAAATAGCAGTTTGGTCTGTGACTTCCTCATGATATATCTCTATAATTTTCCCTGTAAATCCTAAGGGTCTTATTGTGGAGAGTGCAGAAGAAGAGAACTTCACCCCAAGACCAATAGGAATGTCTGCTTAGAGAGGCCTTTGTCTCAGGGCTCCTAGGGTTGATGGCCTTGGATTCCTTTTCCATTGTCCACAGTGAGGATTTAGGAACCAGAGTGACTAAGTGCCGTCCCAGTACCTTGGGACATGATGCAGATATATTTCTCTCTTTTATAGTAGTAGAAGGAAGTGGCTTTATTAAAAACAAAATCTCAGCACCCGCCTCTTTTTTTTTTTTTCTTAGTTGTAGATGGACACAATGTCTTTATTTTATTGCTTTGTATGTGGTGCTGAGGATCGAACCCAGGGCCTCACGCATGCGAGGCAAGCGCTCTACCGCTGAGCCACAATTCCAGCCCCAACACCCGCCTCTTTATGGTCAAGACATCCAAATGTTTTTCAAACCTCGGGAATATCCTATTTAGAATAACGTTTCCTTGACATTCCAGCATCAGTATTTCTGAGGCATCATAAATCAGGAAGTGATCTTCCTTGGATCGGAATAAAGTGAGTGGACCTCAGCTGAGACCCAACTGGACAAGGACTGCAAGAGATTTAAAGGATTAATAACTCAAACTTCCTTCAGTCTACATAATGACACAGCTAGAGACTGTCGTGGGAGCCCCCAGAACCCCCATTTGTTTACTGGAGTTAAATGACCTCTTCTTTGCTCCCATGGTAGTTTTCGGAGGGTTACCTGCTCAGTTCACACTAATTTATTTGTTCAAGTCTGCCCCATCCAGCTTTCCACAGAGGTTGCAAAATTAAAAATTGTCAGTTCCCATAACTGCCTGACCTTTTCAATTGGAAAAGTTCAGAGACTGGCCCTTTGGGGCTCAACAATAACTCTGCCAGGAGCAGCTGTGGCCTCAAAGAGTCAATGTAAATATTTCAACAGGTAAATAATTTGCCAGAGTTTGGACCAACAAACTATAAATGTGGAGCAAAACCCGAGATATCACAGGTGGGGTAAATGTAAGAGGAGAGCTACAGACGTAGAGCTGCCCAGAATAAAACCTTGTCAGAAAAGGCGTCTTGAGGGAGAGTGATCTAAAGTTCTAATAAATGGCTACTTTTCAAGGTAACTCAAGAACAAATGGCAGCACACATGAGGACCACCATTTATCCTGGGCTTGGTGCTGGAAGTGCTACATCATCACAATGGCCAATACTTTAAAAAGTATTCAAAACTTTTTTTAAAAAGAGAAACGAACAAAACGGAACTTACTATGGCTGAAATCTTTGTCATGAAAGTTTTATCAAAATAGAGAAGTGCAAGAATTAAGAGCGCAGAAATAAACTTATTGACCTGTGGCCAATTATCTCATCAACAAATGGTCTTGGGACAACTGAATACCCACATGCAAACAAATCCCTACTTCACACCATATGCAAAGACTAATTCAACGTTGATCAGCACCTGCATATGTGAGCTGAATCCATAACATTCTTAGAAGAAAACATAAGGGTCAGTCTTTATGACCTTGGATTTGGCAATGGATTCTTAGATGGGACACAAAGTCGTAAGAAACAAGAGTAAAATAGATAAAATTGGACTTCATCAAATTTATTTTTTTGCAAAATAAAAAACATTACCATAAAAATGAAAAGGCAGCTCACAGGATGGGAGGAAATATTTATGAAGTATGTATTTGATAAGCACCTAATATCCAGAATAGAAAAAGAACTCTTACAGCTCACCAACAAAAGGATAACTGACCCAATAAATAGGTGGGCAAAGAACTTAAAGAGATGTTTTTTCAGAGAAGATAAGCAATGGTCAGCAAGTCCATGAGAGGATGTTCCAAACCTGATGTCATTAGAGAAATGCAAATCAAAACCATGATGAGTTAACACTTTACACTCGTTAAGATAGCTTTAATGCAAAAAAAAAAAAATCAGAAAATAATAAGCATTAGAGAGGATGCAGAGGCATTGGGACCTTTGTATATTGTGGAAGGGAACGTCAATGGTGCAGCTGCTGCAGATAACAGTCTGGAGGCTGCCTAAAAGGTTAAGCATAGAATTACCATATGGTCATGTTCTTTTCCTTCTAGGGACCTGGCCCTAAAAATTGAAAACAGATAGTCAAACAAATGCACATACGTGTGTGTTCATCTGAGTGTTATTCAAAATAGCCAGATGATTGAAACAACCCAAATGTCCATCATGGCTGAATGGACAAACTGGGATATACATATGTAACAGATTATTATTCAGCTATGAAAAGGAAGAAAATGTTGATACAGGCTACAACATGGATAAACCTCGAAAGCATTATGTTCAGTGAAAGAAGCCAACCGCAAAATCATGTATCCTATGATTCTGTTTATATGAAATATTCAAAATAAATAAATATATAAAAACAGAAATTCGATTGGAAGTTGCCTGGGGCTTGGCAGAAGGGAGATTAAAGAGTAATTGTTTAAAGGGTTGGAATTTCCTTTGGGGTGATGAAAATATTTTGGAGCCAGATCAAGGTGATCGCTGCACCATACTCTCCATTTAAGTGGCATGGAATTATTTACTTTAAAATGGTTCCTTTGGGGATGGGGACATAGCTTAGTGGTAGGGCACTTGCCTAGTGTGTGTGAGGCCCTGAGTTCCATTCCCATGCCACCAAACCAAACCAAACAAAACCCCAGAATGGTTCACTTTATCTTGTGTGAATTTTACCTGAAAACTTATTTTTAAACTATAGGGGTGTGGTTCACAAACTCGGGCATGGTCTCAAATTCTATATAGAACAATTGTTCTTTCAGGAAGCATTCAAACCTTGTAAGGGAAGGAAATGTGTTCCCAGAGGAGTCAGCCCAGGGAACATGAAACAGCTTCTGAGGAGCCATATTCTGTATTCCGGAGCCATATTCCGTCCCAGCGGGGATGTGGTAGGGGGCAGGGCAAGGCCCTCTCTTGCCTGCAAACTCGCTCGGCTCACCCCACACCAGCAGGCGACCTCAGGCCACCACCCTGAACTCTCAATTTCATCCCCCAGTGGATCTCACCTACCTTGCCTACTTCCAACCTGGGACTCTGCCAAGTGACAATAGCTAGGGACCAGCTCATCAAAAAACCCCAGCAAATTCATTACTGCGGTAGCGACTCACTTCTTCAAGTGGATTTATCAGACTCATTCTTCAAGGCTCAGCTCAACTGTGAACGCCCTCTGAGCAGCCTTCCCAGTGCCCTGGGCAGAATTCCTTTTCCTGTGCGAGCTCGGCTTATTAATGGCAGGGTTCTCAGTTCTCTAGGCCAGCAGCACAGCACGTGCCTAGTACAGTGCCTGGCATAGGAGGAACACCAGTGCGAGGCGCTTGGATGGACACACTCCTCCCAGGAAATAGCACGTCTTGCTTAGTAGCAGTGTGCTTGGTCTTAGCAAGAGATTCAACTGTGTGGGATGGGGGCAGGATCTGTTTGCCTGGGAAGGGCAATTCGTGACTCTTTCAAATTACCTTACCAGACGACCAACCACCTGTCAGAGCTATGTGTAAATCAGTCCTGCCAGGGTGGACTCTCCATGCTTTAAAGAATACATTTATCATTCAGAAGCCAATTAATTAAGCTAATTCTGCCTCCAAAATAAGCTGGTAGCCACTTTATCCAAGGCCAGCTCCTGAGCTGGAAGGGGCTGCTGGTGAGAAGAGTGGAACAGCCAGCCAGTCCCTGGGTGCTGGAGAGCTCCAGGGAGGTGGCCGAGGAGGCAGACGAGGGGAGCCTCTTTCCACGCAGCACGCAGCGCTGATTCTTTCACCCCCACAGGCTAACGAGGACCTTGGAAGCCATTGGCTCTGGCAGCATCCTTCTGAGAACCCCACAGGAAAGGAGGGTGGGTAAAGGTAAGAAAGTCAATGCAACTGGCAGAGCAGTGTCCTTCTGCCTGTCCAGAGTCAACCCAGCTCCTTCCATTTCTTTATTAAAAAAAAAATCTGAGAGTGGTCTGATTCTCCTGAAAGTGAATTAAGAAGTTCCTGTGGATTGCAGCCGCTGCTGGTGGGAGTTTAGGGAGTCTAAGAGGGTGCAGAAGACCGAAGGATAGGCTGAGCTAGCTCGAGGGAGCCCACAGTGCAGGTGTCCAGCCATGTAGTCCATGTGGCTCAGGGAGGGTCATTTACTTAAGCTGGGATTTCAGGTTTGAAATATGCCCAGGGCTCCTGACATCGCTGCTGCTACTGCTTACAGCACACTTTGGTTCCAAGAACTTCCATTGGCTTCATTTTCTAGTAACTGTCATGTGTGTGTGTGTGGGGGGGGGGGGATAGGCTCTGCAATCATCTTTGATGATTACTGGTGTTGGGCCCTACTGCCCAAACCACTGGAAATCCTGTGGCTTCCTCTAACTTCATCAGGTTGACTGTTGTTACCAGGAAAGCTACTACGAAAAATAGCATAATAATAAGGTTTGTGATATTGAATAAGAGGAAGAGCTAGAATCACTGAGATTGGGGACACCGGGCAGTGTGAATGGCCAGTAAGTGGGTACATTTTCTATTCACAATTTTAAAGCCGTAGTAAAAGCAACATAAAAACATCCATTCTATTTTCATGACACAGTGGCAATTCTAAACCGTGTCAGTGTTGAAATAACCCTCCCTCTCAGGGTAGATCATTTCTCCTCCTGCACCCCTGGAAACCACTGGCTTGAGTATATAAACACATTGAGCTTGTTCCCGCAGTGCACATGAATAAAACTGTTAATAAATATTATAATGAATAAAATATTTTTGAATGTAGAAACATAGATGATTAAGGTCAAAAAGGAACTCAAATATCATTTCACAATATTTTTTCCATTTTTCCTTCATTCATGAAACAAAAATCTGAGTGGTAACAGCTTGAGGTAATGTTTAAAAAGATATACTTCTGCCCTTGAGAAGCTTAAAACTCAGAGTGGTCAATGACTTTTCAAGGTCATAACAATCCTGAGAGGCTAATTCAGAGCCGAATCCATGCCATCTGCAGACGGCCTTATTCTGGAACTCAAGAACCACAGTGTTTGAAGAATCTCAAATACCTTCAAACCTTTGACACACAAACAACAATCTCAAATGACCATTGGTTTTGATGGAAAATTTGCTCTGAGTTTTGTTTTTTCCCCTTAGTATATGACTATTTCCTGGAACTTTTCAATGGCTGCTTCTATGCACCACCATTTAGGATGGAGATTTTTCAGCAGCACAATTGCATTTTGAAGTTTGTTCTTCAAAGTCAATGCCAGCAGTTTCCTCTCCAGGTGCCCAAGTGGAGGCCATTCCCTCAATAGCAGCTCAAGGAACTTTTAATTTAATTGAACCCATGCAATCATGACTGGGCTTTGAACTTCATTTTCTATGTCTAAAGCTCTGTTTGTACACCATTTAGTCATCTGGGCTACTAGATTTGAAGCTTGATTAGAGCTGGACAATACAGTGGGGTTCACCCAAACCTTTGCCTGGCTCCACGTGAGGCGCTCTAATGGATTGCTCGGGGAGGAGAATGAGCTGCGCTTTCCTCTCCAGCTCTGTGTGCTGACTCCGTCTCGCCAAGCACTTACTCTAAAAGCCACAAACCACACACAACTGCCTGGCCATTTCTCTTTGCCTAATGGTTGAGGTATATGTTACAAATGAGGCAGGTGACAACAGCTGCCACACACAAGCCGGAGGCCATTGGTGACTCTCAGCAGACTCTGCAGGTCCCAGGTGGATGGGGCGGTCTGTAACCTTGCTGGTGGTATCAATATTCAAAGGTCCAGGCTTATTTCTCCTCCCATTTTGGATGGAAGCCAGGATTTAAATAAAGGAAAGAATAAGAAATAGAAATCAAATAGAAATTCAACCACTAGAGTCAAGGGCAAGCAAAATTGATTTTAAAGGGCTGGCTTCAAGCCACAGAAACAAGGAAACTGGAGATGGAAACTGTGCTTGATGCTCTTGGTAAAATCACTGCAAGTGCTGAGGGAGAGGCATATAATGGGAAAGTGGACCTCAATGCTTCATTTTTAGCATGCCCAGTGTACTGGAAACTAAGATAACAGCAGACTCTTTGAAATTAAAGAAAAATTGCTCCCAGAGTAGTTCTGCCTGCCTGAAATATAAGCAGAGGTACTAAAATCAGAGGAAAATGAGAGGGTGGGAAGGAGGACACAGCTTATATCCTGCAGCTACACATTTTTTTTTTTAAATTGATGTCTCTAAAGTCATGTAATATTTGTTGTGTAAACAGGCTGTTCAAATATAGACATTGTACCACCACTTATGTACTGCACCATAAACTATGTAAGATTTATTGGCAGGAAACCTTGCCTTGTGGTTAGGAGAGCTAGTTCTATAGCCAAAATGACTGAGTTCAAATGTTGACTTTGCCTATTACTAGCTGTGTGACCTTAGCCAAATGAGTTGGCCTCTCTGAGACTTTGTTTCTTAACTTATTAAATGGCAATCCAAATAATAGTATATAAGTCACACTACACAAAATCAATTAGACATGTAAGATGTCTAGGGCAGTATTTGCATATAAGTGATATATAAAAAGTTTAATATTTTGATTTCTAAATTTTAATAATATTTTAGCTACAACTCTTAGTTATCTATTTAATTTCTCTCAAAAACCACCCACTTAAACATATCCTTGAGGGGAAAAATGACTTTAGCCATTCTAATGTTGATACTGAAATTAATTTCAGGTAAGTGGTAAATACTAAGTTAACCAGGATTATGATTAGAAAAAAACAATTTTTAAACAGAATATACAAAGCACTGACTGATCATAAAAAGACACAGAAATATTGGACAGCTTGAAATTTAAGAATTTCTGATGATTAAGACATGTTAAGAGAAGGAAATGCAAGCTACAGAATGAGAGAGGGAAGTTGCAGGGCTACTAAGGAATCCTGCACAGAACCTAAGAACACTCCCCACAACTCAGCAAGAAAATATCAGACAATACAATAAAAACTGGACGAAAGAGCCGGGCGCGGTGGCTCACGCCTGTAATCCCAGCCACTCGGGAGGCTGAGGCAGGAGGATTGCGAGTTCAAAGCCAGCCTCAGCAAAAGTGAGGTCCTAAGCAACTCAGCGAGACCCTGTCCTAAATAAAATACAAAGTAGGGCTGGGGACGTGGCTCGGTGATTGAGTGCCCCTGAGTTCAATCCCTGGTACCCGCCCTGCAAAAAAGAAATTGGACAAAAGATTTGAAGAGACTCTTTCACTTTACAACAGACAATACCTAATGCCCAATGCTCGACGAGAGACCAGTGGGGGCCACAGGAAAAGAGGAGGGCAGGGAGAGGGGACCAAACTATGTCACATCATGTACGGATATGGAACAATGAATCCCACCGTGACGTACAATGCACCAATAAGACTAACCTTGCAAAGGTGCTCGACATCAGTTGTCACCAGCAAAATTTAAACATTAGCTACTGAAAATTGCTCATTTGCTGAACCAGAATGGCTAAGAGTTTAAAAAAAAAAAGATGCAAAACACCAAGCGGTGATTGATGAAAGTGTAGAAGGAATAGAAAGCTCATACACAGCTGGTGGGGGCATAAAAGGAAGAGCAATTTGAAAAATTATTGGGCAACATACTAAAACTGGACCTGTGCATACTGATGACACAGCTATCGTTTTCATTTCTGGTTTGATTTTTCAACAGGCCTACACCCCCAGAGGTATATGTAAGAATGTCCTTATGGCTATTATTATTACCTTCAAATCAGAAACAACCCCAATTCCAACTGTAGAATGGATGAATAACTTATGACAAATTATGATACAATTCTACAGCGAAATATTATGCGGTATAAAAGGAACGAGCTACTGTTACACACAACAATAGACAGAAATCTAAAAAGAGAAAAACAGGATTGAAGGAAATAAGTCAGACACACTGAAAAGATGTACTTGAAGGACTTTGTATAAACTTAAAAACAGAAAAACTAGTTGATGGTAATAGAAGATGGGATGGTGGTTATCTGTGGGGAAAAGGGTTAGTTACTAGTAGGGGCAAAAAGGGGTTTTGTAGGAGGCTAGCAGTTTTTTATTTACTGATATGGGTACAATGATATGTTCTTTTGAAAATTCATTGAGATTTATAATTTGTGTACTTCTCTACAAACACGTAACGCTTCAGTAATGGAATTTTACTTAAAATTATTAATTCCATGGAAGTTAAGTAAAAAAGATGTTAAATAATTAATTTAGCCCTCCAAGGGCCAACACTGGGTTATAAACCACGCAAGTCTAAGCTAAACTCTGCGTGTGCAGGAGCGTTCACACCCAGGTATACGCAGCTGGAAGGTAAGTTCTATGAAGACAGGGATTTTTGAGTTTGATTTGTGACTCCTGTCTCTGGCCACTTCAACAGCATCTGATATATAGTAGGCACTCAATAAATATTTGTTGAATTCATAAATGAATAAATGCCTTGCATTTGATGAATTAAAGGAAAGTTAATTTAATACTGTATTAGTGGACCAGGAAAACATAATGGGCTCCTTCCCAGGGGGTATAAATATTATGATTGATCTACTTTTATGTTTCCTCCAGCCAGTTTTTCTCAAGCAGGGTTTGTAATTGGAGAGAATGATATATGAGGGACAAGCAACTGTGGGCACCAGCATGCAAGGCCATGAAACGTAAAGGAAATTAATTTCTGAACCCACCAAGATATCTCAGTATCTATCACTTAACAGAATATGCTCATTCCAGCAAAGACAATTGCAGAGCAAGTTCTTTGGAAAAAAAAGAAATCTATTTTCCTATGGGATCTTTCCAATAAAGCTTAATAGGAGTTCTTATAGGGGAAAATGTTGTAATACACAAAAAGCATTCATGAGAATAATTAAAGGAAGTATTATTGTATTAAGCAAAAGATGGTGGTCAGCTTCCTAATCTACTAGGTCTTACAGCACCTGGGACATCTGGGTCAACTTTCAGGTCATTTTTATTTCTTCTTCCTTTTTTATTTATCTGTATAAGTTTCCCCAAAATTGGCATTTTCTATACCCAGTCAGGGAATACATTTTCTGTGACATTCTAGCGCCCCTACCTCCTTCTTAGGCTTGGTATTTTCTGTACATAATGGAGCCTAGCAGTGATAACCTGCTTCACCTCTATTAGTGATGATGTCAAAGTCTCAGCTGAAAAATTCCTCAAGTTTGAAGTCTAAGGTTGCAAATTAAATAAAATTTTAATTTGGTAAATTAAAAAATTGGGTAAAGCACCCCTAAATTTCTAAAGGATGAATGTGTATAATTTGTACAATCACAGATTCTCGAACAATCGGGTCCAGGTTGCTCAGGGAACCGCATATTCAGAGGTCAGCGTCCCAGGAGACGGGGTCACAGAGAACAGTCTGAATCTATGCTCTGCTACTCTGGCTCAGAGGGTAATCATGGGTCTCAGTTTCCTTATTTTGTAACACAGGGATCAAAACTCCTAGTTTGGCAGACTTAACAAGCTAGCATGTGTGCACCACAGAATAGACGCTCCATAAGCGGTTGCCTCCTCCTCCACCCCTCCTCTTCCTCCTCCACCCCCTTCTCTTCCTCCTCCTCCTCATCACCATTTACTTCTAGACAGTCAGAAGATAGCTCCATGCTGTGAGCCCCATGACCCAGCAGTTACTGCTGTTACTGTCTGGACATTAAAGAACTTGAATTTAGCTTAGCCCTGACTGAGTTGGTTTAGCACCTGCCCTGAGGCATTGGAGAAATCAGCTCTGCGGATGCTCTTTCTGGCTCTGTCATTGCAAAGCAGCTCATCACCACCCTTCATCTTCCATCTGCAAAATGGGGATGAACACCCCCAGCAGTTGTTTTGGCGCCGCCCAACTTGGAAACTGGTTTGGCATGTAAGCACAATAAGCTAGACAGCTGGGCGGTGGGGGAGGCCCCTGGGTTGCTGGTTGGAAGCCGAGCGCTGGAAGCAGTTCTGTCTGATCTATTGCCTGGAGAGCACCATGAGCCAGCTGGCCTGAGAAGATAAGAGAAGTGTTCTCCAGGCTGGGTGTGCCATACCTGACAAGGAACTGGGCAAGACGCTTGGCAGGCGGTGCTTTCACTGGGTGCCAAAGTCTGCACGCATTTCATCTGGATTCCAATTTTTATCCTTTGCCACACTTTAGAAATTACTTTATCTCTTCCCTGGAGGAAATAACCACAATTTCACTAGCTCCTCTCAGACAGTTTGTTCTAAGTGTAAAGGATTAAACATGGGGGTGGAAACAGGCATTGCATTAACCAAATCTGAGGGTTTGCAAAAACGTAATACCTTAACAAGTGAATTGGAATCCCTTTAGAAATAACACTGGCTTTGCCCACACAGGCCCCTCACCCCTGCCTTCCTGTATTTGTCTCTAGGCTTGCTCTTCCTGCTGAGAAGGGGAAGCAACTGGTCCTTTCTCAAGCAGCAGGGCAGCCCTGTAAGAATGGAATTCAACACTTGAGGGGTAACAGAATGTGTCAACTTGTGTAGGCTATGGTGCACAGATTTTAAAATCAAACACCAATCTACGTATTGCTATGATTTTTTTTTTTTTTTTTTTGGTACCAGGGATTGAACTCAGGGGCACTCAACCACTGAGCCACATCCCCAGCCCTATTTTGTATCGTATTTAGAGACAGGGTCTCATTGAGTTGCTTAGCGCCTCGCTAAATTGCTGAGGCTGGCTTTGAACTCGCGATCCCCCTGCCTCAGCCTCCTGAGCCGCTGGGGATTACAGGCATGCTCCACTGTGCCTGGTTTGAAATTTTTAATTTTAAGATTTGATGAAGATGCAGTTGGTGGGCTTTGAGGAAAGCCGACTGCACTTTTTATCATGCTTCACGATGTGTGGGGCTCATCCAATCTGCCGGAGGCCTGCAGAACGGACTGAGGTTTCCACTTTTTTCCACAACCTAGAAACTTTGCCTGAGATTCCATCCTGGAGCCCTTTAGATCTCAGACCCAAGATGGCAATATCGTCTCTTACTGGAGTCTCCAGTATGCTGGCCTACCCTATAGATTTCAGGCTTCCTAGCCCTGACAATCATGTGAGCTACTTTCCTTAAAGCAATCTCTCTGTCTACACACAGACACACAGACACACACACACACACACGCCCATCTTTCTTTCTATCTCTGTGCCCCTGATATCTCTGGCTTTATTGCTGACTTCCTCTCTCCTATTCAGCTATATAATGGTTTCATTAGTGCATTATAGTTACACACTAGTGTTCATTTTGACGCATTCATACATGCTGTTATGAGCATCTCACTCTTACAGCACCGAGTCTGTACCACGTAGGTTTCTTTGCTTGGCAGTTAATTTTTTTTCTCTCTCAGTATTTAATCTTGTGTTCCTTAACCTTCTTTTTGTTTTTAAAAATAATTACCAGGTATTCAGTTCCTATCTTTTATTCTTTTATTTATTTATTTATTTTTTAATTTTTTTAATTTTTTCTTAAAAATTGCATTTTAATACATGTTATCAAACATAACAGAAAAAAACAAATTTTCAGAAGCTGTACACACTGTTCACTGAAAACATTTGTTGAGGCAAATAGAAAAAATTGTTACAATCATAATTTTTCTAACTTTGCACAAAATTATAAACAGATTAATATTAAACACCTTCTTCATATTAAACACCTTTATATGCACTTTCAATGAACAGTATATATATATATTTATATATATTTTTTATCAACCATCTTTACTATACCCATTCCCCTTTCCCGCCCCCCGCCTCCCCCATGTCGCGTCCAGTGTTTCTTTATTTCTCTTATGTTTCCCATTCCCACCTCCTTTATTCATCAGCATCCACTAATCAGAGAGACCATTCGGCATTTGGTTTTTTGGAATTGGCTTACTTCACTTAGCATAATGCTTTCCAGTTCC
>CM053404.1:130601231-130633439 GCA_028644305.1 Xerus rutilus | reverse complement strand
ATGGCCATTTTAATAATATTGATTCTGCCTATCCAGGAGCATAGTAGGTCTTTCCATCTTCTAAGATCTTCTTCAATGTCTTTCTTTAGTGTCTTGTAATTTTCATTGTAGAGGTCTTTCACCTCTGTTGTTAGATTGATTCCCACCTATTCTTTTATTCTGACTGTAGCCCTTTGGAGTAAACATGGCTCTATTCTGCAGATGCGGTAACTGAGGCCGAGCTTGCTCTGGTGTCAGAGCAGACTGTAGCCCACCTTGGCTGAAAGCTGGTATCATGTTGCTCCAGGTGGAGGCCAGAAAGGGCAGGCCAAGAAATGCCAGCTTGGCTAGAGAGGGAAGCCTGGCAGGGCCCCTGGGCACAATGGGAACAAGATGATACGGGAGTTACTTAAAATGAAGACCAGGGGCTCTTTAATCTATGACTTTAAAAGCAGACATGACATTTACAGCATGATAACTCAGGAATGCCAACTCGTTGCTCTTAATTAGACCTTGCACTGTACTCCTTGATGGATGCAGTGAATTTCAAAATATAATTAAACTTTTCAATACCCCTGTGAGGAGGTGGCATCATGTTCATTTTACAGATGGGTGAGCTGAGGCCGACAGCAGGCACGTCTCTGGAAGTGAGCTTGTGAATCTGTGAGGGAGCACTAAGGGAGCCCTGTGTTCTCTGCTCCTCTGAGTCTCTGTGCTTCCCAGTTCACAGCAGTGTCTAGAATTTTTAAGGAGTCAAGCTTTTCATCCATAGTTAGCCACCAAAATAATAAATCTGTGAGACAACAGAATGAAACTTGTTTTCATATCTGCTTAAAGGCCCTGATGTGTTCTCAGGGGTTTGTTTAGGGCTGCCCAAACTTGCAGGGTCCTAAGATTTCCCTGTAGCATTTGTTAATCATCCAGCTTTGCAGGGGGATCCCAGGGAGATTCTGATTTGGTAGGTCTGAAATGGGTCCTAGGAATCTGCAGTTGCTGCAGATTTCCAAGGCCTGGCTGGGAAGGCTGGGTTGATCATTCTCCAAGTACTCCCGGAACTTCCCGTTTACTTGGCTGGCACTGTGCTACTTTCTGTCAGATGCACTCGGAGCATAGCAAACAGTCTTTGAAGTCCATTTCTCCCCATTATTCAATGCAAGGGAGAACACAACGATTGCCTATTGCACACCTGGAGAGCATTTAGCTCTTTGTCTGGGCACTACAGCAGTCACGAAGATGAAGGTAGAGTCAGAGACAGCTAAAGGATAACTGCATTAGCATCAAGTAACATTTAAGAGAGGTTTTTCCAAACATGCTGACAGGGAGGTAAGGGAGCAATTATCCCCAGTTGAAGGAAGAGGGAGAAATGTATGGCGAGGAGAAGGCTTAGTAAGCTGGGTTTTGAAGGATGAATAGGAGTTTCCCCATTAAGATCTATTGCAGGGGAAACAGAAAAGGATGAGGAAAGAAATATGTGGAATACTTGTATACAGACGCATGTGTTTTAATCACGGCTGTTTGCAGGCAGGGCACATGATTCAGCACATTGAGAGCTGAAGTCTGTGGTGATCAGGGGGAGGAGCCAATGGGCTAGGGAGGAGTCAAGTGTCCTTGAACACCTCGCTCCTTCATCTAGCACACAGGTATTGAGCACGTGTTGGCACCAAGCCGTGTTCTAGGGTCTGAAGATTTATCAGTTACAAACTAAGTTTAAAAATGCCTTTCTTTGTGACTTTATAGTTTGTGGAGTAAGGAGATCAACAAGACAAATAAAAAATATGGACCAAAGGATATGACAGATGCCAAGGAGGAAAATGAGACAGACAGAGGAGGGGACGGAGAATACCTGTGGTGGAGGCAGAGGCCAGGCAGACCTTGCTGAGGTGGTATTGGGCCTTTGTCCTGAAGGAGGCGAGGGAGGCAGCATCTGGGGAAGAATGTTCCAGACAGAGGAGGAGCACCAGCACGCCTGGGTGTCTGAGCTACAGAAAGGAGGCTGGTGTGGCTGGAGTGGAGTCAGATGGTGGGGAGTCCTAGGAGACCAGGCTAAGCGGGTAGGCAGAGGAGAAGGGGCCGATGGGTAGCTTCCGGGGCCACTTTATAGATTTTTTTTTCCTGCATGAAACAGGACACGACTGGAAGATTTTAAGTAGAGGAGTGACATGATCTGACTTTGTTTCAGAATGTGTCAGAACTCTGTCGGCTGTAATGAGGACAGCCTGTAGGGGCCAGGGGCAGATGATACGAAAACAAACAAGAGACTACTGCAATAATCCAGGCAGGAGACTGTGATGGCTTAAGTTAGGGCAGAAGCCATGGAGATGGTGCAAATGGTGCAATTCTTGACATATTTGGGGATTTGTTGAAAGGGTAGGAAATGCATATGAGAGACATTGAGGATCCTGGGCCTCATTCTAGAAACCGTTGCAATGGTATTTCCTGATCTGTGCTTTTGTGCAATCCCCCTGGTTTCAGAGTGGACAGAGGGCGAGTGGAAGTCTGGAATAACAGGTCAGGAAAGAGAGAAGCAAGATTGCTCAAGCTGGCTCTGTGAGTTCTAAAGAAGGAATTACTGTGAAAAAAGCTGGGGAAGAGCAGCTGTGAGACTTGGTAACTCATTAATGTGTTTGGAGTGATCCTTGCATCATGGGAAGACGAGGGAGTGAGATTCGCGCAGCGGAGGGGATGCGTTTGGCTTTAGCTTTGTGCTTGAGATGCCTGTGGTCTTTGGATGAGGAATCATTAAAAATGAGCAGTTTAACTGTCATTGGGGAGTAAGGCATAGCCAGGAAGTTTGGTGACTGTCAGTGATTTTTGGATATTGCATGCTAATTTAAAAACGAGATTTCTATCTCTTGCCAGGGATAATGATTTCTCTATTATGTGGTCCTCATACATCCACATTTGAGTGCAGGGGAGGTGGAGACATGCTTGGAGATAAAGCAGTCCAGCAGGAATGAGCATGGTTACCGAGGAGGGGGGAGGAGGAATGTGGCATGTGAGACGTCCAGCCCTCCCTGCGGTGGCCGTATGCTAGGTGCACACTGCATCAACTGTGAGTTTTGTCTTTGCCTGAGTAAGTGTGATAAACACATTCATAAATTGTCTTTGCATTTTTAATGCATGTTATAAGGATCGCTAGCAAAAAATCCCCAAATGAGTCTCAAACTCCCTTTCAGAGCCATATGGCATTTCCACCCCCACCCCCATGATGCTTCCAGGATCAGAGGTTATGAATATGATAAATCCTTTCTTGATGCAGGTAGGCCAAAGTCAACGGTCTTTTTTCTGTGTCGACGGTTTTGCACTGGAGACAAATAAATAATATATACAAATACCTTCTTTGAAGTTCCTTTGTTTAGAAAGTTTGTCTCCTTAATTTGCATATGGAGATTCATCCCTAGTTTCCCAAATAAATTGGAAGAAACATCCAGTGGAAATTTGCCGTGAGCCTTATAGGATTAAAGTGAGGTTATTAATAGATTTCATGTGGACAGCAATCTTTGCCTGGGGAAAGTTTATTAAAAGGATCAGGACATCCACTCAGCTGGTAGAAAGAATTCCCTATTGTCGCTCATAGTGGTGTGGTTATTGGCTGGAGGCAAAATCCCTTTGTGTCCACCTGTTATTTAGCTACATTAGATCAATCCAGATCAGTTCAGAATATCCAAGAATGTTGCCATTATTGGAGAGCTGAAAACTGTATTGGATCTGAATATTGAAACTTCCATCATGGTGCAATTAGAAGAATCAAACCCACCCTAGCCCCAAAGGGCAGTCTCCAAACAATCATCATCAGCTTTTTGGGGAGCTTTCATGTCTGTGGACCCAAATGATCCTCCCAGCAGCCCAATGCAGATTGCAGGCAGAACTGTTGTGTGTTTGGTGATCTGAGGACACTGAAAGGAGAAATGAGAACCTGGGCGTCCACTCTGGCTCGGTCACTAGCAGCCTCAAGCAAAACAATCTTCCTCAAGTCCATAAAGAACAATGGCCACTCCATCTCACTCACAGGATTATGGTAAGGGGAAAGTGAAAAAGACCTAACGTAATGTGGAAAAACAAATGGAGCCCTTTGGTGTTTACTCAAAGACAAAAAAGATGAAGAGTTTGCTGGTGATTTAGGAGAAGTAAGAGAGGGAGGGATCAGCTCAGACACTTCCTGGATAAGAGTGGTAGGCAGTCATCTAAAATGGTTCCCAACAATCCTACTTCCTGGTCTCCAAGCTCCTGTGCAATCTTCTCCTCTTGGTTGTTAGCTGGATCCAATGACCTGCTTCTAATGAGCAGAATATGGTCAAACCGATGAGATGTCCCTTCTGAGTCTAGATTATAAAGGAATTCCATCTGGAGGACACTTTCTGCAATGCCCACTCTGGTGAAGCCAGCTGCCAGGGTGGAGTGCCCTGTAGGGATGCTTATGTAGAAAGGAACTGGAGGTGCCCCTAGACAACAGGAGGAACTGGGCCCTGAGTCCAACAGCCTGCGGCAAACATGCCCACCAAACCCACCATGTGAGCTTGGAGATCCTGCCCCAGTGGAACCTGGGATGACTGAAGCTCTCAGAGCTTGGTTGCAACCTAAAAAATACTAGGGACAGAGGCATCCAGTGCAGCCATGCCCAGGAACTGTTAGATAGTAAATGAGTATTGTATAAAGTTGCTATAATCTGGGGTGATTTTTATCACAATACATAACTAATGCACCAGTTAACCTAGGGTAACCAGGGATGGTTTTAGAAGAAACAAAACGTCTTACCTAATGAACATGAGAAGTTATTACACATGACATGAAAGATATTTGGGGGAGGAGAGAGCCTCCAATAAGTCCTGGGGTGGAAAACAGAGAGGGAAGTATCAATAAACCATGACAAAAATGTGTTTATGCAGCACTTGCTACAACATGGGGACCAACTGCTGTCACCTGTGTTTGGAAGAGACTCAAAGACAGGGAGAGCTTTACAGACCAAAGAAAGGGTGGCTTCAGGAATGTCCTGTTGGCCTGGGGAAACTGAGGCAGCTAACTAGAGGTAGGGCTGTCCATGCCACTGGTTAGGGAACATATTTAGCTTCTATGGTTGGTCCTGAAGTTAGAGGGAGGGAAAAATTAGTGAAGCTGTCAATTATTCATCTAGTCTTGGCCATTTGAGGCTGATTGTCACTGGAGATTTTGTTTGACTTCTTGGATTGTTGGTAGAGATAGTGGTCTGACTTTCTCATGATAGACTTACAGATGTGGCAGGTTGGATTCCTGGACTGATTGGCACAGAGAGCAAGTAGTCTCCAGGGAAGGCTGCTGAAGGTGAGAGGTCAGACTTCTATTTTTATATGTGGTCTAGCCATTGTCTGTTTGTATGGTCAGTTTCTCAGAAGCAAGAGCAGCTAGGGAGAAGAGGAGGGTGCCTGAGCTACGTTCAGGAGAGCCCCACAAACAGATTTGACTTCCCAACCACAGGTGGGGAAAAGATCAGAAGAGGCTGCTTTCTCCACAGCCTCATAGACATGCACAGTGGATACCACAGAGGACCGTTGCGCCACACATTTCTCGGCCATCTGGAGCCATGTCCAGCCTTTGGTCTGCTTCAAGTTGCCTGCGGTCATGGTAGCCCCACCTTAGTGTCCTGTGCTGTTTGCATCTGAAGCAGTTTGTGCAGCTGTTTCTGTAACACCCTGTAAAGACTCCCACCTACTTAGCTCGGCCCTCTGTCACATCTGTCTCCACAAAGCTATCATGTCAGTGGACTCAGGCCTCCACAGCATTTCTCTAGAACAGTCCTGGAAGTCTGTGTCCCCATAACCCCGAGGCCCAGTGTTGTTGCTTTCTTTACTGATCTCCTTTCCCCACAACCTTCTCTACAGTCAGACTTTGGGAACTTTCTTACCCTTTGCTTTTTACCTGCTGCTTAACTAGAAAACTCCCCTCCACCTAGGAAGGTAAATGCTATCTCATCCTCTTGCTGGAGTAAAAAATTATCTTTTAGCTTTGCTCTGTAGGGCGAAAATCTACCTCAGATCAACACTTCCTCTTAGCAAGTGGTGACTTTCAGAAGGGATCCTGCGGCCTGGATAATAACAGCAGGGCTTGTAATCTTCCCTGTGCTAATGAGGGTCGCATCCTACCTGACTTGTAGGCCTTCTGCAGAGGGAGTTAAAGTATCTTGGGTTTTAATTAGCAATGGCTGACGGTTGGAGCGGGGGTGCTATACTTTCACAAGTAGCCATCCTAGTGGTTTGAACAATGCAGAGAACAATTATTTGCAGGCCCAATGGTAAAGACGGTTAATTAAAATAGTGATGGTGCGTCTAAGGGGAATGACAGATGGGGGTCCTGGTTAATGAGAACAGTCACATTCTCGATTCCTTCTTCCCCTTGCTCATCAGGAAATAGCAGAGCGGAGCCCCCAGAGAATCTGGCTCAATTAGGCCCTGCAGGCAGCACGGGCGGCCAAAGGGCTGTGTGAAGAGAAAATTCAGCCACCTCATGTGAGAGGGAAGGAGAGAGGGCAGGGCTGTAATGCAGCATGGCACCAACACGCACGGGTGCACAGGTGATGGGAAGTATCACTTACAAGAGCCCTTAAAACAGTAGGAGTGTGGCTGGCCAGAGACCCTGGCTTGGAAGTCTGGGATTGGATCCTGGTTGTGATCTCACTCCACCTTCCAGAACCTCTGTTTTCTCATTGAAAAACATAAGAAAAATGATGAAGACGTCATCACGGGATGTTAGAGAGAGAGAGAGAGAGAGCGAGCACATTGTTGCAGCTGGCACCCGTCCCCGTGCTGGGCTCCCAACACAGCTGTTCTGATGGACTTCAGCGCTCTCTACCATCGCCTCCTGGTTGATAGTCATCCATCTTTTAGCCTCACCCAATGTTACATGGAAAGAGTTCTGAAGACCATTCTTAGGCATTTTGTCTTATTTTTTCCCAGGGCCAGGCTCCACAGGACAGGACCCATGCTTTCCCTTTATTTGTCATCTTCCTATCATCCTCAACATGTCCCCAGTTGTCACATGGGAGTTGGATGTCACTCTTGCATCCACTGTCCATAACAAGGGAGGGTCACTGGAGGACCTGGAAGCTGAAGAGCCCTAGTTCTTGCTCCTTCAGGTTTTCAGAACCGCGCCCCCACCTTGGTGCTAATATTTATATTTGCCAAAGCAAAAGCACATATTATCTCACTTTTGTTCTTTCCAATGACCCCATGTGATGAGAGGGGGACAGAGGCTCTAAAGTTTAAATAATTTGGCTAATACTTTGCTTCTAGGAAGATGAAGAACTAAAAACCAAGGCAAAGCCAAATGCATTTTCCTTTCTTCTGGAATTCACCTGTGTTTGACTCTGTGTCACTCAGGACAGTGGCTTAAAACAGCAAAGCTTTATTTTCTCTTCATGCTGTGTGTCTACCACAGGTCAGCTGGGGTTGTCTTCACTAAGTCACCACCCTGGGATTGTCTATGATGAGAGCCAGGCTGGTAGAACAGCCACTCCTTGGCATCACTAGCTGTCGGGGTGCAGGAGAGTTAGGGACACTCATGCAGCTTGCTTGCTCTTAAAGCATCAGCCTGGAGGTGACACATCTCTCCTTCTCAGGTTTCATCCAGCCTGCCTGAGTGGGACAACTTTTAACCCTCCCAGAAAAAGGAGCAGGGACATCAGGGACATCAGTGAACAGTCTACCATCCTGTAGTTCTTGATCTCAGCTGCTTAGTGCTGTAGCAATGAATGGTAGTGAAATCATCAGCATGGCATGTGACCGCAAATATCATGGGGGAATGTTGACCCCATGTCTTGCCCTGGGTGAGAGGCAGGGACAAAGGGACAGAGGAGGCGTAGCCATAACATTGCTCTGGAGGAGATTACTTAGAAGGAGTTGTTTATGTTTGGATCGTGGGTGAGATAAAATATTAGCAAAAGGAGAAGTGATGTGGCTGCACTCCCTATGTGGCCCTTCCCGCTGGTCACAGCCACTGTTCCAGGCACTTGCATGGTCCCAGGCCATGTGAAAAGGCTTACAGTCTTAACAGGACTTTTATGAGTGTGTATGTTGGTTTGCTGAGAAGAGTGGAGAACTAAATAATTTTTTCATTGAAGACCCTTATTTTCTCCTAAAGAAGAGCAGACCAATGATACAACAGACCAATGTCAGGGCCCTCAAATAAAAGGGCCAATGGCCGAATCCTAGGACTGGAGCTATCCCTAGGACGTGACTTCTCCTTTGTATCTATTTCTATTTACATTGTGTTTTTCCCTTTTCTTCTTATAAAACTGGCTTGTTCACCAAAATCAAATAGTATGAACCCAAAGGCTGTCCTCCTAGTTCGTGCAGCCCAACCCACACACACACAGGACATATTTATCTACTTCTACCTCACGCTGCACTACTTCCAGGGGGAGCTGAGACAAGTTCTGCTTTACCCTTGTGATGCAGGACAGCTAGAGCGGAAACCAGAGCCGAGACTGCAGCGTGGGGCAGAGCAAATAGCTAATGACTTGTGCTGAGCCCTGACTTGGCTTGTGAAGTTTCTGGAAATTGCAAAAGGAATGTGCCGGCCTCCTTGGAGTGTCCTGCATCTGACAGCCTAGATGTTT
Organism: Xerus rutilus; assembly: GCA_028644305.1. Lineage (NCBI taxonomy): Eukaryota > Metazoa > Chordata > Mammalia > Rodentia > Sciuridae > Xerus > Xerus rutilus. The sequence continues at coordinate 130,624,873 of CM053404.1, read as the reverse complement.
ACATAAAGAATGTCTCTCTGTGGGATGTCCCCTCCTGCTCTTGCCAGAGCCACCTCTCCAGTATGCAGAGGCTTACAAAAAATATATTTAATAGTAAGAAAGATTTGCAACAAAATCAGTGGCCGCACCTGCTCCCCAGCAGTGCACCCGTCCTCTCCAGTCTGCCTGCCTTCCTGCCTACTCAACTGATGGGGAAAAGGATTTGTTCAGATGGCAGTAGAGGGGCCTTTATGGCATGACCTCATCCATGAATTTTTGTTCAATTGCATTCTTCTAACATTTCTTAAAGGACTCTTTTTTCAGAGCCTGGAAATACAAAGATGAAGCAGACAGGGGTCCTGAGGATCGGCATTTTCATGGTATTCTTAGAGATTCCCCATATTTGTGAATGACCAATGTTTATCTGATTCCAGAGCCCTTCAGATGCCTCCTATGGTTGTCTAAGGAGGTTGTCACAACTAAATAACCAATTACCTTTCCAGAAGGTAATCAAGCAGCCTCCTTCACTAGTTCTTGTCTGTGAGGTTGGGGCAGGACACACTGGTGATTCATACATAGACTTGAGGCCCGGAGAGGCTGAGGACCAGTAGCAGACCTTCACACCGAGACAACCAGGACTCCACCTTTTCCTTCTGGTTGTGCACCTCCCATGGGGAAGGAGTCTGTGGGACCAGGACAGATGTATCTACTGAAGCCTGTGACCCTCACCACCTCTGCTTCATTCTCCATGTACCCAGGACCTCAGAAAGCTCTGCCTAAATGACCCTCAACAGCTTCCAGGACCTGCACACACTTCCCAAGACTCATTTGGGCCTTGGGGGAGCCCATTCAAGGCATGAGTGGTGAAGGTGGGGTTTAGCCACAGCTTGCATCATTGGCCTGAGGTGTCCTCAAACCATCCTCTAGGCAGTACAGGATTGAGTGAGGGGTTCAAAGAAGGGTAGGATGGCCAGGTGGCCAGTTTGCTCTTGATCCTGAAAACATGGGGATTGCCTTATGAAGAGGCACTCTAGGAGATTTCTGTAGGGTTAAAATGATAGCAGAGCCTGAGCCTAGGACAGATTTGTTTTTGCTAGCAAGGAGTTAACCTACTACCGTTACCTATTTCTGATTGTTTACGGGAAGATTTGATCATGAGAGGCCAATGAGAGTGTTCAGGAGTCTGATTCTTCTTGTCTATCTAAATTACCATCTCAGGGGGTAAAGCAAACCAATTTACCTTGAGGCTTTCATCAAAGAAACCCAAAGACAGTCCAGGAACCACATGCTAACAAGATAGTGAGTCTTAAAGTAGGAAAACAAAGTAAAAAGCCAAACTCAAACTAAAATGTTTCCCTTTATAATAAGCTCCCACTTAATTCAGACACCAAACTATCCAAAGTTAGCAGTATCATAGGAGATACAAATATTCTGGTAAACCAAACGTTGGCTTAGGATTACCCATCCTAACAGAATTAAATATGGAAATACTAAAATTGTTCTAAATAATCATTTCTCTTATTCTTTATAATCAACCTCGGTAATACAGGCAGATTGCCTTTTTTTGACTTAAGTGGGCAATATGTACTTAGGTTCTCTCTCCAAAGACTGATTAAAGAGTGAAAGTGTCACAAAATGTCCCTCCTTTGAAAACCACAGACACAAGCACTGCTTATTAGAAGAACTGGAGATGTCCTCCTAGTCATGGTCCTCTGTCTATAGCTTGGGACTTCATTGGTGACTTCAGTGGTGACGCCTGAACATCAGGTTGGAGTCTCTCTACTCGCATCCTTTCAGACTGTGTGGGTCATCACAGAATTCTCTTTCAATGCTCCTTCCTGCGTACCACTCTCCTCCTGCCTTGGACGTAGAACAACAGTTGTATACCCAGCCAAAATGGCGATTTTGCTATTGGAGGCCCTTCACCCTGAAGGTTGCCCAGGACTCTGCTCTCTTGTAGCTTCTATCCTTATGTTCTTAATCAATTCTACCCTCTTCCAATGACGCATGCAGGCATATGTTTCTCCAGGCCATTTGGAGGAATTCTCCAGCAATTCCGTAACCCTAGACTATAGGACAGATTTTGTGGAGAGCAAGGTGGGGGTGGGTTGATGGGTCCTAAGTGCCATGTTTCAGAGTGTTTATTTGATCCTAAGAGCAATAGTCACCATTAAGAAGCTTAAGCAGGGAAGGGACATGATTGAGTCTTTGAAGGGGGGTGCCATGGACTGAGAGGAAAGATTTTGGACACTGGGAAAACAATTATTGCAGAATAGAACTTGAGCTTTTGGATGAAATAAAGCTGACTTCATATAGTTTCAGTATTTGTCAACTTTATGGTTATAAAAGGGCTATTATTTACTTTCTCTGATACTCCATTTCTAATTAGAGAAAAAGTCAAAATGCTTCATAGTATTTCTGTGAAGGTTAAAATAGGTATGAAAATCTCCCTCTGGCAAACAAGGTGAAACAGAATGACTCTCTAAACAGGGTGGTGGTTATAGGAATAGAGACTAGGAGCAGACTCTGGAAACTGTCACCAGGATTGAAAGAGTTGCTCCAGGCACCTAGGGGTTCTAACTTGGGTGACTGTGTGGGTTCTGCAGGTCATGACTGAGTTAAGAGGGGGTGGTTGGTGAATTAGCAGATAATGAATTGCAGTTTGGGTATGTTAAATTGAAGGGTTAAGCAGAATATGTTCTGGAACAGGTATTCATAGTTCACAAAAAATAGAAATCTAGAGAGCTCAGTCTGTTGGGGACCTGTGGGAATTCGAGTCATTGTGGATACCGTGGGATTTTTGTGGCTTGCCTGAGAAGATGAGTTGGGTTCATTCTCTATCACTGATGCTTTGCCTATGAACTCATTCATTAAATATATATTGAGTATCTACTGTGGGTTAGGCTGAGAAGGTGAACAGACAGAAACTGCCCCAGACCTTAAGGATCTTCGGTATATGATAGAGGATCAAAGAGGGCAAGGATGCATATGACCTTCGGTGCCAGCAATTATGAAGCCAGGCTTGTGTTTGAGCTGGATACCAGGATGCTGAGTGGCGTGTGGTGTGAGGTAGAGCTGGTCTGTTCTCTTGGGCCATGGCACATGGAAGAGGGAAGACTGTGTTGGCCTGAAGTGTCCGAGCATGGAGCAAAGTACAGATCAACACTAGACTGTGAACAAGAAAGGCAAGACTGGTGGGGCCAGGCTCAGAGGGCTGAGGGTGCTTCCCTGGGGTTATTTTGGGGGTGTTGTCTGGTGACTCCTAAAGGGATCCTGAAAACATTGAAGTGTTTTGGCTCAGATGGAACCTATTCTTTGAACTTCAGCTTTGAGTATTGTGCCTAGCTCATGGAAGATGCTTAATAAATGTTTTCAGAATGGGAAAGAAAAAAAAAAGGAATCTTACAAAGAAAAGAAGGAAGGGGACAGTAAAGAGGCTTGATTTGTCATCATCCTGGTGGTAGATTTAAAAGGTGGTAACGGTATTGGTATTGGAGAGTTGCTCCTGACATTTTGAGTCATGGGTATCACTATGATACCCATGGACATCTTGATAATCTGAGTTTGGGGACTATTAAAAATTAATGAAAGTTTTCTCTGATGACTTCTGGGGAAGTTGGTGGTTAATAATACCAAGACGTGCAGCATCATTGTGTGATGGTGAATGTACTGTGTACCTTTTCCAAACTTCGGCATCTCCCCTAGAGATGGCTCTCCCCGACAGCAAAGAAAATGGAGATGTTAGCAGAGGGTTCTGGCTGTGGCACCCTCAGTCGCTAGTGGTGGAGCTACTATAGTGTGCTTCTGTTTCCGCCTTTACAAGGGGAGCTGTGTGGGGTGGCAGGGATTATGGGCTGTGACTTTCAGCTGCACATGTGAATGCTAAGCCTCAGCAGTGGCTTCTTAGAAGAACAGTAATGTAAGTGCTTCTGCTTAAAATTTAACTGGCAGGCTTCCTGGAAGGGCTTCTAGGAGTGATGCCCTGATTTGCAAGGATTTAATGACTTCTTGGAGCCTAACACCTATACGTGTAGAAACAAGCAGGGAGGGCATGAGCACCTGGCTGTGCCCCCGTTAAGATGAGCATAGTGGATTTGTGAAGGCACCATCTCTCCTTTCCAGCAAAGAATTCTTAATATTTATTCAATCACTGCTGCCTTGATATTAAAATTGCCAGTGTTCTTGCACAGAAAAATTTTAAAATTGTATTCTTCTATTAAGAAAAAAATCAGGCTATCTGCCACAGAAGGCTTCTAACTTCCTCCGCTCCTTTGTGTCTTTTATGATGGGCTTAGCTAGCTGCACATTAAACTCAAAGACTGTTGCATGTCTGAAGTTCTGATAACATTTCCACTCCTTTATTTTCTTTTTTCTCAGTGAGCTAAATATTATTCATAGGAGCTGATGACATCCTAAAAGCAAGCTGTCTCTGTGGCCTTCAGCACTAATTTGTGAGGCCCTAATTTCCTCTTTATCTTCATGTCTTCTTATTTCACATGCCACAACTGTTTGAATAATTTAAATGATCAGCTACATGTCAGCATGGCAGCATAACAGCCAGGACTCTGACTTTGGAAGGGACTCAGAGTTCCCAGATTAGGAGACAAGATTTCGGGTTGATGAAGTTTTACTATCCTACCTCCTTTGTGTACAGATAGAGCGCTAACTATAGTAATAGTGTTTGAACAATGATATGGAGGTAAAATTCTGGTTTATCTCTAATCCAGAGTTGTCACTCCAGACAATTGAAACAAACAACTGGAAGGAGAAAGAGAGGAAGTGTATCAATGTGAAGAGCTTCAAATTGCATAAAAGAGGGTCAAATAAATGTGGTTGCATTACTAACATTGATTCACAGAAATCGTAGCATATCATGAGAGAAAATAAAACTGAAAAGAAGCACAAATAGAAAACAATGTAAAGGCAATAATCTAGAAATTATAATAATTATCAACAATTATGGTAACAATTAGAATTCCCAAACTAAAAGGCAAAGATGCAGATTATGTGATGAAAAATCAAATTACATGTTCATGGTAAATGTTGAAATATTTAAAATAATACTCAAATGAGGGCTAGGGATGTAGCTCAGTGGCAAAGCATATGTCTATCATGCACAAGGATCTGAGTTTGATCTCCATCACCACAAGATAATAATGATAATCATGATAATAATAAAGATAAAATGAGAGACTTTAAAGCAAGAATATTCAATGATTCCAAAAGGGTCATTTTATGCTGAGAATGGTAGTGTTATCAATGAAGAATATGGAAGTCATGAGCACAAATAAATGACCAAAATATGTGAGCTAAGAACTGTTATGAATTGTAGAAACACAATTATAGAGACAGATTCTTGTGCACTGATAAATTATTATGCATATACATAATCATGCATATATGTATGTACAGTTACATTCATGGATGTAGAATTTAAATAATTCTATACAGAGATATATATATGTAGGTGTACTGTCATATGTATGCTTTATATATTTATATTAGATATTTCTATATTTTCTGCATATGTACGTGTGTATATATATGTGTATACATGTATAATTTAATAAGACAGTACATATTCTTTTCAGGTATTCATGAAAGTTTTATAAGAATTTAATCATATACAAAGCTTCAAAGGAACCTCAGTATAATTCAACAAGTAAAAACTGCACAGGAGGGATTATTTGACACAATATAGTGGTGAAAAATAACAGAAATAAAACGAATCTGCTTTGAAATAAAGAAATGACAGTAACTACAATGAGAAATGATAGAAAGCTGAATGGAGACTGTCCATAAAAATGAAAGGCTGGGCTTAGGACAAACCATTGACAAGGTTTAAACTAATAGATTAAAAAACTGGACATAAATACCAAACACTAAGCTGAAAAATCCAATCATAAATGTAAAATTAAAAATAGAAAACTAAAGTTCAACAGAAAAGTAAAATATGTAGAAAATAAGCATAAAAGGCATTACTAAAGGAAATGAAGACAAAAGGAAGGTTTATCAAAGAGAAGAAGGAGGGAAATATCTTCAAGAACAGAAGGAAGTGAAAGTTAATCTAGAGAATCTAAAGCCCGGAAATGGAAAGTGCTGTGAACCTCCAGATGATAAAAGGCAGCAGAAGCAGAGACTCAAAAGGGGTGTTCAAATTTAAGAACAGACTCTTTGGTAACTCCACTGGCTGAGCGAACACAGACTCCCTTCAGTCAGAAACAAGTAGAAAAATTTCCCAAAACATTTTTAGAAACATAACTGAGCTCAAGACAGGAAGGCAAATCTCCAAGTACTAAGAACAAAGAGGAAACACTCAGAGGCTGTGAAGGCTGGAAGCTGAGGCTGCAGGTCAGCTAGCCCCCTGGAAAGCAGAGGCTGGTATAGAGCTGGGCGTGTGGAACACTCCTGGGGCAGTGAAGCCCAGGGAGGAAGGAATTGGGGTGCCTCAGGACACAGCCCTAGGCTGACCCTACTGAGTGTTTCAGAACTAAGCTGATCTGTCAGAGTTGCTGCCAGTCCAAAGACATGGCCTCTGCCTCCACAGAAGCATTATTAGCTGTTGCTTGGCCCCCAAATGGTATCACACTGGGGGCAATGTCTCTGACTGGGGACAGGGCCTTCAGACTCAGCTGAGGTGGTTAGCCTGCAGCCGGTGCTCTCACTGTCTTAAGAAACAATAATCCTGGGTCAGGTGGAATGCTTCTAGAAGATCCATCTAATTTTCTTTGATTACATGGATAAATCAATTTTTGGTTTTTTCCCCCCACATTTAACTGCACCTATGTAATTTTGACAGTATTGATTATTTTTTCTTTCTGGGCTTTTGGGAACATGTAACCAAAGCAGTCCACTGTCTTCTCTCCAACAGGTATGCAAAACCACATAAATGCTACGTATATACAAATATGTAAATTTCAGTATTGTATCAGTGGAAAATTTGAAAAAGAAATGTTGAGAATGACCAAAAATACAAAAATGTAGACTTACATGCAACTATTAAAATCACATTTTCATAGAATGGTTATTAAGAAGTTAATATACATAGTCTCACTGCACAGATGTATGATTCCATTTCTAAAGCATTTTAAAAAATCTTACCCTAATTGCTAAGGCATAAAAAATATGAAGGGAAATAGATCAAAATAATCTCAGGGTTGGATTGCATAATATATGGATTTTAAGTAATTTATATTTTCTTAATAATCTAAGATCTTGTATTACTTTGTAATCATAAAATATTAACATTGTTTGTAAAGAAATAATTGCACTGGCCTGTTTTATATAGCATTAATTTGCAAATTTGTATTTGATATGAAAACTGGCCTGTGAGAATAAAAGAGTATTATGTATAGGATATTTACAATATACTCAAAAGTTTTTCAATTTTACTTTCAATACTATAGTAGTCTCCCGTGAGTTGCTGTTCCATTTTCCACACATTGTTAACTTATGGTAAACTGTGGACAAAATTATTAGGTGGAATATTCTAGAAATAAACACTTCATAAGATTTAAATTGTCTTCTGCTTCAAATAGTGTGATGAAACTTGTGCCGTCCTGCTCCATCTTGCTCGGGACATGAATTGTCCCTTTGTGCAATGTATCCACTCTGTATGCACCATCTGCCTGCTAGTTACTTAGCCATCACTAATATCACTTGTTGTGGTATTACTCATTTTACTTAATAATGGCCCCAAATGTAAGAGTAGTGTTGATAACAATTTGGATATGCCAATGAGAAGCTGTAAAGTGTTTCTTTGAGTGAAAAGACAAAAGTTCTCAACTCAAGGAAAGAAAAAAATATATGCCAAGTGTCATGGTTTAGATACGAGGTGTATCCACAAAGCTCAACTGTAAGACAATGCAAGAATATTCAGAGTGAAATGATTAAATGATGAGCTGTGGCTTAATTTGTAGATCACCCCACTGATATGGACTAAGTGGGTGGTAACCTTAGGCAGGTAGGGTGTGGCTGGAGAAGGTAGGTCTCTGCGAGTGTGCCTTTGGGGTTCATATCTTGTTGCTGGTGAGCTGAGTTCTCTCTGCTTCCTGTTGCTGTGTTTGGAGCTGCTTTCCTCCGCCACACTCTTCCACCATGACGTTCTGTTTCACCTGGGGCCCAGAGCTATGGAGCCGGCTATCTATGGACTAAGACCTCTGAAACCATGAACCAGATAAACTTTTCTTCCTCTATTTATTCTTGTCAGGTCTTTCGGTCATAGTGGTGAAAAAGCTGACTACAGCCCTGAGGTTGCTGAGATTGACACCAAGAATGAAACGCGGAAGGTGGGGGCTTCTGTACTGTCCATGGCTTGAGGCATGCACTGGAAATCTTGGAACATACCTCCCACGACAAGGTGGGGACTAATGTCCTTTCAAGATGAATGGAGAAAGAAGTTACCCTCAGGGTTCCTAGGTCTTTCTCTTATTCCAGGTTTTTCTTGGAAATCAAAAAACCCCAGATTGCTTCTGTGTGTATGTTTATGTGTGTGTGTTTAATTTCCATCTTTTGGAGTCTTTCCTATGGATAGCTCCCTTTCCATGATTCCATTAGATAGACATGATCAGATGCCACTTTTCCTATAGCTAAAAATCTCACCCATAAGCAAGGAAGGAACCTAGAGCTTCCATTTCATAGAACAGAAGAAACATTAAAAATTGCATCATTTAAGGGTATTGCAAATGAATTTTTTCTATGCTAGAATTTTCTCCTTCTTTGCTTTCATTATAGGAACAAGCTGGGTTTTTTGTTTGTTTGTTTGTTTTTAAATCTCATTGAATACTGCACTTGAATCTGTGGAGAGACCCTGTTAGAGTTTACTACTATGTATTTTTCTTCTTCTCTTCTGTCCTCTTCCCTTTCCTCCTCCCCTTCTTTCCTTTCTTCTCTCTTTCTTTCTTTCTGTAAAATGGAATTCCCAAATTTTTTGCTCCAATCTGTTTCCCTCCCACTAGTCTTTTTTTTTTTTTTTTGGGTACTGGGGATTGAACTCAGGGGCTCTCGACCACTAAGCCACATCCCCAGCCCTATTTTGTGTTTTATGTAGAGACAGGGTCTCACTGAGTTGCTTAGTGCCTCACTGTTGCTGAGGCTGGCTTTGAACTCGTGATTCTCCTGTTTCAGCCTCCCTAAGTGCTGGGATTACAGGCTTGAGCCACCGCGCCCGGCTTTCCCACCAGTCTTTCTCAAATCTTTACCTCATCCCTTCATCTTCTGGTGGCTTTTCCACATCTCACAGCAGATTTCAAGGGGCCGAGGTGGGCGGTGTGGAGGGAGGCTGTGAGAGCCACGGTTTAGAAGCTTATGTGTTTCAGAGCCTCTGGAATCCTCCTTGGCCTCACAGGCTCCACACTGTTTCAATCCACACTTCCTTTGTCTTTTATGACTTTTAAAATTTCCCATCCAATAACCACATTTGTACCCACAGCAGGGATTTACAGAGTTTGACTAAGCTGATCCCGTGGATTCAATTTCCATAAACCCCTTAAAGTATTTAACTAACTTTTTTCATTTTGCAAAAATGTCTCTGACAAAAACACAGGGGAAAACAATTGTTCTTGACATCACAACAGTTTAATATGTTAACTTATTCATTAAATTGTGCTTCACATCAATGGAAATCCTCAGTTCTACAAACTATCATTTTTTAAATAGCAATAAAGGTTGATAATGTCACGATACAATCTCCTAGTAACTGAGTTCATACATATTATTGCACAGAAACAAAAGGAAATATCTCTTAGGAGAAATAATTTACTAGCTATTGAATAACTATTTTTACATCTAAAATGGGGCACCAGATAAAGATCTAGATTTTTCTAACATTGAGTTGATACATTTAAAAAATAATAATAATGCAAGCAAAACCCAGAAAGTGCTCTGGGGGGAAAAAAAAGGAGGAGGAAAAAGAAAAGATGGCCATATGATTACAAAAAGCACAAGGCCAGGAGATGGAAGGCTAGGTGACAATGACTGAGTCACACGAGACTCCGCTCTGCAGAACAGGGTTTTCCCCGGCAAGAGCTGAGGCTTTTCGGCACAGCATCTGGCCCTTTGATGAGTTTCCAGAGTAGCAGAACATGTAACCCACAGAGGTCCCACGCAGTGTGCTGAAGCGTGGCAGTTACCGTCGTTCCCACAATTTAGAACACAAGCTTGAGAAACATCTGTGTGTCCATGTTCCCAGGTCTGGCATCCTGTCAGGTGACCTTGAGTCCTTGCCTGGAATTGAGGGGTTTTGGTCTGGCAGATGTTGCTGGTGTTCACAGCTGGACCAGTCCTCTGGAGATCTCTGCGAGGCAGGTTGCTTCTGTCAACATACACGCGGCTACCTAACACGCAGGTCTCGGAATCCCCCTGCTTGCCCAGAAGGGCTAATTCAAAGCATCAGGAATGAGTTCAGATGCGTCCAGGTGAATGTAGTGAGAGGATGTAGGCACTGGCTCATGTCCAGTAGAGACGGAGGAGCAGGATGAGAAGCAACGCCCACAGCGCCCTGGAGGAAGAACCAAGGAGGGCCCCAGATGGCACAATGGGCGGAAGGACCAGGCTCCCCCAGCACTGGTCCCAGCCTGGAAGCTTTCAGCTGGAGTCCAGGTGGCCAGCAGGGGCACCATGACTGGCAAAGGAAAACCCTAGAGTGACAGCTGGGGCCAGATCAGGGTTTTCCTGCCCACATACCACGTGGCTTTCTCTTGGATTCCACTCCCCAACCCAGCCAGCCTGCAGGCAGGCCCTGAAGGCATCCGGTGTTCTGGTCCTGTCTCCAGAGTCCTTCCCTTCTCTGTTCCTTTCAGTGGCTACAGGAATTGTGGTCCACATACTACCAGCTTGCCCCTGTTCTTGAGGATAGAAATCGTATCTTAGAAATACAAAACTGTCATTTTTCTGTTTTTCAAGATTGCCTGGCACGTATTTTATTCATATCTGTCTATCTTTGAAGGATCTGCCTCCCTTTCGAGAGCCCCACTTTCTTCTATAGTTACCCCTTCTCTCCCTGGTTCCCCACCTCTACCTGGCCCCACCTCATGGGACTCTCTCCTCTCAGCCACAGGTTATGTCTGGAGGAATACAAAAAAAAAAAAAAAACTGTGAAGATTGTAGCTTGCTGCAGCCTAAAGCATTTCCTCCCTCCAGTGAATGTGCCAAGGTACTCATTTAACACCAGGAAACCCTCTAAGAAGTAGCACAATATTCTGCTGATAAACTATGGGGAGCTGGGGAAGGAGAAGTGGAGAGAGGAAGTATTTTTTGAGAAGGGCTTCTATTGATCACCCTTAAGCTTCACTTACAGGTGCTACTGAGTCTGTGTACGTCTAATACTGAGCTTCCCTAAAGAGTCGAGCACATCCTCTACACCTTCATCTGGAGGGGTTCTGGGGTTGAGGAGGGCAGACATCCAGCCAAAGGTATCTGAATGTCTCTTCTGGGTTCAAGGGCTTCCTCAACACGGCTCATCTCTCAGGCATTTCACTCCTAATCAGAGGCCCCTGCACTGGAGACAGAGTGGAGAGTCAACTCGACCTTGGCAGTTTCTAGGTCACTGAAGATATTAATCAATAAAGACTTAGATTTCATCTTCTTGCAATTCCCAATCCCAATATGGATGCCGAGCAGCATACAGTAGTGGGAAAGGCTATGAAGTCAGAAGATATGGCTCTGAGAATCTTGCTAATGAATTAGAGTCTCTGAAAAATTTCTCAACATCTCTAAATCTTCATTCCAATCTATCAAATGGGGTAATGAATAGAACTCCCCTGTAGCACACAAGAACGTAATGAAGGCCAGATGAGATATTAGATGTAAAAATGTTTTGAAAAGCATTAAACACTATCCAAAGTGATGAATTTTAATCTTATCCCTTGCAAAACATGTGATGAAATAAATGATACTGAAAAGCACTTGAAGTATTTTTCAATTCCCTTTTGTGTCAGAGACTGTTTTTATCAGTACTAATTTGCACATTATTTCTTTAATAATGGAACCCCTCACTTATTGAGGTACCTCAATAATAAAGACATTTTCTCTGCAGTTAGATGTGGCTAATATCTAAGTCCTGGCTCATATAGATGTGACTGGAAGCGATATGTGCAAGTTCCCTCCACTTCCCCTCTACCATCTTAAATGAAAATAAGATGGCAGGAGCAGCAGCAGTCATCTTGGACCACGAGATGGATGCCACACTTTACAATGTAAAAGCAGTAAGAGAGGACCTGGGTTTCTGATGTCACACACCAGATCTATCAAACCCATTTGTCTTAAGGGAGAGAAAAATAGCTTCAATCTTATTATTCAAGTGTCTCTGTTAAAACAGTCAAATGGGATTCAGCTCCTTATTGAGTCTATCTGGTAGACTTTTTTCCCAATATTAACACTATTTCCACGAAGACTTTTGAAAATGAAGTTTTCATACTCTAAACTTTTGGTCAAATGATGGTAAAGTTACTCTGTTACATGAAAAGGAGCACATCTTTATAATTAATAACATCCATGATTTCCTTAACTGTTGTCTAACATTGGTTGTTAAGATCACTGATTATTTCTCCAGTTACCAAGAGCAGGCTGCCCAAAAGCCAGAAGGAGACAAAATAAGTGTGTATCTTGGTTCTTAATAAAATATACCCTCTCCCCTGACACAAGGCACTTCATACCAATGTGATTACTAGAGGTCACCTTGTCAAGAGAAGGGAAAGGGTGTCCACTTGGGAATTGTAGGGGTTGACAGGGTTTGACCCTGTGGGGTGTGTGTGTGTTCTGGAGACACTAATGTCTTAAGAGCTGATTTGGGATGGGACTTTGAGGCCACTGACTTCTGTGGATCCTTGGGCCCGGTTACCTTCCACAGGCATCCTGTCCCCAAGCATCACTCTGCATGGGGGTGTGCAGCCAATTTCTGGAGAATATGCTGCTTCCCTAGCTTTCCATTTCCATCAACATGGGACCCCAGGGATGTGACAACTGTGCTGCTTTATGATGAAATGATATGAGGGAGGAGGCCACGTCCGTCTTTTTAATTTGCTCCACGCTGGCCTCGGGCCAACACAAAGAGATGGCTTCTCCTCTTAACATGCTGCTATCTGGTCTCAAGTGGAGCCCCATACGTCAAGCCTTCAGCAGAAAGGCAGTGGGAAGCCTTTTGATAGAAATCCCAGGTGCCTCAGGAACAGTGTGAAGTTAGCAGGGGCCGCCTCCGTGTCTCAGCGAGGCGGAATTCCCTGCCAAAATTAAAGTGGGTTTAGAAGAAACAACCCAAATGCTTTCCAGCTTGTTTTGATTTTCCATGTGACACAACACTAGATTGTGTGTATGTCTGTGTGTGTGTCACAGTGCACAGTGGTAGGGAGAAGGAAAACTTACAGCCGTTCTATTCTGGGTGAAACACAAGATCCTAACAACCAAATGTAAAGATGGAGACAGCTGCTCATTAATCCCTGTTGCAATGTCCCTTCCCTCCCTACCTTAGGAACAAATCACTAGGAAGGGGAGACACAAATATTTGGTTGGCATTTTTCTACCAACTGACAAGTGCTATTTACTTGGCCCCTTTTAACTCACTCTTGTATATGGCTCAAAAAGTGCAGGTGCCCAAGAAGTCATTGATCTCGGCTCATTGCTGAGTTGGTGATGTGGAAGGGACTTACCCAAAGGCAGCACAGCTCTGGATCACTGCTAGCTTGATGCTATACAGTTGTGCCACCTACGTGGATCAGGGACAAATACTTCAGGATAACATCTGGCCATGATTGGCAGGAGGCTTTAGGCAGCCCGAGCACTTCTGCCATACGAGCAGCGGGATGGAATAAGAAAAGAGCCTGCCCTTTGCTGTCAGCTAGGTCTACCTTACAATCCGTGGGGAAGCTCCTTATGGTCTGTGGGCTTCCCTTTTCTCATCTGGGAAACTGGAACCAAGAATATTGACCTTGTTAACGCAGAGCATCCTTAAGGTATGTAAAGGGCCTCCCTCAGTTCGTGGCACAAGGGAGCTGGACCTCAGCTAAGTCAAGGGCAGCGAGAGAGGCATGGGAGCCACTTCTCCAGATCTGTATTTGATGGGGACGCGGGACTGTCCTCTGTGCAGGAAGCTCTTCATGGATGCTGGTGGGTTGGATGGACTCTGGGCCCCAGAGAGTGCGTTCTGCAGACTGTGAGGCGGCTTGTGGAAAGCTGGCTTAAACATCAAACACGTTGGATGTTGATAAAACAGCTTTCTCCATCTGACTTAGGGTGTTCACTCGTCTTTCTTCAGCTCCCTGGAGGCACTGATCATATCGACGCCTCGGGCTGGAGGGGAGGCAAAGGCTTTCTCTTCCCTCCTTCCTTCTCCCCCCATTGGCCAATGCACTTTTGGTTACTGTACTTGTGACTGGGAAAAGGTGAAAATAAACTCTTGACAAAACAATGTGTTTTGGTCAAGTTCTGTACCCTCTGACTTGATTTGCTGTGTGTAGTGCAGTCTAAGAACAAGTGCAGACCACGTGGGAAGGAACATCAGGCTAGAAACATTTGGGATGTTGGAATGTAGTGTCTGTCTCTACTTCTGGAATGACCATCTGGTGAATGGTGTTTGTGTCTCCTGGCCCAAATCAGGGTTATATTATTCATGTAGTGACCTCGAATATATTTTGTATACATACCAGCTAAGCTCCTGTTCTTTAGGCCAAGGTCTTTTTAAAATCTCTTTTCTTTTGTAATAAGCAGAATTTCAAACCTGGCGGTACCTTGGCAGAGAAGAGGATTGCCCCCAAAGAGGTTAAACTCTGAAATATTCCTTTAAAAACTAAGATTCTGTAGCTGGTTTGCAAATGTTAAACATGTTATTCCTCTTGATGTTTTTCTCCCTTAATTGATTGTTTATTCCTCACACTGAAGATTAAAATTGGTTCAGTGTGATGTACTCAGTAAATAAGCAGTTCTGCTAAAACCCCACCAATGTTTGTTTCTCAGCCACAGCCACCCCTGTCCTGTGTCCACTCTCTGTCTCCTAAGGATGAGAAGGAAGCATGGAGTAGAGCCGGAAGGCCAGGTTTGGTGGGATGTGGTTCTCTAGAGATGGTCAGTGATTTTGCTGAAAACCAACTGCAGCAACAAAACACATTACTTATGATGGAAACTGCATTCAAACAGAGTTCAAAGACGAGAACCAGCAGTCAGGTGAGGGTTGGCGTAGAACCTCATCTAAGGGCAGAAGCCTCCTTCCTTTTCTCTCTCTTTGAAAGACTAATATTTCCATGACAAGGACAGTATGAAACAGACCAGGTGAAGCAGAACATCCAAGCCATAATTTGGCTTTTCATGGGTGTCTCTGTGGGATCCAGCTCCCCAAAGGATCACCTACGAGGCTGCAAAGATCACACAGACCCTTTCCTTGGGCGGCTGCTTCTCCTTGACCTTCGAATGTGGTCTATGCAGGATGCATTCCTACCCTACTTAAAGTCACTGATTGAAAATGTCAAGAAAAAATGAACAAGGCAGATAATCTCCAGCTGGGTATAAATGAAGACCAAGAGGAAGCAGATGTCCCAATACAGCCACATCAAGCCAGTGGTCCTTTGAATGGTCCAACTTCTCCAACAGATGGTCAGTGCACCTGCTCATGCCCCCCTCCCGAAAAAGGAGTGGGCAGGGGGTCACCATCTCACCACCTGGCTGTTGTAGTCCTCGGTGACAGTCCCCTCTGTGGCTCCATCCTCTTTTGGCCACCGGTGAGCCCGGTGTTCCCGCTGCAGCCTCCGCTCCTCCCGCCGCTTTTGGCGGTCCCTCTGGTGCTCCAGCTGCTTGGTGTGGTGGTAGCGCTGCTGGAAGAGGTCTTTCGCGTACTCATAGAGCTGCATGTCCAAGAAGTTCAACTCCTCGATGCGCTGGCGGGCGCCCTCGTTGATCTCCACGTTGGAAGCCCGCGTGATATTGAACTGCGTGAAGGGGGAGATGAACTTGAGGTTGAATGTCCTCTCAAAGAGAAACTGTGTCTTCCTCTGGAACTCGGTGAGCCCAAAGAAGGCCATGTTCTTCAGGTTGCTCTTGGCACTCTGCAACAGGATGGTGTTCCTTTCGCTCTCGTTCATGAAAGTCAAGTTGTAGCAGCCCACGAGGCTGAGGTCAGCCAGCATGCGCACCTGGCGGTTGTTGGCCAAGTTGTAGCTGCAGTCCATAAATTCCCGCAAGCTGACCCCAGACCAGTCATCCCCAGGGTAGCAGGTGGGCAGCTCATCGGGGGTGGGGCTTCTTCCATCACACATGTGGAGAGAGGTTTTCCACGTAGCCCCTCTCTGGACGTGTTTCCATTCACTCAGGTAACGTGACACTGGATCCCGCAGCATTGTGATGTAATAGAAATTCCTGGAAGAAATTAGAGAAAAAGTGTCAGTAGCTGACAACTCTAATGATGCAATTGTGAACCTCTGTGATTTTATATCAACATGGAATCCCTGAGCTTTTCTGCCAAATGCTCAAAGGAGATCGTTTGTCTGGATTTGCACCTATCAGAGGGGTGGGTGCATATTTTCACAAAGACAGGCACTACAGACCAGCTTTCAATACTAAGTGTGCTGCTCTTTTCCTCCCCAATAGAATGTGGAGAGGAAGGGGTGCCTTTGCTCATTCCCTGATGCATTACTAATGCATTAGAAACACCATGATTTTAAAATTTATTACTGTTTGCTAATTGATTTGATCCTTTTGACAATCTTTTGTAGTAGCGAGGTTACTACTTGAGAGGGAAACATACAAAGAAGTGAACTGACTTGTCCAAGGCCATGGAAATAGAAAACAAATTCTCCTTCATGTTTTCTCTGTACATAGCTATTCTGGATTATGAGCATGGTGGGGCTGGGAAAGGTAGGGGCTGCCCATCCCAACCCTGTTCCTAGGAGTGGTTGAGCAGAGCCTAGAGGCCCATCGGTCACGGAAGCCATAGAAAAGGCCTCATGGAGAAGCCGGCTGAACACCAGGCCTCCAAGCTGTCTTCCTGCTCTAAAACCCCATTTTGGCCTTTGCACTTCCACAGAAGCCAGTCTGATCCCAATTCCATTCCAGTCTAGTCTGCGGCCCATTGAGGAGGGCCCAGTGCAGAAATGCAGGGTCAATCATATTAACCCAGAGATCCCCAGAGGACAAGAGTCCTGAAATGCTCTATAAAGAGCACCAGGCCTGCCCTGACACCCGTGCTTAGTGCTGCAGAGAACCTAGGAACCAAGGCTGGTGCTGGATCTGACTGGATTCTGGCGAGTGGTCACAGGAGGGTACACAATATCCTGAGCAGAAAGCATTATTGTGCAGCCGCCTGCCTCAGCCTGGTGTCCAGAGGGCAGGACCAAGCCAGGACATTTGTGCTTGATTCATCCTAGTATGTGTTCTTTATAGAAACTTGACATGAACACACACGCGCGCGCGCGCACACACACACACACACACACACACACACACACATTTTGACAGAAAATCTGCTGGAAAATGACTTTTGGTTATCCCTGAATTATGCTCTATTTTGTCAAATATCTCTTATCAAGCAGTATGGGTATTATTTGCCCAAATCATTCCTATGTGCACGCAGCGATAAAGGGTGGGTCTGACTATAATTAAATCAAAGGCTATCTTACAGGAACATGAGACTGAAGAAATAGCGGGAGGGCTGGGAAGTCACCGTGCCCCTCTGTTCTCACAGCTCATGTCCACACTGGATGCAGTCAGACCCACAGGGCCAGGCTGCTCTGCACCCACTCCAGAAATCACCTCTGTTGGCGAATAGTTAGCCTGGCTTTCAGTGGGATGATGAAGAGGGAGGAGGAAAAGGAAAACCAGGATGCATTTTGAGGGCACATGCAGCTCATCAGAGAAGCTGAAACCAGTGGAAAAGAAACACTTTACTAATTCCAAGGAAGAGAACCTAGAGGTGCTTAATAAGTACCAAGGAAAAAACAAATTATTGGAGACTTACATTTAATTTCATGGAGATCCTATGCTCAAGTTGTCTAACAGATCACTCTCGTACCCCTTAGAAAAAGTGCTTTGCAACAAGTGGGGGCAAATGTTTTCTAATTTTGTCTAAAGTTGCAATGATGAAATTTTTATTTAGATAAACTCACTGGCATACTTCAATGCCAAATGCTGTCCCCATAGATGAGCACCCAAGATCTGAGATGCTGAGAACTTGCTGAAGGCCAGGCACCCTGCCGAGAGCTTGGGGGGCTTTGTTTTCACTTAGTGTTGGATGACCTCAGAACTTGAAGAGATGAAACAAGCTTCCCAAGGTGACCTTGGTAGTAAGTTACAGAACCTGGATTTAATCAGGCCTGGCTTCCTTCACAAAACCATTTGTGGGGGAGGTAGGGAGGTCACTACATCATGAAAAGAAAAATCTCTCATTTTATAGGAAATCCTCACCCTAATGCTTGTACTACTAAAGTGGATAGAAAAGAGGAAGAAAAAAGCCCAGTAAAAGCAAAGAAAAAATAAGGACTTTATAGGCAAAAATCTTTAAAATTCTGCTTTTTAAAAGGAATTGATAAAACTCCATTATTGAATGTTA
Organism: Xerus rutilus; assembly: GCA_028644305.1. Classification (NCBI taxonomy): domain Eukaryota; kingdom Metazoa; phylum Chordata; class Mammalia; order Rodentia; family Sciuridae; genus Xerus; species Xerus rutilus. Next base: position 130,606,368 of record CM053404.1, on the reverse strand, counting down.
TGCGTTTTTCTATATTCTGTTGTTGTGAATGGATAGCCTCATTTCAGTAGGAAAGCCAGTCAGTTTTGAAATGTGCTAAAGAAACCTGGACATCTTAAGTAACACTAGCTGCCTATCAAATGAGGAGGACAACTGCACTGGAACTGCCAAGCACGGGCCAGCCCGAGCCCTCGCCGCTGCCAGTCACCATCCTACAGTACTTGGTTCTCTTTCTGGGTGAAGAAATGACAAGTCCATCAGTGGAAGAAGATGTCCTAAAAGGTCAGTAGGGAAAGCAGGGAATGGCTGACACAGCCTCTGGTTCCAGGAGGGAATGGTGACGGTGAAGTTTTGCTCAGATTGGGCATGACAACTGCTGGGAACTGGGTGACATTCACCTTGAATCCTGCCTGAGTCCTGTGTTGGGGCTTACATGTCAATTCTACCAGCAGAGACTTTTATTTCACATAACAATAAATAATAAATATATAAATACAGTCATGATGATACCATAAGTCAGTGGGTTAAGGATGCCAAACACATCAGGGCAGAAGAACTTAAATCAGAAATATTGTTGGAGGAGCTCCAATTAGGCCACAAATGAAAAATTTCCAGCTTTCCTGTTAAAATACAAAATGCTCAAATAGATGTAAATAGCACCAATAAAAAATGCAGGGACAATCAAGGAATAAGTCTCCATCTCATTTATGGGATCAAAGTTAATATGATCTAGGTTTTTAAAGAACCATTAGAGCTGGGAGCTTTTGGAGATGTGAATTATAAAGGGTGGTGGTGTAAAGATTTGACTGAAACCTGCTGGGATATGAAGCAGCTCTGGTCTCACTGGGAAAGCTGGCCTGAGAGCTTCCGGAGGCTTTGTTCCATTGGAGGTCCATATGATCTCAGAGCTGAATGAAGCTGGTTTAGGACTGAAATGGTCTTGGATTCAAGTTAAACTTTATTCCATTTAATATTGCCTTCAACAATGCTTAGTGAAATCACAGGGTGATGTTTCTTAATAAAATAAATCCCAAATGTCTCTGAGTACTACCAGCCCAAGAAGTTAACTTGGAAATAAAGCTAACTCTGTCACAAAGACACGGAAGTGTACCAGTGGAACATTTATACTGATAAGTACAGAATTGTCCCATCCTAGGGTCCTGTATCGGAATGGCTAGGGGTGTCTGAGAATTGTTTAGTCAGACATTTTCTTATATGTGTTTTGTTTTTTCCATCCTGCAAAGCAATCAGGACACAAAATGAGAGACGTATAAAAATAAACCAAAAGGGTTGGAAAAAAATGGAAATAATGAAAAAAGCAACTGAAAATTTGACTAAATATTTTTTCTCATCTCATTTCTTCCTCTATTTTGATTTGCTTCTTGGCCTTCAGACAGAAAACAACAAAAACCATCAATGACATGGAGGGGATCCTCCTACCTGCACTGTTGACAAGACATGCTTCCCTTGCATGAAACCCCTCCTGCTATAATTTGCATCTGACACCTTCCCCAAAGGCGCATACATAAAGGCTTGGCCTCAGCTGGAACTACTGGAAGGTGGTAGGAGCTTTAAAAGGTGAGGCCTAAAGAGAGTAAGAGAGGTTACTGGGGACATGCTCTTTGAAGGGAATATTGTGACCCTGGCCACTGCCCATCTGCTTCTTTAATCTCCTGGCCACCACCAGGTAAGCAGCTTTGCTCCACCACACACTCCCACCAGGGTGCTACCTTACCACATGCTCAGAAGGAATAGGGCTAAGAGATCACGGACTTCAATCTCTGAAACTGTGAGCCTAAAGAAACCTTCTTCCTTGCAAGTTGATTATCTCAGGTATTTTGTCACAGGGACAGAGGGCCGACTCATACAACTTCCCCCTCCAGAACAACAGAAGTTCTTTCATCTGCTCCCATAATTACCAATTCAGTTTCTACTGAAAGTTTTTAAAGGATTCTGTACAACTGAATTCTGAAACTTGTTTTTTAGGCCTCACTTGTTCAACAGTACAATGGAAGGGAAAAATCAGTTTTAAAATGATAAAAGAAAGAAAAGAGAGGAAGGAAAAGCAACACCTAAGGGTTATGGTAGCCAAAAAATAAAATAAAATAAAATAAAGCCTTCATTGACTCCTTTCCTTTAAACTTAATCTCTTAAACCAATGTAGGGTGTCTTTTACTCATACACTTATCCTAACAGTTGGTCTAAACTTCCCGCAGGTATTAGAAACATAAGTAAAGTAGTATTCCCTTCATCTACCCATTCATTCACTCATAACTCTGCAAACATTTGAGTCCCTCTGTTTACCAAGCACTGGGGCTAGGCATGGGGGACACAGAAATTAATAAGACTTTGTCCCCAAAGAGACATTGGGCACCCAATAATTTTGATAAAGTGAGAGATATGCTAACTACCAGGTGAAGGGAAAGTTCTGCCAATCTCCTTGGACCAGAGCAATCCCTAACCAGATGTTCTGTCCACAGAGCTTCCGTGTGCCATCTACTTCATTGAAAGCATAGGTGAATTCATTTGAGAAAGTTCCAAATGATTGGAGCACTTCAGAATTGTCCTTCTGCAGCCACAGGGTAATGTTGTATACTCAGATAGATTAGAGAGTGGGGTACTTTTGTTACTTAGTAATTATTTTAATTGATTATTACTATGCAGGCCATCATGGCTTACTACAGTTCAAAGAAATGGAGCACACGCTTTTCCAGGGCTGGTTTAGGACCACTTTTGGCCCCCTGCTCTGCTGTAAGGTAAGCACACTGAAGAATTCTAAACACAACTAAAGGCGAAACTGCCCTCTCTCACTTTGACAGTCCTTATCTCTTTTACTCCCGAGTACCTTGCTCATCCTTTCTGGACCAACTCAGGGTGTGTCTCCACCACCTCTGACTTTCTAGGTACAGGCTTCCTGCACCACTTATCACACTTAATCATGTCCAAGATTTTAGGTTCCTTTGTGATAACTGTACCTGGGCCCTCATGTCCCACAGCAACTAGCACAAAGTCCTGATCATAGTTGAGTTTTAGTAAATAACTAGGTTAAAAAGTGATAATTACACAAAATAAATACACTTGAATAACTAAAGTTAACATTGCCTTTCCTGAAAATGCCTTTCCCTTCTCTCTTTTAAAAATAATCTTGTCTTTATTTTGTAATGTACAAAATATGGTCAAAGAGTAAAAAGAATCTCTAATGTATCTGTCATTTAATTGTGATGGTCAATGATACATAGAGAGGCACAGTCATCGCAAACTTAGGTCAAAATGTCAAACATTTCTCATACAACAGGTAAGTAGTAACAATTCATTTTTAAATATCAAACTTACTGCTTTTCTTCTGAACTGCTTCAAGAACTTATTTCACTTAACATTTTATTGTATAATTTGCCCCTTTCTTTAATTAGATAGTGACTTAATTAACATATGCTTGTTGAGAGTTTGCTATGTGTGAGGAGCTGCTGTAAGAAATGTGGAGAACATCAAAAATAAATCAAATACCCTCAGTGTTGTTGGTACAGGTGAGGTACGGTAGAAAAAACAGTATTAATTAGCAAGTTACAGAGGTAAGAAGTGGACAGAGAATATTTGAGAGAGCTCTCTGTACACTTAAGGATCAGCAGAGCAGGGCCAGGAGGTTCATGCTGTGGATTTCACTAACCACCGGCTTAAAACATGAATGAATGGCAGGGGGCTTAAGCTAGCAGAGGAAGTTGAGACCAAACAGTCCTGGGCTCTGAATGCAACTGTGAACGGCTAAAAGAGGAAAGGTGTTGATCTAGGAAGACTCATTTAGCAATAGTATTAAAAATAGACGGAATTGGCAGAAACCAAGACATTCTGAAGCCATGGTAAGAGACTAGCAGGGACAAGCCCGGAACCGTGGGTGTTGGTAGGCAGGAAGCAGGGAACAGATTCAAGCCACATCTTACACCCATCTGTCATTACTCGCTCCTCCTCCCTGACTGTCCGTCTGCTCTGTACCACTTCTCTCATTCCCTTCCATCTCATCTTTCTCTGTCAACATTGCAAGAGAAGAGAAGGGAGGTAGAGCAAGTGTCTCCATCAGAATGGTGGAGTAAGAAGTCGCAGGGATCACTTTGCCTGTGGTGATTAAAAACACATTCCCTTTTATGAGGCTGTGACTTGCCAATCCAATGAGAAGACAAGTGAAAGAATTTACAAAATGCTAGGCTCTCAGAAGTTTAATGACTATGCTCCTTCCACCACCAGCTTAACCCTTATAAAATCAAGCAGCAAAATTAATACCTCTAGCACTCTACAGTTTTATATATTCATAAAAATCATTCAAGTGGGAACTCCTCCACCCAGCAGTCTCTGACATGCTCAGTGGAAGCAATTTCTTCCCTGCTCCCCCCAAAAAACCTGAGTCCCTGTGCCATTACCTCTATTCTAGCCACCAGGGAATGGTCTCTCATTTGGACAGACTTCACATGATCGGAGAGAGGGGAGTGTACCTTGCTCACTTTTCTTTCCCCAGGACATACTGCACCTGACCTGACACATCATGGGTCTCCCATTGGTCACTGTGGAGTGAATCAATACATAAATTATATCAGCCACTGTTTCAGGGATTCTTGGATCTTGTGAAATGCATGGGATATAATAAATTTCTGGAAATCCTTCTTGCCTTAGACTTTGAAAAGAGCTTTCTCTGGGTAACCAAGTTTTGTCAAAGCACAGTGACTCAGGAAAGGCACTGTGAGCCATGATAAGGGATGGACTTGGGGGCACCTGGAGAGAAGGATATCGCTGGTGCTCACCTTAGGGCTCCTGCCCGCGACAGTGCATCAACATTAAGGGGTCGTGTGCATTTTGACAAGTGAAACAGCTCCTCCACTTGCTGTCCTGTGCATTGGAATCACTTCCCAAATGCTCAGGGTGGAATTAATTTCTTGACTCCCTTTAGAACAGCGCGCTCATTATGGGCTGCCCATTGTTCATGATCTCGGGAGCGCATTATCGGGCCTGCGCTGTATCTGATAGGGAAGCCCGTCACTGAGCGCCGCGCAATCAGGCTGCCCTTTGACATCTCGATGAAAGGCCTTTTATTCAAGCCTTGAAAACAAATTAGGGAACTTAAGAACAATGTTTTAAGCAAAGGGGACACTGGAAACTATGATTGTCAAGTATC
>CM053404.1:130573556-130600731 GCA_028644305.1 Xerus rutilus | reverse complement strand
CAGTATTGTCTTAAATGTGGAGGAATTATGGTAAGTGGCAATAATATCCCAAATAATAAAACACAGCCCTGGCCTCGTGGAGCTCCTGGTCAGGATGGGAACTCAGAGACAGCACCAGGTGTGGCCTATAGATCACCTGAGCAACTTCGTGATGAGTGAGTTCCTGATCCCTGCTCCACCAGATTTGCTGATTCAGTGGACCCAAGGTTTCTGCATTTTTAAATGTGTCTCCAGATTGCACTTAAAGAAATTAAAATTTGAAAACTAGTAGTTTCAATTTTAAAAGTGGAAAACAAGACAGGAAATGAAATAGCATATTTTTAGGAAATCCTTTAAAACATTCATCCATAAGAGTTCCCTTTGCCAGACTGATCTTTCTAAATTCTTAGCCTGACTCTTTTCTGGGGTTCCTTAAATTCACCAAACATAACTCTCAGTTAGGAAGAGTCATGTTAGCATCAGATTACAATAAAGATTTTATTACTAGACTTCACTTTTTAAAAAAGAATACATTATTACAGGGCTAACAAGAAGAAAGTGCAATCCCAGGTCCAAGAGCTTTTTCCTTGAGTCTAAAATATGAAGCAATAGCTCAAACGGCTAGAGGTGAATCTATAAATTCTCCCCAGATCAGCGTGCATTTTGTTGTGTCCTGTTTTGTGCTTTCAAGGAGGGTCATGCCATCATTTCAGGAGAACTTCTTGCCTCTCTGCATTCCATCTGTACCCTGTAGTAGCCTGACTGGCTCTCTTCATCTGTGTCCCTGTTTTAATTCCCAGGGACCATTTCCTTCATATTGATCACTGAATTGACTTCTCACGTATATCCTCCACTCAAACCAACCAGAGATTCCTAAAAGAAGTTCCCTTAGTCTGACAATGTGAAATTCTCTGCCAAAAGATCCCTCATCTTTTCTTCTTTCTTTCTTTCTTTCTTTTTTTTTTTTTTAAAGAATCTGTCTCTTTTCAAAATTAAGCTTTTTGAAGAACTGGCCTATTGATGATTCCACACACCCAACTCTATGCTTTCCCTCCTGCCTTTTCTCCTCTAAGTGCTGCTACATCAGTCAGCTAGGCTGGTTTGATGGCACTCACTAAACAATTCCTTACTCTCAGTAACTTAAAGCAGCGAAGGCTTATTTTTGTGCGAATGTCTGTCATAAGTTAGCAGGGAGCTAGCCTCGATTTCATACTCCAGAGTCAATTGATAATGCAGCCATGGAGGACATCTTCGCTGCCAGGCCAGAGGAAGGTGAGATCTGGTGACTCATGCTGGCAATTATGACCTTTGACCAGGAAGCCACAATTGTGAGCTTTGACCTGGAAGTGACACATACTTCCTTCTCCCTCTACTCATTCATCAAAACTAGCCACATGGTTCCACCCAACCACAACAGCCTCAGGACGCAGAATCCCACCAGTGGCTCAAGTAGGAGTGAATATTTGTCAACAGCACTCATGACTACCAAAAGTACTTTTCAAATCCTTTCAATACTAAAACTTCAGCTCAAATAACTCTTCTGTTGCTTTTAAAACAGAGCCCAGCTGGATGGCAGTGGTCTCTTTTCCCCTTTGTTCTCAGAATTCTTACTTTCTGTTCCATTTGACACTGTCAGATTGATACATACTCTAAATTATTATTTCATGTATATGTCTTACATCCCCTGGGACCAGAAATTGTGTCTTTTTGGAAGTCATTCACCTGATCTACCACAGTTAAGAGCTCATAATAGATATTTCACAGTATATCTAGGCATTGATTACCTTTCTAAATTACAGTTAAAATACGACATCCATAACCACACTTTCATTTTGCACCACTGATACACGCTCACTGCACATTAGAGCTTTGAACTCCTTGTGTATTCAGTTAAAGGCTTATGACAATCATTTCAAATACCATTTCTTTAGTTTGTTTTATGAAGCATTGCATTTTATGAAACACTTGTTTTTAGATATTTTAAAAATGTTTTACATGTACCCCAAATACAAGACAGTGCCTGACAAATGATAAGCACTGAGTACATATCTGTTGATTGATAAATTCAATCTCTGTTCAAAACAATCCTAAAATAAAGAAAGCTTATTTTACAGATGAAGAAACTGACTGAGGCTTAGGAAAGTCTGATTAAAAAAAAAGTAACATAGTAATCTTAGATAAAATAAAACTTTTATCAAAACTATTAAAAGAATATTGCTTTGATTTAGAACAGAATTTATATTTTAAAAGCTTTTAAGCTCTTATTCTAGCTGTGCTTTTCAGGATAATCAAGAGAAGCTAACTCTAGCTACCTAAGGGAGAAAAGGACATTTGGGAGGGCAGGGAAGAGGAGGTAAAGGAGAGCTTGTAGAACTGGCTGGAGAATTAGGATCAGAAAGGAAAGCTGGAGTGAGGAGGCCAGCCCCTGATGGCGTCTGCTGAGGAAGCCACACGCCCTGTGCCTTTCCTGGTGGGTCCAGGCTCCACGGCTACTGGGCCTTATGCCTGCCCCTACTCTCTGACCCTCTCCTCTGACTTGCAGGTCACTGGTCAAGCCTGCTTACATGTTATAGGAGATGGAGCCCTGTGTCTACCATCTTGGGAATTTCAGAAATAAGAAGAGTAACAAAGGAACCAAATGGCAAATTTCCAAAACTGTTAGATAGAACCAATCAGACTCCATGAGCTGGATTGGTATTTCTGCTTCCAAATCAATAACACATAATCAACTCTTGTATCAGGGCTTGGAGTATAGAAAGTACTTCCATACAAATTACTTCTGGGGCTAGATGTAACTGCTATTCTCATGTGATAAAAAGGAAACTGAGTCACAGGTAGGTTACCTGGTGGGGACAATAACAGAAAGTGTTAATGGAGGCAGAGCCCAATGCTACAGCCTTTCTTTCTCTATTAAAGTGTTTATTCTTCCACACTACACTGCATTTAAATTCCTATTAGAATTCTGGAAATATAAAAAAAAACATAAACTAGAAGATTAAATTTTTTTTTTATTTAGAATGCTTGTTATGGTTTAGATGTGAGTTGTCATCCAAAAGCTCATGTGTGAGAAAACACAAGGAAGTTTAGAGATGAAGTGATTGGATTATGAGAACCTTAACCTAATGAGTGCATTAATCCCCTAATAGAGATTAACTGGTTGTAACTATAGGCAGGTAGGGTATGGCTGGAGAAGGTGGGGCCCTGGGGGCATGCTTTTGGGGGATATATTTTATCCCTGTTGAGTGGAGAATCTCTCTCTCTCCTTCCTAATGTGATGTCCTGAGCCACTCACCCTCCACCACACCCTTCCACCATGATGTTCTGCCTTGATTTGGGCTCTAAGGAATGAAGATGGCCATCTATGGACTAAGACCTCTGAAACTGTGAGCCCCAAAACAAACTTTTCCTCCTTTAAAATTGTTCTATCAGGTCTTTCGGTCACAGCAATGAAAAATCTTACTAAACAACGCTGCTTCCCAGCTTCTCATGGACTGGCACATGTGGAGAATGGCTTTCATTGTACAGCCCACTGGGGAGAATGGAGGAGGCCAGCAAGGCCAGAGGCTCCAGGTAAATATGGGCCCCTCAGGCTCCAGAGAAGGCTGAAAGCAGTGAGATCTCACACCATACTATTTGAGGAGCTCTGGTTTATTACATAAAAACCATGATGATAGCACTTTCTAATCAATGTGGCTGAGTAGAATATTAACTGCAATAGCCCATCACCTGGGATCATCCACCAAATCTGATTTCACAACTGCTCTGGGCCAGAGTAAGTGGCTGGGACAGAGAAAGATGCCTCAACACTTACGAAGAGCTCACAGCTCACAGGAGAGACACAAAAAGGAGCAAGAACCTACAGCCCAGTGTGATGCGGCCAGGAGCCAAGGAATGCTGCAGCTCCCAGGACGGGAAGAGATGGGTCTCTCCAGAGCTGCAGAGGAACTGTGCACTGCCTACCCCTGGACTTTGGCTCAGCAATACTGACTTCTGCCCTCCAGATCTGTGAGAAAATAAATGTGTGTTATAAGCCACCAGGCTGTGAAGTGTTTTTACAGTTTGAGCTCTAGTGATTCACTGTCAACCTGGGAGTGGTGCAAGTCTCAGAATCCCTTTGTCTGTATGGTTCCAGGGTAGAATGGCCTCCGAGGGAAGGTATGGAGGATGTGGGAGGCAGCAGCAACTGCACTCTAGAGGTCACCAGAAGCTAGAGGCAGAGACAGGCACACAGCATGTGCCCCCTCTTACCCCACTGTTTCTGACTGTTCTCTGCTGATGGCATGGCAGTGCTTCCAGGCCCTCGTCAGCTCCGTACTGGGAATACACAGAGCCAACAAGCCAGGAGGAGTCAGCAGCCTTCTACGGGGCTTCTACTCCAACCACCTGCGGGGCCCCTTGTGTCAGATCCCCATGCCGGGCTTCAACAGCTCTTGCAATCTTGACTCTTTCATGCACACCAGGACTAATTGGCAAATTTTCTTTTATTTTATAATTCTCCTTTTTGGATCTTATGCTCCAAGTTTCTCCCTTTCACAATTGTGAAAGTTCTTCTTCCTGCTATCAATTCTTTAACACGCATAGAGGTTTTATTTCCTTGATTGAATCTTGATTGATTCACACCCCTGAGCTAAGTTAGGCTTGAGCCCAGCACAGAGGGGAGATGGGAAGAACAGGGGCAGAGGAGTGAGATGAGACAGCCGGGGATGGCTAGGAGTGGTAGATGGAGGTGCAGAAGGGAATGAAGGGGAGGTTGCTGCTTGGGATTTGGGACAAGGTGCGTTCACTTCCCAGGGCTGTCACAATAAAGTAGCATACTTGGGTGGCTTAAAGAAAAGACATTTAGTGTCTCAAAGTTCTGAAGGGCAGAATTAAAGATCAGGGGCCAGGAGGGCTCCGAAAGTGAAGAGAAGGATCAGTTTCAGAACTCCCCCAGCTTCTGGTATTTTTGTATTTTTCTGACAATCTTTGGGGTTTCCTGACTTGGGGCTACATCACCCTAATCTCTGCCTTAGGTTTATACTGCATTCTTTCTGTGTGCAAGTCTATGTCAAATTTCCCCTTATAGAAGGACACCAGTGACATGTGTGTGGGGCCCACCCTGCTCCACTATGACCTCATCTTAACCAATGACCTACAGCAGCCCTATTTCCAAAGAAGACTACATTCTGAGATATTAGAGGCTGGCACTTCCACGTACGAATATTTAGAGGACACACTTTAACACATAATGTGGATGGTGACACAATAAGGAATTAAGGAGGTGGATTGTGGAAGGTAGTATTCAGTTTGGGGTGAAAGTACAGTCAGCATCTGTCAACTTTTGAGTGTTTGTGCCCAGAATTGTGCTTATAGCTTCACATGTGCTATCTCACTTATTCTTCACCATTTCCATTTTCCACGTGCTTAGAAATAAGCCACAGAGAATTTAAGCCTTTTGATCAAGGTCCAGGTTGACTTTGAACCCAGGTATCTGATCTAGAACCCTCACTTTACCTTTTATGATACTGCTCCCATGGGGAAACCTATGAAAGCATGAATCTCACAGGCAGTCGTAATCAGTGAAGATGCAGGTTTGGCAGATACCAGCTTGGAAAAATCTTGAACATTCTAGAATCTGTCTAAATCTAAGAACACATGAATCTTTCCTGCAATGAAACTATCAACATTAAATTGATTCATAGTTAATTTATCCTACATATTTGTCAACCCATTCAGTTACCTAAGGCTACATTTTACAAGGTTATTGCCAGAAATACTGTTTAAGTTAACCTTTTTTTTTTCCTGCTATGACCAAAAGGCTGACAAGAACAATTTCAGAAGAGGAAAGTTTATTTGAGGGCTCAGGGTTTCAGAGTTCTCAATCTACAGACCATCAGCTCCATTGCTCAGGGCTCAAGATGATGCAGAACATCACGGTGGAAGTGTATGGTAGAGGACAGGGGCTCAGGAACTCACATCAGGAAGGAGAGAGAGAGAGAGAGAGAGAGAAAGAGAGAGAGAGAGAGAAAAAGAGAGCGCACGAGCGCAAGCGAGCACACTTTGCTCAACAAGAACAAAATATATACCACAAAAGCACACCCCCAGAGACCCACCTCCCCTAGTCTCACCCTACCCGCCTTCAGTTACCACTCAGTTAATCCCTATTAGGGGGTTAGTTTACTGATTAGGTTAAGACTCTCATAACCCAATTATCTCAACTCTAAATTTTCTTGAGTTGTATCACATGAGCTTTTGGAGGACACCTCACATCTAAACTATACTGAATGTGCAGTAAACACTTACTGTTGTTGATACTTTTTGGTCAGTCAAGTACATATAATATTTACAATGTAGTTTTTTCCCCAAACTGATTATTATGGTCATAACCAGACTAAATTCTGATATTCTTTCCAGTTTGTTTGTAAGAGTCATTTCCTCAGAAAAGTCTTCTATAATCTGCTCCCATGAGGAAGCAGAAGCTCTTCCGTATGTCCACACTGTCAACACGTCCATCCTTTCTAGGTGCTACTACTACACTTTATTTAAAGCATTTCCTACATTATTGGTATCTATTTCTGGGACCTATGTTCTATGATGAGAGGGGCTTGGTCTATTTTGTTTCCATTATGCCTTTAATATCTGCTCTAGTACCTGTTCAGCAAAATTTTGATGAGTTTATAAATATATAAATTAATTTAACTTCAATCATCCATTATTCTGAACCTTGGAAATATTAACATTATTTTAAGAGGAAGGTCTTCACCTGTCTGTGGAGGTTCTCTGGATGAAGTTACAGTGACTTCTTTGCTTATTAGTTCTGTAGGTCTCTTCCTTCATAAGACAGAATCCATCCCAACTCTAGCCGTGGGCTTACCCTTGATGAGTGATACAGACACTTGTAATTCTACATATTTTTAAGTGTGGATACATACTTAATAGAAGCCCTGAAACAAAATTTGTGAAACATTTCTTTTAGGAGACAGAACAACCCAGGCTTCTAGATACCCTAAAATATATCCAGAGCATTAGAGTCCTGCATCCTTGGAACAAAACCACATAGGATTTAATGGAATTTTTTAAACTGAACTTCACTTAGATATAAATGTAAAGTAACAATGTAATTGTTTTTCTCCTGCTGTCCCAGTTTTACCATAGGGATATTTTTGAGGATGTTGATGACTACATTACATTGTAACTCCTTGTTAGAGACTCATGCAGAAACATCAAGTCCTATATACCATTCCTTTTGAAAATATGTGTATTTTTGTCATATGGTCAAATCTTGGTTTTCTTGCTTGAGAAATGAGAATAATCATTGTTATCTATTTGCATTTGTGAGAGAATATAATGTCTTAATGCTAGCAACAAGCTTACTTAGCCCAGTGCTTGGCACAGGGTAAACAATGAATAAATATCAGCTACCTGTCTGATCATTATCATCATCATCACTGTCATCGCCATCATCACCATCTTGATCTTGTCATTGAGGGCTGGAAAGCTCCAAGGCACATTCTTGGTCACCTCTACTAAGTAAGATCAGTTATGTCCAAAACAACCTTAGATTCATTTTATTTTTCCCTTAAACCGATTTTCTCATTAACATACTTCTAAGTGCATGTCTGTGCATACTTTAAGACACCATTTCCAACCTTTGTAGAATAAGGTGAGTTGTTAATACATGCATACAATTGTACACGAGTTTTCAAAAAGGAAGACAGATCACAAAGAGATAAAATGATTTGTACCTAAAAAATGATTTGTAATACCTGTGTCCTAAATCGTAGCTCACGGCCTTATTTTGTGTGTGCATAGAAGACCACTGAAGCATCTCTCTTGCTAAATTTCAACACAGTTCCCAGTTCCCTCCAAGAGTCTGGTGTGATTTCTACCCCGCTCTGCGTAACTTACTGTCAAAATGAAAGTATTCCTCCTTATTTGGCACAGAAATTGCATTGGAGGAAGGATGGACCTTGAGAGAACAGATCACAATAGCAGGAAAAATAAGAGATGATCCCTGGAGTGCTGTGCACAGCTGAGGTAACCTGAGTATTGCACAGAGAACTGATATAAGTAGAGATTTTAATATTATTTTTAAGGGAAGAAAAAGTCAATTTCTCTTCATTCCCAATAGTGACTGTGATTAATCTGTGGGGGAGCCACCAGACACAGAGACCTTGAGGATTTATGTCTCTGTATGTGTAATAAGTGTAAGTCTAGAACTATGTTTGTCTGTAAGCCCCAGGCTGTGCCCTCCAACACTCGAGGCACCTTCCTTCCATGTACCGCATGGCCTCAGAAGCTACAGCAGGGACATTTGGGGCTCTCACCAGACCCACATATCTCTATAGCAATTCACTTTTCTAAAGAAGAAATACAATCAATCAACAAATATATGAAAAAATGTTCAGCATCTCTAGAAATTAGAGAAAGAAAATCAAAACTATACTAAGATTTCATCTCACTCCAGTCAGAATGGCAATTATTAAGAATACAAGCAACAATAAATGGTGGTGAGGATGTGGGTACAAATATACACTTATACATTGCTGGTGGGAATGCAAATTGGTGCAACCATTATGGAAAGCAGTATGGAGATTCCTCAGAAAACTTGGCATGAAACCATCATTTGATCCATTTATCTCACTCCTTGGTTTTTACCCAAAGGACTTAAACTCAGCATACTACAGTGATGCAGCCATATCAATGTTTATAGCAGCTCAACTCACAATAGTTAAACTGTGGAACCAACCTAGGTGCCCTTCAACAAATGAGTGGATAAAGAAAATGTGAGATATATACACAATGGAATATTACTCAGCCTTAAAGAATAATGAAATGATGGCACTTGCTGCTAAATGGATGGGGCTGGGGAATATCATGCTAAGCAAAATAAGCCAATCCCAAAAGACTAAAGGCTGAATGTTTTATCTGATATGTGGAGACTAATTCACAATAAAGGTGGGGGAGGCTAGGGAAGAATAGAGTACTTTGGATTAGACAGAGGGGAGTGAAGGGAGGGGAGGGGGTTTGGGGGTAGGAAGGATCATAGAATGAATCAGACATTATTACCCTACATGCATATATGACTACATGACTGGTGTAACTCTACATCATGTACAACCAGAAGAATGAGAAGTTATGTTCCATTTATGTATGATGTGCCAAAATGCATTCTACTGTCATGTATAACTAATTAGAACAAATCAAAAAAATGTAAAAACAAAAAGAAATTCAATTTTCTCTGTTGCAGTAAGTTTCATGCTTTCCCACAGCTACCACTGCTACCCCCACTTCTGGCCTCACAGAATTCGGCAACGCTACTCCAAACCATTTGCTTTGGTGCGATAGAGAGGAAGGCCCAGGGGATACTGCTGTCGCCGGCAACTGATGAACTGCTGCAGTCTACCAGCTTGTGGTCCTATAGTTCAGACACTGCCCCAGATCCCTGCCCAGGTACAATTCGAGGCAGAGGAAAGATGCGTCCTCAATAGGTTTCCTTCAAATGAGCTGCCAACTGTTGAGGGTAGGACCTACCTCCACAGTCTCATGGACTCTGGGAGCATGAATTACATTAGAAATGTGGTTTTCATAAAAATTCCTCCCTCCCCAGCACACACATCATCTGGGGGTATATTCCACATGATTTACTAAGTGATTCTTTAAGCAAATCACACAGAAGAAGCACAATGACATTTTCCTTTCCTGCCATCAGGAGTCCAGCTAGATGCCAGCCCAGCCCAGGCCCCAGCACAACACTTCCCCACTCTGATTACTGGGTCTCTGTCAACACACGTGCATGTTCTGGCAAGATTTCAAAGTTGAATGTAAGGCTGTTGGCCTAGAATACTGAGTTCCAATCTTGGCTTGAACTCTGAGTCTTTTACTTTTGTTTGTTTTAAAAGGAAACAAAACAAAACACATTTTTCATCAGTTTGTGCAAAGTCATTCTCACCTGCCCCTCTGGGTACAGTGAGGACTAATGGCTTCCATTTCCTATCCATGCCCCGTCCCTCCCTGGTAGTAAGTTAGGGATATGGGCCCATTAACCGCAAATGTTGCTCCAGTGGCCTTAAAGGATTACTATTCCTCCCAATGCCCTGAATTTACTGGTACAAATCTGGCTCAATGAGTTAATGGGCTAATTAGTTAATTGCCAACTCTACAAAGACAAGAAGTGCTTTTATTTTTCACTTTATTATATTCTAAGAAGTAATAACTATAGTGAGGAGATGCTAAGAGGATTTGAAAGCGGCTGAATGGTTGGGACATGGGACACTGGCATCAGTAGACTCTTGTTCAGCCTGCATTGGGGGAAGAGATTGGAGTCCAATTAAAAAATCCTTTTGATGTGGGAATGCCTGTCATAAAGTAAAATGAAGGGTCAGGGCCATAGAATAAAGGCCTGTTCCTGTGTTACTGGGTGAGTGGAAGATTCTGTGCTCTTGTGTGAACCTAGGCAAGATTTGATCTGCAGTATAACTCAATATACAAAATGGTGATGCACTTTGTAGTGAGTGAGGCTTTATTATGCCACTTGAAAATAAGATTGTTAGAGCTATAGAAAAGAACAATGGGAAAATACTTGAGAATATGAACATTCTATATTGAAGGGTGAGGTGAGACCAGCATGGGGGCATCTGAGTCACAGATACTATAAACAAGGGGATGTCATTGGAAGATGTTCAACTGGTTGGTTGTGATCAGAGATTATATAGCTCAGACAACTTGTTTCTAAGGAGAAAAATTTAAAATTGTATGAGCCTCTGGATGATTTGGGAATGTGTTCAGTCCCTGAGCACACTAGTGCATTCTGAAGAACTGGAATCCTACACAGAACAGTCACAGACCCAATGATGGATAATTAAACATTCTCACTACCACAGGAAGCATGTTTAATTTAAGGCTCTTGCCAACACAGTAACTAATAAGACTTTTAGAAAAAAAATATATTTATGAAGAAAAGCTAAAAGTTTTTCTCAAAAGTGAGTTTTTGTTAGAAGAGAAAAAAGCTTCTAAATGGAAAACACACACATCTGGTCCTAGTAATGGTGACTGAATTAATCTTGCGCAACGGAGGAGACCCTCTTATTTGACTCTGCAACAGTTACTTCTCCTTTTTATTGCAGCCCACACTCTGATTTTCTTTCCTTTCTACCTTTTTCAGAATCAGGCCACTCCTGAGGGATCTAGGTCATTAATGATGGGCCCATTGCTGCAAAGGATTGGTTCACAGGTGGGCGTGTAGTCAGTTTTTTTTTAATATATTTTTTTTAGTTGTCAAAGGACCTTTATTTTATTCATGTATTTATATGTGGTGCTGAGAATCGAACCCAGTGCCTCACGCATGCTAGGTGAGCGCTCTACCACTGAGCCACAGCCACAGCCCCATGTAGTCAGTTTTGTCAGTGAGACAAGGGATGATGGTATGCATATATAATGGAGTTTCACTCAGCTACAATGATGAATGAAGTTATGGTATTTGCTGGTAAATGGATGGAACTGGTGAAATAAGCCAGGCTCAGAATGTCAAGGATCAAATGTTTTCTCTCATATGTGGAATCTAGAGCAAACTAAGATAGCAATATGGAATATTCCATGAGAACAGAAGGGGGATCAGTGGAGGACAGCAAGTGGATTAAGGGGGAGGAAGGAAGGACAGGATGAGGGAGGAACGGAATTGACCAAATTATGCTATGTACATACACAAACACACCACAGTGAATTCCTCTTTTATGTATATCTCTAAAGCACCAATCAAAACAATAAATAAATAGAAGAAAGAGCAGTAGAGTAGAGGAAGGGGAACAGGGGAAAGAGGAAGGGGTGGAAAAGAGGAAGCCCTCGGGACTACAATGGAGCAAATTATATCCCATGCTGTGTGATTATGTCAAAACTAACTCCACTATTATGCATAACCATAATGCATAATAAAAACCTAAAACAGAGGATGTCTACTGGGGAAATTTTCCTTCCCGATGAATTTCTGGAGCAGAATTTCTTCAATCAATTGCCGGACAAAGTCGTATTTTGGAATACCTCCGGTACTACTTCAACAATCTTGCAATTATAAGGGAAGACTGCCTTTTGATGAAGCCAACACAGAGGACGGAGAGAGACTAAGTCCTTAATGACATTCTTGAGCAACTGATCTTGCTATTATGTATTTCTAGAGTTCTGTTCATGTGACATGCTAAATCCCATTATTGCTTATTCTAGTTGGCCTGGATTCTCTGTTATTAGAAATGAAGATATCCTTACAAATGCAAAGTAAATGGCCGTGTCTGACCCAAATCATTGTTTGTTCAAGTAATGTGAAATATGAGATCATATGTTCATTAAGAACACCAGCAGTATGGATAGTCCTGTCTATTGGACTGTACAAACTTGGATAAGCCACTGAAACTTCAAACCCCTGGCTTCTGCCTATAAAGGGACAATAACCACTTAAACAACAAGTTGAGCATATTCCGATATATCATGACTCAGATGTCCCACACTGTTCTCACCTTATTCTTATACCTTTATATTCTTATTTGTAGAATATTTCATAGGGCAGTTTATAAGATTAAGTAAGAGAATGCATGCTAAATGTGGACCCAAAAATAATATTTAAAATACAAACACACATACCATATAAAGACAACTCTGACAGCTGTTTTCAAATAGGAAAACAAATCAAGTGAGAAAATAAACACCACTCAAGCAGCAGGATAAACAAACCTTGAAAGCCATATGGTATATTGGACAGCATCTGTGCATAGGACTTAAGTCTACCTTTTTTTATACCTAATTCATAATTAAGTGCAAAATATCAGTATACATCTCAAATCTTTTAGGAACTTGGAGTCTGAGAGATACTCAATGTCCCATGTCCTTGAGATTATCAGAGAAGGATCAGACAAGGAGATGGAGATGGAAGAGCCCATTAGGTCGATAGGAAAAGAACAAACTAAATGTGCTGATCCAGAAGCCAAGAGCAGTGCGCACGAAGCCTGTAGGGGACAAGGTGCTGAGTGCTGAGGAAACACCAAATGACACAAGAACCAGGAAGTGACCACAGGATATCTGTGCAGGAAGGAGAGGACAACGTGACTGGATTGTTCTGAGTAGTAAATAAGGAAAGAATTGGGGAAGTGGTTGCATACACACTTTATATTTTACTAGGACTGGATGAACAAAAATAGGGCACTAACTAGAGGTGCACCAAAAGCATCTTTTTTTCGGTTTTCTTTCTTTTAAGACGTGTATGTACTGATGTGAGTGGGGCAAGGAGAGGGAGAGACTGACGGCTCAGCGAGCACAGAGATGACAGTAAGAGGAGAGTTCTTGAGATGGGAGATCATGATGAAATATTTGGCTTTCAATAGGCTCCGGACAACCTTGCTCATCATTACCACATGGGAAGAGGTACATGGTGGATTTCGTGATGGGAAGACAGGGCTGTTTCTGTTGGTTGGCTTCTATCCTGTGCACTATGATATACAAATGAAAAGAGAAAAAAGTTCCCAGGAATGGAAAAGTCTTATGCATTATCTTTTTGAGGATTTCAAAATTTTGACTCTGGGATAAAAGCACAGAATTGTGAGAATGAAGAATAGAATTTGTCTAAACTTAGACAACACTCTAATTGTTCAGACACTGAGTCCCTTAGATGAATAGGTTCTTCGGAATAGTTGCAGTAGAAATGCTTTGGGACAGTACGGTCACACATTTAACAAGAAAATCAATGTTTTGATCATTGTTCAAATACTTGATAGCAGCACGTGAGAAAACAATTTGGGGTCAGAGGAAATGAGGCAAGCTCCTACTTTCATAAACGACACAAGCCACATGATACTGGATAAGCACTTTATCATCTCTTCATTTCTATTTCTCTATCTATATATACAATTATTAAAGTAATAATTTATATTTTACAGATTTGGTATGAAAATGAAATTATATGAGAATCATAAAAATAATGTCCCCTATAGTAATAAAGGCTATTATTTGTTTTGTGCCTATTATGGGGCAGTAATTCAAACCCACAATCTTTTTCTAGACACACACACACACACACACACACACACACACACACACACACCTCCTCTCCTTTCCCTAGCTCTCCACCATAGGGATTATTGTATTCATCTTGCAGATGGGAACACGCTGGCTCAGGGAGTTTAAGTGACTTCCTTAAGGTCAATATGACAGGTAAATGCTTACAGGGGTCTCTGAAAGACCCTTTAAAGCTAACTGAACTATTGAAGCCATAGAAACAAAACTTTAAAAAAAAACTTTAACTTTTTTCTCATAACCATTTTCTTAAATAGATCCCTAGTTAACTGCTGTGATGTTGCAGCTCTCTGTTGTTATTGTTGTTTTCAGAGCTCCAAGACGACTATCTCCTCAAGGTTTATTAGAATTTTTAAATGTCCTTCTTATTACACCTTTTATTGGTCCCTTATTGCAATTCTATCTTTCAAACTCAATTAACCAAATTGTTTATTTTTCCTGCCTTTGTTCTCATCTCGGCTGGGTAACTCCAGGGGATCGCAGCTTGCCAGTTTTGCAGTGAAGGGATCAGATGCGCACTTGAGGCAGGACTCCGTTCCTGGGACCGTGTTGCCATCAGACCATGTCCCAGTGCAGTCCTGGACCTCGTGGCTTTGCAAGCATCTGGGCTCTGCTTTACCCTGCAGCATTTCATTTAGATTAAAAGTACAGCCTAAAATCTCCTCTGTGCATCCTTGCCTGGGAACTGGGTGACTTCCAGTAGAAGGGTCAATAGATATAATTAAAAGGCTCATCCAACTGGATCTTTCTGAGTATCTTCCTTTGAAGGGCCAACCCTCTCCCTGTTTTAAATGGATTTTTAAACATGAGGGCTTTGAAAGATTGCAGATGTCCTCAGCCTATTGATTTGCATAGTTTGATGTCTGGCCAGTTGTAGTCAGAGTTCTCGGACAATTAAGGACACACTTTCATATGCAGAGTGCTAACACATAATGCCCACTGCGTTATTGCCTGGCCAATAGCCCTACCAAAGAAACCTGATCCAATCAGTTCTCCTTATAGACAAGTAATAAAGCCATGACTCACCAGGAAATAGTAATGACAAAAAAAAAAAAAAATCCCCAGCAGGTGTCAGTTTCTTAAATTACCATTTTATGACATTTGTCTTCTTGCATACCTTAGTCCTATTTTTGAACATAAATCTGCAAGGTGCCAATTATTACTTTTTTCTCATTATTAAGGAAACCAAAGCTTGGTTAATTCCAGTAATATATCCAACACCTCAGAATTACAAGGTGTCTAAGATTATCTCTCTATCACTAAGGCCTATGTCTTTTCAATCTATTAAATTTTCTCTCACTGACATTGCAAAGACATGAGTTTTCTTTGAAAAGTTAACCTCTGAAACTTTATTAAGTTGAATGATGGTTCCTTATAACACCCATCTGAGCTACTGTTGCTTTAGAAGTCTAAATGTTCAGTGATCCCTTGAATTATTGGTTTATTGCCATATCATTCAGAAAAAAAATGACCGTATGGTTCATTTAAAAAATTTCTTTTGTGTCTGAGGTTTTGCCAAGATCTGTTTATTGCTGTTGTGTGGAAAAGGAAAATACGACAAGGCTTGAAATGTTCAAATGTGAAGTTTCCTTTTTCCCATTCAAATAAGGGCCAGCAACAAATCAAAAGGCAAGATTTCATTTTCAGTGATTGACTTAGATAAACTAAAGGCTGAACAAATGCTGAATAAATTAGTTGTGGTGACTACGACTTCAAATGCACAAATCTTAATGCTTCCGCAAGGTAACAAATAGATTGGAAACAGATCTTCTATCAATGCTAATGGTACCATCAAAGATTATTATGATGGCAATTGGGGTTTACATTGCCTTTTTCCTTCCCAAGATCTCCAAGCCATGAGCAGATGTATCAGGAAACAGACCACAGCTGGGCATACACAGCGATCACCTCTGTGCTGGACCACAATGATCCTTCTCCAACAAGCTGCAGCCCCTTAAAGAAGTTCAGCTCCTTCCCAGTTGGTTGAGACTGCAAAGGAGAATTCAGACAGATGCTTGTTGCCATGGGGATAAGAGTAGGGGAAAAGTGCTTCAATGAAAACTAGTCTCCCAACATAAAACTGTTCCTTTTAGATATGATTCTCCTTCTGCTTTCTGGAGACCAGGCTGGATATAATTTGCAAAAAGTCAGAAACTTGAATGAATGCAAACATAACCTTTACACATATCTTTATAGTTACATTCCTATTGAATTTTTGTTTGAAAAATGCAAGGCAGATATTAATGATGAGTAATAGAATCACCAAGTTAATACAATTTCGATAGCTTAGCAGTTAAGAGAATGAGGTTGGAATTCAAGAAGAGTAGCTTTCAGATCCTGCTTCTGCTACTCACTGATTAGCTTTGTGGCCTGGAGGAAGTTACTTAACCTTTTGTATCTGGAGTCCCCTCATCTATATGTTGGAAATGATCACGTTTAAGTCATACAGCTAATGGAGAAATTAAGAACCATGATGAATACCATGCATTTTTCAAGCGCCTAGCATGAAGACAACATTAACAACAGTAGACTTTAATATTAATATGGATGATTAATATCATCAGAATACGGTTATAAAGGTAAGTTTATTTGGTTATAAAGGTAAGTTTATTTTATGTATTTGCAAAAATAGTAAAGAAAATGAAAAAGAGTGAAGGCCTTGAGAGATAATGAAAGGACTTGTGTTGGGATGACTTTGTATAGATTTGTTGGGGGGTGGAGAATTGTAAAAGAAACTAAGCTGAATATTTTTTTAAACCACACAGTAGGGTACGAAGGTGGAAATTGCAGTTGAAAATCAATATGATTTGCCAAAAATATAAATAAGAAAACTTGTCAGCTGGAAGAAGCATTGCTACAATGTGCATGTTGCTTCCATCTGGAAGGAAAATGCTAGAAAGACACTTAATATTCATGACTGACACATTTTCTTTGTACTGTCAGTCAGCTGGAACCAAAATACACAGCTGGTTAGAAAGCCCATCTCTACTTCGTGTTCCATCTGATGACCTTATACATCAAATCAAGAATCGTGGGCTGAAACAACACTCTTCATCCTAGTTTATTTTATTTTTTTCAGGGGATGGTAAAGTGACCAAAATCTGCCACTGTGTAACTTCTTTCCTTTCTTCACCTTTCAAGTTCTTATCAGAAGTCAACACCAGATTCAAATTCCAATTATCAGCCCCAGAAATAAGGAAGAAAAAAAAAATGTACATGTGGCCCAATATCTTCTTTGCAGGGAAAGTAATTTGTCAAATAGAAGATTCATTTTTGTTTTCACAGCACTGAAGTTATGTAGAGATGTTTTAAAACCTATTTAAAAAAACTTGGTCATAAATATGCAGAAAATATAAATGTTGGAAAGAATCTTCATTGTTAAAATGTGTCTATTTCATAAAGATTGTAAATTTCTCGAGTCAAAACCTACCATTTATTATAGTTTCCCCAAATTCTAATCTGCAGGAGAAGGAGTCTCTATTGGATGCGGTTTGCACATGCATAGGACCAGTGTGCCTAATTATAAGTTCAGAGTTTTTGACTTTCACATAGGGAGTTCTGTCTGTGATCAGAGATCAAAATACAGGAAGTGATGCAGGAAGAATGACACTGAAGTGCTTGACTTCTTCAGAAAAATAAAATCCATGGCCTTTGCCATTTGTCTGAGAGCATGAAAGGTGTCATAAATTCACCTACCCTTTCATTCACAATCAGAAACCAAAGTGCACACCTCAGTCTTCTGTGATGCTTCTAATCTTCCTTGGCAGGTCACAGTATTCAATCAGTAAGAAAATATTTGGGTAATGATGACAAAGCAAAATTACTATCCTTAAACAATATTTTATGAGGGATATAATTCTTAGAACCATATCAATAACCCTTATTCCCTCCGAAGGGATTCTTTGAAACTATATGCATAAGTCCCAGAGCATTGTACTGGAAACATATCCCTTGCTCTCTAGCCTTCTGAGAACTGATTGCAGATTTATACATCTATGCTTTTTGGTATGTGGCAGACTCTAAAGATCCCAGGATGACAGACTGTGGTTGTGATCCTGCGGTATGAGAGATTTAATTAGACATCAAATGTGCATTGCCTAATGATGGTTGTTTAAATTATCAAGGCTCACATTGCAATTCTCCGACCCACAAGCTGGAAGGAAGCATGAAGTAAAAATACAGTAAATCCCCTTCTGACATAATGGGATGCAGGGAAGTATCATGTTGCCATTGGCAGGCTCACAACTCACCACCTCGCCTTCTCTAATAGTCTGGGCTGTTGTGTATTTCACAGATGATTGGCTTATTCTGTCTCCCAACTACCAAGTCTGCTCCTCATCACATTTATCAATTTAATACCTTGGCTAATTTCACCCCAGAATAATGTTTCTGTTTATAGAAGTCTAGCCTCTGTGGCAAGCAACAAATACCTAGGGGCTTCCAGGAAGCTGGGCTAATGGATGCAGGGTGGTGAGAGGCTTTCCAATCAAAGCCCAGCACCCCCTCCTGTTGCTTTGTCAGTCCCAGCCCTGGGGAAGCGTGATTAGAACCCTGCTGTGTGCAGCTGTTCTCAGTACAGCCTGTCATGTGAGATGATGCAGAGAGGGCACCTCTTTACCAGGACTCAAGGTAAAGGATAATGAAAAAAGAATCCTTCAACTAAAGGTCAGGAACCAGGAGGGTGTGTTAGGGAGACAGGAGCTCTCGCTCACTCTCAGGGCCTCTCAGTTTGTCTCACTGCCCTCCATCCTTCTCACTTGCAAGGCCTGGACCATGCATGATGGGGAAAGCACTCTTGGTCATCTCAACAAATTGCTGTGATGCCCGGAGGGACGGGAAAGTTGCTGATTAGAGAAGGATTGATGACTGTGAACGTTTCCCAGGTATAAACCATCTGGGCAGGTGTCTTTTAACTAAGATTAATAAACATATGTCGCCATGAGCTTCTCATTACAAGAAGCATGATAATGGAGGATCAACATTTCTGAGTCCAACTGCCAGGCTGCCACAGAGCACAATTTCTCCAGATAAACAAAACCGTGTGCCAGCTTGGATGGGAAAAGCTGCCTTCGCTGCACCTGAAATACTTACGCCCAAGGTAAATAGTCCTCCTTCTTTCTGGAAAAGTGGACATGGACCAGAGGCCTCTCTGTTGGGGCCAAAACACAGGTTATAAAATTTCCTCTCAACTAGCAATCTGTGCTCATACGGACCAAAATCAGCATCTTGGACTCTAACCTCATGTCTGAAGCCAAATATGAGACTATTTTAGCAGCTCTTGTCAGATATTGGTGGCCAGAGACTGGAGAGACCAACAATTCCCAAGGACAACTACAGAAAAGTTGAGGACTATGGTGGCAAACATCAAAAGTGTTCCAAGAAACACCAGAGGGGACCACACATGGTCAATTTGAAATTTCATTTCTCCCAGAATATCAAAATGGGCTAAGGCTATGAGCTCCCAAGGAGCCATCTGAGCCATTCTTCAGGTTTCTAATTCAGGATCAAAATATGTTTCCCTTCTGTAGCTCATGTGTGTAAATCTACCTCCAAACATTAGCTTAAATCTTGCTGCAAAACCATGGGCAACTTCTTTTTATAATGAGTGCAAGGTATCTAATCTTCTTGTCCATAAAAGCTAATTTTTAATTTTTCCATTTGCTTAAACTGTGGTGAAATGACAACTCATTTTCTACTTTAGAGCTGGAGTAATATATGTATATGTTTATATATATTATATATTCACATATATATGTGTATGAGTGTTTAATATACACACATTTATTTCTATAGAAGTATATGTACATATGCACGGGCAGGTATATATTCAAATATATGCAATATGTGTTATATATAAAGTATATATATATAGTTATATATATAGTATAGTATGTGTATACTGTTTACATATTAAGATCCATAGACACAGAGAAATAATAACCATACTAGTTTGCTTCATAAAAGCATTATGTTAATGAAAAGTAGACAGGCAAACCTTTAACAAGGACTTATAAGAAGTCAGCATTAATTTAAAAACTGTCAAGAGTAGAATTTCAATGTGAAATTCAAGCAGATAAAAGAGAAGGACAAAGGGAGAGGTGGACAGCATTGTATTAAGGCAAAGGTACTCTAGGTACTCTTTCTTGCTCTATCTGGTTATGCTCACAAATGCTTCTCATATGAGAATGAGTGTGGGTGTTATTTTCCCAGATTATTTATACACATCACCACTTTTGATAGCTTGGCATAGTTCATCCCATGTGCCAATTTGATGATTGGCATGACTGTAGGACCGCTGTGTTTAGAAGGCCTTTGAGGCTGCAGCTGGGCCCAGAGAGACCAGGGACAATCAACAAATAATATCTGCCATGGCTAAAGTTAGGTAGGTAGTGAGTACACATGTATTTATCATGGCTCATCCTGTACCAAAGAGGTGCTTATTAGATATTGATTATAGATAGTGAAGAATAGAAAATTCACATGCACCCAAAGACCAAAGGTCAGAAGTCAGAGGACGGTGGGAATCAGCACAGTGAAGAGAAGCTTCCTAATGAAACAGGTTCAGCAAGGTTCAGTAACTTGAACAAGTTACTGCTGCTGTATGAAGGAGTCATCTCTCAACCTAGGCAGAATCTATTTCACTATTTCACATTGTGACACTTGAGGGCCTGGTACTAGAAATAGCCACTGAAGGTGAAAGGAAAAAAAGCAGTTTCCTTGGAACTAGGGACAGCAGGGAAGGAGATACGACCTCTAGAAACATGACTTCATGATTGACAATGGCAGGTTGGGGACTCAAGGTGCATGTCCTCTCTTACACTGCTGCATATATGTATGGGGTGGTACATGCAGGGGAAAGTTAGGTAAACATTGACTCTGATTTTGTGGGGGAATTAATTAATGAAGCAGCCAAAGTCAGCCTTGTGAGTCAAGGCTGGGCACCAGAATCAACTGGGAGGTGACTACTGATCCCTACCCTGTAACCCTTCATTCAGGGGACCCAAGTATATATTTTCTTATGTTCTCAAAAAATTCTTAATCATAGACAGTATTGAAAACCACTAAAGTTTAACAGAATGCCTTCCTGAGGTTCAGTTTGGATGGGCAAGATATAACATATAGTTAAATAACAAGTAAATAAATACAATTATATATGTGTGAGTGATTTTCATAGTATTTAGCATGCAGGAGGAACTTTAAAAATAATGGTTGAATCTGAATATTAAAATAGAATGTTCTTGGACTTTCTACTTTTCAGTTTTTGCCTCATTTCCAACAATATTGCAATTATCATATATAACATGCTACTTAATATGCCGTAGGTACTCAATAAATATTAGCTGAATTTGAATCCTAAGTCCGCTTTCAAGATTTCCTAATTTTGATATTAACCTCATTGAGTTAGTTCTTGTTACTTCCTAATTTTGTTTTTTATCATTTCCAACAATGATTTTGCATATAGTATACAAGAACAGCGTGTGCATTTGCATGAATGTGTTTTAGAATTCCAAAATGAAGTTATTTTATATATCTATTATGATATTTGTTTAGTGTAGAGCTGCACAAACCAACGAATTTTAAAAGACAGAAGTACTTGTCCATCAAGTGGTTAGTCGGCACCAATGTTTCCCATGGAAGGACAGGTAACATCTCCACTAGTCAGAGCAACAGTTTTCTAAAAAAAGACAAACCTAAATAAATAGAAAGAGTTGCAATTCTGAATTCCTGACAAAGATTACTGTTTGCTTGCGATATTTTGTTGAGGATTAGAACCAATAATCATTCATACTGGTTTCAGAGCTCATTTTAACTTAATCTGATTTGCTGGCTATAGTTTTACTTGTAGTTGCAAAAACGTAGCACAATTGTAGAAATCTTTCTTGAGGTTCAGTTCTAGTTAAGATGACTCTAACAGACCCTTCAAATTTCTCTTACTGAATACAACTAAGGAAATTTGACAGGACCCATAGAATAACTGTCTGAAGATTCTGAAATATAAATGATAGCATACAGCTTGAGGAAGAAAAGTAGGACTCAACAAGCCATCAAATCAGTGGGCAGATTCCCTGTGTATTTTTACTTGCAGTTTCTCCTAGCTGTCACTCAAGCACCCAGAATTGCACACTGGGTACAAATAAGAAAGTCTCCAACAGGAGCCCTCTTGGTACTGAGGAGTGGGAGAGATGGTCCTTGTGGACAAAGAGTGAAGGAGAATCTTTATTTTTTAATTAATTAATTATGAGCCTCAAATCTGAGAAGGAAACCCTTCCCTCTGGTAAGAGGAACCGTGGTATTAAGGGGCCCCCATTGCTTTTATTTTTGCTACTCAGTCCCCAAAGCAGAGGCAGGCACAGAAACTATGTGATAGAGTAGCAAACTTAAGTCCTGAGTTTCTGTTCAGATAGCCTAGGGGTGCATATGGAGCAGGAGTGTATGGGGGAGATCCTAGAGAAGAAAGAGCCAAAGAAAGTGATACCATAAAATTGTGTATGAGCTATTGAGCTCACCATAGAACTATGCATAGACAGATCTGGATCTTGAGAGTATTTCAAAAGCTTTGAAAACTGAAATATGGGGTAGACAACCGTCCAGGTCCCAGACTAATCATAAGGAAACCTGTATATCAGAAGGTAGGTAGCAACTTTTGGTCTAAACACCAGTTGCCTGCTCATTTTTATTTTTAATTTTTATTTTAAAAACCAACATTATCTATAGATTCACATGATATAATATTCAAAATATCTTGGGTCCAATTCCAAATTATTCAACATATAAGAAATCATGAAAATCTCACTATCTGTCAAGGAAAAAGATAATCGAGAGATGCCAACTCTGCGTTAAAACAGATATTGGAATTATCAAAGACAACTATTACAACTGTGGTCCAGAGTGAATATGATGAAAATAAATGGAATGATACAAAGACTTAGTAGGAAAGATCTGATACCTGTCTTGGAAATCAGCACCCGGTCCTCGTTCCCACGGAGGCAAGTGTAGAAAGCAAGTTTTATTTAAGAAAAGGACAGGGGCAGACTTCTGCAGAGAGAAGTGAGGCCCAGAACTGGGTGCCCACCCGAGTGGGTGTGTCTTGCTCTTTTATAGTTCCTGGAATTCCTCACCTCCTCTTTCTTCCCTTTGTGTGGCCTAAGGGCAGGAAGGAGCAGCACTGGTAGTAATCTTTAGCAATTCCTGGGAAATGCAATTTCCAGAGGTTAACTGTTAGCAACCTATTGTCTTTTCTTTGATTACCAACCCTCATCTTCTCAATCTCTATCATTCAGGACCCGCACTGTCAGCCAAGACCTTCCACCCCCTGCCTCAGTTTGTTGAGGACTGTGACTTTTCTGGTTCCTTCAGGCCAGATTATTTTTGGGCAAAGAAAGCATGTGCAGAGTCGGTACAGTGGGCTCATTTTATAGAATTATTCTTTGAGTTCCCACCATCCTCATCTACTTGTCCAGTTACAGATCTAGAAGATGTAAGGAATGGCCCAATAAGAATTAAACTCACTGGATAGACTCAATAGCAGAGCGAAGGTGACAGAATGAAGTTAGTGAAACCGAAGATAGCTCAACAGAAAATAGGCGACCTAAAAAAAAGGGAGAGGAAAAACATGAACAGTACCTTGAGGACCCATGGGATTATATCAAAAGGTATTTGTGTTATCAGAATCCAAGAGTAAAATAGAAAAGTGTGGTGCAGAAGAATTACTTGAAGTAACAATGTTAAAATATTCCAAATTTGATAGGAAATGAGATTTAAGATTTAAGAAACTCAGAAATCCCAAACAAGATAAGCTCAAAGAAGACCATACCCAGACATACCATAATCACCCTGCCAAAAACGAAAGTCAAAGAAAAAGGAAGTCTTAAAAGCAACCAGAGGAAAGTGTTATATTACACACAGAAGAAGAATGATTCAAATGGCTGTGAGTTTCTCATCAGAAACCAGGCAAGCAGGGCAACAACATTGTTTAAATATTGAAAGAAAAGAACCGGCAACCTAGAAGTCTCAATCTAGCAACAACGCATTTCAGGAATCAAGGCGGAATACAGACATTCTCAAAATAAGGGAAACCAGGAGCAGCCATCATCAGCAGGCCAGGCATAAAACAATCAAGTTCTTCCAAGGAAAAAGAAGTGCTCTCAGTGGGAAATTTGGAACTTCGGGAATGAAGAAAGAGCAGGAACAATGAATCTGGTTAATAAAATTGGCTTTTTGTTTTCTTTTCCTCATCTTTGGCTAAAAGCAAGATTTGTCTGACTGGGATTTCAAAATACAGTGATTGTAACCATATATGATGACTAGAACATAAGGAGGAGGAGCCAAAGCCTAAAATTTCCAGATTCCATTTAACGTGATGCAATGTTCATTTTAGGTAGACTATAGAAGGTTACGTCTATGGATTGTAACCTCCAGAAAAAACTAAAGGTTAATGCGGAGGAAAATATTTTAAAATTTAATAAACTAAAATGGAAATAACAAAAGTATACAAGTAATCTATAAAGAGCAAGTATGGGGAAATTAAGAATGAAAATCAAAGGGAACAAGCAAATAAATAAATAAATAAATAGATAAATATTGTTAACCTAAATCTAAGCATGTTAGTAATTGAACTACATAAAATAGTCTATATATAAATTAAAAGAAATTCTCAGAAAACCTAAGTATATGCTGTCTGTAAAAAGGACTTTAAATATAATAGCATAAGAAACTTAAAAGTAAAACGGCACAAAAGATATTCATGCGAACACTAATCAAAAGAAATCTGGGGTTGTTGCTTGAATTTCAGACAGTGTAGACTTCCAGACCAAGAATTCTGCCAGGGATAAAAAAACAAATTACTTAAGGATAAGGGGATTGATATAGTAAGAATCCATAATAATTCTAAATGTCATGCACCTAACAATAGAACTTCAAAAAACATAAAGCATAAACTTGTAGCTAAAGAAGAAAATGAGCAACCCACAATTCAGCATATTTCTTTCATTTTTCATTATAACAAATAAACTGAGAATAAACAAAGATATGAAAATGAAAATACCCTCAACCACTGGATCTAATTAATATCCATGGAGTATTTCATATGGAGTAGCAAAACTACATCCTTAAAACCACAAAGGCTGATGAAGGAAATCAAAGAAGTAATAACTGAGAGACCATGTTCATAGATTAGATGCCTCAAAATAGTTAAGATATCAATTCTCCCCAAATTGATCTAGGCATTAAATGTAATTCCAACCAAAATCCCAGGAGGATGTCTTGTATATACACTTAAGCTGCCACTAAAATTGAGATGGAAAGACAAAATGGTGTAGCCCACACAATTTGGAACAAGATTCATGTTGGTGGACTTGCACTATGTGATTTTGGTCTTACTCTAGCTATAGAAACCAAGACTGGCTGGCTTTGGCAAAGGGATAGACAATGGAACACAGCACAGACAGATCCACTCAAGTAAGTTCAACTGGCTTTGACAAGGTGAAAAAGCAATTCAATGCCTTTCAACAGATGGTGCAGGAAATCAGGTCATTGGACATGTGTCCTTAAAGCAGATATTTAGACCCTGGTTCCTTCTTCTTTCTCTTTCCGTATCCTAGCTACTATGGGGTGTATGCAGCATCCTCTACCACATACTCCCCCCGCCATGATGTCCTGCCTCACCACAGGGCCCAAAGGAACTGGGAAAACCATGAACAAAAACCTCAGAAACTGTAGTCAAAATAAATCCTCTCTTAAGTGTTTTTCTCAGGTATTTTGTCACAGTAACAGAAAGCTGACCAAGACACTGAACCCTCAGACAAAAATTAACTAAGTATGAATCATTGACTTCAATATAAAATATAAAACTAGAAAACTTATAGAAAGAAGAAAACAGGTGAAACCTTACTGACTTTGGGTTAGGCAGAGTTCTCAGACATGACACCTAAAGCATGACCTGTAGGAGAAGTATTGAACAGAGGGACCTCATCAAAACTGAAAATTTTTGTTTGATATCAACACTGTCAAGAGAATGAACAGCTAAGCTACAGGCTGAAAGAAAATATTTGCAAATTACATGTTATTAAAAAAGTTTATTACAAAATGATAAGGAACTAACTCTTAAATGCAATATTAAGGCAAATAATAAAAAAATGGACAAGATAGCTGAATGGATACTTCAGTAAAAAGATATAGAGATGAAAGTGGAAAATAAAAATTAGGAAAATGCAAAGTCAAATTATCATAATATATTATTATACATATATTAGAATGACTGAAATAAACAAGTACATACATACATACATAAATACATACATACACACAGGACAGACTTTGCCAAGTGCTTGCAATTATGTAATTTCTATACATTGCTCCAGTGGGACCCAAACTGGTTACAGTCACCCTGAAGAATACTGGTAGTTTCTTTGTAAGCTAAACATGCATTTATCACTTCTGTGCTATGGAAGGCCTAACCCAGCCATTCTTCTCCTAGATATTTACCAATGAGAAATGAAAACATGTTCACATGGAAATCCATACACAAATGTTCATAGCTGCTCAGTCCATACTTGTTTAAAATTGGAAACATCCCAAATGTCCATTAATGATGAATTAACAAACTATGGTACCCATGCAATGGAATATTACTCATTGGTTAATAAAGAACAATTAATGTTCCACAGAAAATTAGACAAATGTCAAGGAAAATAAGCTAAATGAAAAAAAAAAGTTGATCTCATAAGGATCCATGTTGTGTGATTTCTATTTTATGGCATTTTGAAAAGACAAACTAGAGTGATGGAGAACAGATCAATAGTTACTGGGGGTTGGATGAAGTAAAGGTTTGATTTTAAAAGGGAAGGATGAGGGAGATTTTTGAGTTATGAAACTATTCCATGTCCTGGCTTGAAGGTTGTCAACAAGAATCTCTGCATGTGTGAATACAGAACTGTATAGCTTAAGTAAGTCAATTTCACTGTAAATTTAAACTTTTTAAAAAATTAAGTCTTTTTTATTCCTATGTAAAATTATCCTAAATTTGCAATGTTATCTCAGCAAACATGTGAGAGATTATTTGTGTTTATGTATTTGTGTTTTGCTTCTGTGTGTAACTCTCCATTTGTCTGTGTCACCAGCTGTAGGAAGGCCTTACGGTGCAATGGAAGGGACATGAGCTTTG
>CM053404.1:130514841-130573056 GCA_028644305.1 Xerus rutilus | reverse complement strand
AGTTTTCATTACACCATTAATCTTCCCAGATCCTCACGAGGAGATATGGCAGATATCGATACAAATAAACATGCAATTTGTTTATTCATATCAAAGCCCCTTTCTTCTCAGCAGGAAGTGAATTTCAGCCCAGTCTCCAACCTCCCAGTAATGATGAATCAAAGCACTACAGCTGGAAGAGCTTGAAAACATTAAAATCAAGAGAGGCCTCCAGGGCCTCGCTGTCCTCTGCTCTCTCCACTGAGTATTTCTTTCTTCAGGGTATTGTTATTAAACTCGTTGATAGGTGCGGAGCTGCAGCCTGGTGAGAGTTTTTGAAGATCAATGACATGCCAAATATGATGGTTTTAAGGCACCCTCTTCTCAGACTAATCAATAACATTTTTTGTGGGATCTTGCAATGCTAATTTCTTACCCATGTCACTAGCAGGCTATATTAAATCACATCTCATCTTTTTATTCAAGAGATCTCATTGTTGAAAATTATTTTGCACAGCCCTCAGACAAATGAATTAGTTTGTATTGTCTCAAATTGCTTGACAAAGCTGTATTGGCTCCATCCTGTCCCCAAACTAAGGTATCAATGACCATAACCCTGGAATATTCTTTTCCTACTTTTCCAAGTCAGAACAAATATCTTTATTTCTCTAATAGCATATATGAGAAGAAGAGATCAGAGGCAATCAGTTGCAGGTCTCAAAATTTCTCAATAAAAAAATAGAAACTTTTGAATTTGAAAGTTGGTGACAATAACAGAAACCAAGACAAGATGGAAAGTCTCAGAGATTGTTTGTAGGGTGTCAATGCTGTAAAAGAATGAGAGGTCAGGAAAATAGAGTCCCAACCTAATAGGGGACAAAGTGCGGGAGCCCAAAGACTAGCCAAAGCAGCTGGATTCCTGAGACAGAAACTGACCCAAAATACCCTCTTCCTGTTCAGACAGAGAGTCCTCAGGCAGTTCCAGACCTTCTGTTCTTACATATTTGCTGCATATCCATGAACCTGCCGAAGATGCTTGATTTCTAAGACTTGTTTCTCTCTTAACGAACAATGTGCTCTAGTTTGCTCTCATTTGGTCACATGGTTTGAAATAATTTACTCAACTTATTTATAAATTATTTCAGGTCCAGTGCCTCCACCTGTCTTCTAGATGAGAGTTTCTGGCCTCTCAGAATTTCTCTCTCTTGCCAGTTAGTGTCTGCTCCTTTTCCTCTTCTCCCTTCATAACAGAGACCCAGAATTCCCTATGGAAGTATTTGGAGGGCTTTTCCTCTCACACCCAGAGCAAGTGATGTTAAGTGACTTTGATGTGAGCATGCATACATGTACTCTGGGTGGACAGAGGCCTCCTCAACCTGTCTCCCTCTCTGCTCACTGTGTGACACCAAGCTTTTCCTTGTATAGGCAATCCAGGATGAGACACTGATGTCCCTGTATACACAGAGTCATCAAATGGCAAGGACAGGCGATGAGAAAGCAGAGCACAAGGAACACAAGGACAAAAATGTGCACCACCATGACCCTAAAAATGAGCATCAAATTCGCCAGCTCCCCCTGCCAGCTCCATTTCCCCAAGTCACCCTTTCCCAGCTAAGTCCTTGTTTACCAGAGCCTTCTAGATTCCAAATCTCCCAATCTTAGAGCTGGCCAGTAGCCACGAGCAGCTCACTGCCCCTCATCCATGCACAAGAGAAGACTTTAAACCTGAACAGGGACAAAGAGAATTTAATCTATCTATATTGATGAGATGTGTTTCTGGCAACCACTTTGGAGAATATGGAGAAAATCCAGCAATCCTTAATTCCAAGATAATTCTTACTCTCTTCAATTTCTAAAATAATTCAGCAACGTTCTTTGCTTGAACATCAACATATATAAACAGAGGAAATTTGGAGCAGCCTCAGGGTTGAATTGGTAAATTGATTATGTTCTCTGAAGAAAATCATTGGAGTCTGAAAAAAATTTTTTAAAAAACCAGGGGAGCTGAGAGAAGCTTGAAAGTTCACAATCAATACAGATGCTAATATATCACTAACTATGTCTTTTCACTTCTAATTGTTTTTCTAACAGATCTCTTACGTCATCTACAACCTTTCCTGTTTCACATGAGAAGTTTATATTAAGGCTAAGTGGGTATTGGACATGAGATAATTATTTGGGAATATATTTATGAAAATAAGATTACTTTTTCAGGGTTGTAGTCCATGATTTTCCCTTCAAGGTTTGACAATGACTAATAATAATGCCAATAAACACCAACAATAACATATTTGTCATTCTGCTATAATAGCTAAGTGGAAGCAATTCTGGCTAAACATGATCATCTCTTGAAAACAAGATTTGGATTTACAAGAAATGAAAAAAGATTCACGTTTTCCCTAATAATGGGAAAGAGATTATTTTTGAGGCCCAAAGACAACATAAGTTGTTTTGAATTGGGCTTCATCTCATTATTGATATATTTTCATTTGCTGAACTGCTGCAGAGTTATGCTCTGCCCTGGTTTCCTGTTGAGAGTTTTATCTTTCCATTTTTATAGTACATGCCTTTTCAAAAGAGTAAACTTCCAGAGCAATTTGTTTAAGAAGATACATGAAGTGAATATCAAGATCAGTGAGAAACTGTCATAAACACACTACAGTTTTTCCGGAGAACAAAGCTCTGTCGCTGGCTCTTCAACTCCAAACATCTTTTGGAGAATTTGGCTCAGGGCAGCTATGTAGAGTTGGGCAGGTTGTTCACTTCACAAGGGCATCTGGTGGAGGAAGTAAGGGGACTGAAATCCAGCCCACACTCTGCTTACTGAGCCATGTGCCCTGGCATAGGGTGGCATCCACTTGGAAGAAGGAGTGTCTTTTTGTAATTCACACAAAGGCACTTTATGGGCTAGTGGCAGCCCTGTTTAGCTTGGCAGCTGATACGGAACAGGAAAAACTCTGAAATGTTAAGATTAATTTTTGTTCTGTAAAGGGTGGGAAGAGGAGAGTGCCACCAGAGTAAGATGGGGGAAACTGGGGTAATGGAAGCATGAACCTTTTCATAGGCAGACATGGCTATAGGCCCCTGACCCATCAAAATGACCTTCTTCTAGACTTGGTTTTTCCTCATCAGTAAGTTAAGAGTAATAATGTTTACATGGCAAGGTAAAAAGGATAGTATAGTGGCTGGCACTTAAGAGGCCTGTGACACTTGCAGCTATTGTCACTGCGGGTGCTGTTAGTTTTATTGTGCTATAATTTCTTCCTTCCCATACTTGCCAGTAAGAATGCCATTCTGCCAGGCCCCGCTCATCTGCATACACACATGCAGAAGGAACACTCAAGAGGTGAGGACGTCAGCTCAAGTCCACTGCCTGCTGCCTGCCATGGACGTGTAAGAGGGAGGCAGACCGGCACGTTTCCCCAAGTGTAGCCAGCTTGTGCCGCAGCACGTCTGACTTAGTCTCATCCTGGAACAGTGTTCTCAGCCAGATGTCTGAGAGGAGGCTGTGAAGCCCCATGATTATAGGAAATATTTGAGGGTACATGAGTCTTTGCGATTCTGTGAAGATTGGGTCTCTAGCACTCATTTCTCAAAGTGCCCCACTCAAAGGTTGAGGATAGCTCTAGACTAAGGAAAGAAAGAAAAAAAGGAATCAGGAAGACTTTTTCTCCCTTACCACAGGAAATAGAGGTCTTATCTGGAATGAATGTGCCAAGAACTGTCTTGTCCAGCTCTTCATCTCCTATGATCTCTTTTTACAAGACTCAAGCTGTCCACCTAAAGCTGTTGGTTCTTAGCAATGCAGGGAAATCACCCCTAACTTGAACTGAAGCAAGCACTTGGCATAATATCAAGAGTATTTACTATTGCTTTCTTTGTGTGCTGTCAAGTCTCTCTGCATGAATCTTTGATCCCTTCTGTCTACTTCTCTTCCCAGCTTCTTAGTCCTAGATACCTGTTTAATACCTTTTCCTTTTGATTCTGCCATTCTCTCCCAATTCTAACTGCATTAGGAATTTGTGCTCCATGTGTGCCAGTCCTTTACCCAAATCTCCTGCTCTACTCACATGGACAGGATCAAGCCCAGGCTTCTTAAAAAAGCCATTTAGCAAAATATTCCAATCATAGCATTTTCTGTATAGGATTAGCCAGCAGATCACAATGTTTATGACCCATTTTTGGCTTCCTTCCAAGTCCCTCAACTTGAGTCATGAGCTTAACGAGCTAGACAACAAAGATTCCAATGTCACTAAAGGAAAACATTCTAAGTAAGAATAGTAGTGTTTAAGAATGAAATATATCTGCTTAATCTTGGGTCAGGTTGAAAGAAAAGCCAAAGAGCCAGGGGTCAACTGAATCACCTACGTTCATTGTCCTGACCTCACATCACTCTTGTATAGTATGTGGAACACTCTGCAAGTCTACATTTTGGTCCCTAATCTCTTTTTTACAACCACAAATTTCAGGGGATGGTCACATTCATCCTGGCATGGATTTTCTGTTAGCTCCTCTTACTCAAATGCCCTTCAACTGTCTTTCCCCAAATGACTTCCCAACTCATATGTATTTGCACACTGCAGTCAGAAGGATCTTTCTCATATGCAGCCAGCTCTAAGGTAGTTGTTGACTACTTCAAAAAGTCTCAACCACACTCCAGCCCCACAGGACAAATTCCCATAGAGTGAATTCTATTTCCATTCCCATAGAAGAAATTCTCACATAGAATGATTTTAAACTTCTTCTAATCCCCTGGCACAAACCCCAAACTTCTTAAATATGGAATCCAATACTTTAATCCATATGAGAGGCAAAGACCATGTGGTAGCCAATATTACAGGCACCAGCAGGAATGTTCTTATCCAATGCTATCTACATATCCATTCATAAACACTGGTATATACATGTACAACTTGGATGGGTTTCTTAACCTCCATTAATCATTGTTCACATAATGCTCTTAGCACCATACTTGGATTACAAAAGATGCTTAATAAATATCAGCTCATTTCTTCAGACCTGTGTCCTTAGGATGATTTTTCAATACATATTTCTAACAACAGAATCTGTGATTTCTCCCTATTTATATTTATTATAAATATATTTATACTATAATACTTTGAACATTGGAAGTTCAAAGTATTTGAACTTCCAGGCTTTTCTATTATTATTCTGAGGTTCATATTCTGCCCCTTCCCAAAAAACTGTCCCTCTTAGCTTTTCTTTAATTGGGCTTACCTATAGTAGAGAAAAGCACTGGAATCTATAATCCTTGATCCTGGTATGCACTGGAAAGACCCACATCCCAAACCTATTAGAATAAGGCAAATCCCTTTGCCTCTAGAAGGTGAACTACAGACCAGGGATGGGCAGGGACAGAGGCAGAGGGTCTGACATCAGTGATTCTGAAGGTCCTGCCAAGTTTCACTTCCCCATGGGCATCTTGAACTTGGATTTCAAGGGCCTGCACCACCATTTTGGCTTCCAGGTGCTTCTACTCCTCATGTCAAACCCTGGCCTCTGTATGAACCCCAATATTTTCCCTTAGCAAAGCTAAAACACTATAGAATACTTTTAAAACAGACTTCAAATATGAAAGAAGAACAAAAATACAACAAAGAAAGTATAGGAAGCATAAACTCAGTCATGATTAAGCCAAATGGGCCTGTGGTACTTCATACTTAGTTTTCTCAGTCCTTGCACATCGTGGTTACAACTAGAAGTTACAGGGGGGAAGGGGGAATGGCCTCCTTTGCCAATAACACTTCATATGTACTTGCCTGGGGTCGATGCCTAATCTATGCTGGGAATTTTTTTTTTCAGTCAGGTTGTGATTATGAGTATCAAAAGCAGTCCTGTCAGGATCCGCTCTGACCGCCTGGGAGGGCACAGAATGCCTGCTGTGTAACAGGACACAGCTGCCAAAATCTTGAAGGCTTGGCACCTTGGAAGAAGAAACAGCGCACATTTGTTTATTACAACATTCCTAAAATGTACATATGCTCTCTCAATTCAGGGCTGGGATCATTATGTTTCTCCTCCTCTACCCTCTCAGCCATTTTTGGTCTGTTTATTTTATACTTCTCTGAACAGTGGGTGCAGTGATCCCATTGTGAGATTGGCTATTAGGTTCCCTGAATTCTTTCTATAGTCGCCTCCTGGTTGCCATACACTGTCTTATTTGATGATGCAGAGAGCTGCTGCACCAATGGATCAACTACCTACCATGGTGATACCCTCCTTTAGGAGGCAATTACCGCTTCAACATGTAGGACTTCAGCAGCCGCCCTCGATGAGCACCCTGCAGAGAGGCCCCAGATGGAGTGAGCACTGATCTTAGAGTCCAGTCAAGCTTGTTGAAAATGAGTCTGTCTCAAGCTCTTCTATTGAATTTTTATGTTACTACCTAATAATTAATCAACCTGCAATTCAATATTTATTTATTGAGTGTTCACTATGCCATACAATAGATAAGCTTTTTCCCAATATCTCCTTCTATTGCATTCCCACTAAGAAAACTAAGTGCTCTTTGTTTTGCATTAATTTTCCATATATTGCTGCAAACAAAATTTCACCTTATAAAGCCACTATTCACATCAAGTAAATATAATATCCAATTAAAAATCACTTGGTTCCAAAAGGCAGGCATGGAAGTAAAACATGAAAGTGTTAGGTTTAATTTATATTTGTCTAAGTTTTTCTAGCCATTTAAAAAATGAGAACATGGCAGCATTAAAATTATACTCAAGAGAAATTATTTGAGAATTGGTAAATGGCAAAAAAAGTAATCAGAATTCATTTTCAATTAATAAGTTCATCCACAGGAGCTCCAGGCTGGCTTCCACAAATAACTAGACGGCATTGGGCAGGAAAGCCAACATTCTGAGCCAATAGCTCTGCACACATAGTTCCGCACAATTTATTATTCTGTACAGTAAATGGCTGGCCCATAATTCACAAGCTGAGAGTTAATGAGAATATCTGTCCCTAATACCCATAAGAAAGATAAGGACTGGTATAATGTGGTTTATCCAGTACTTCTGAGCCTTTCAAGGGCAGGAGTGAAATCTACTGACAGCCAAATGCAGCAAGAAATATTGCACTGACCTACAGACTTCTTGCTCCCTCATCAAACCAATCCATGTGTAGAGGCATTAAGGAACAATTCATTCTGAATAACTGTTCCCAAATAACTAGATCCTTTTTAATTGCTGGCATAATTAACTTAATGATGTAATTGTGTGGCTTCAAATAAGAAAGGATAGAGTGGGGGAGGTAATTTACTTCTTTCCATAGCAAAACTAGAGAACACACACACACACACGTGTACACACACAAATTAGGAATGAGAAGCAACCAGATCCTGAGTCCCCCCAAAGGCTAATTGTTTATCAGTCTATCCATTTTTATTACCAACCTTTAGAAAGTAAATATGTGCTGGGGGTTTCATCAGAGCAGCAATAAATATTAATAATTACCAATTGATTAGGGGTTTTAAATGGTCCATCTAAAACAACGCGTCAGCAAGCCTCTGCTCCTGGTGAGCACAGAATGGATGTCTGCATTAACGACGTCTCTTTAGTTTGGGGTTTTAAAGACGGGGATGTTCTCAACCATCTATCCTAATGGCCCTCTAACTCTCTCTGCTATTTCCTCAAAGGCAGGTGAGATGTCCTATAAAGAAGATAAGTGTTACTACCCTAAACTGAAATAAACCTACCAAATCTCCTGCCTTAAGTGAAAGCAGATCCTGTGTGTGTGTGTGTGTGTGTGTGTGTGTGTGTGTGTGTGTGTGTGTGTTGGCATGTGTATTGTTTTAGGCACTTGATTGTGGGGGGCTCGGTGTGAGCTCCTTAGCCAGGAGTAATGCTCCATGGACCAGCAGCAACCACAGCATCGCAGCTTGTCCATTGCCAACCTGCTCAATTCCTAGGGTGGATCCCAGGAATCTGGATTTACAAACCTGCAGGTGATGTTTCATGTTCACTGAAGTTTCTGAGGTAAAGGTCTATCTAGAGGTTTTCTTGTTTTTTTGTTTTCTGGCTAGAGTACACCTCAATATTGTGCTGTGAATATAAGGAAGGGGTATAAGCAAGCAGATGTCAAATACTCGATGACATGATTGCTGGCATTTTAGATTTTATATAAATGGCTCATAGGATCGATGACATTGTTTGCATGCTAACTGAACAGTTTGGATATTGCTTTTTATGAAGGGCATGCTCCTGGGATCTGAAAAAGTAAAGTAGTAAAGAGTCTTTTTCCCCTTCCTGCACTGTGACTTACGTGCCAGGAAGGAATTCATTCTATTCTAAGTTTAATCACACTTCAGTGGAGAGTACAAGAAATGGAGTTTGAGTATTTGTGTTAAAATTCTGCACCCTAACAACTGTGTCTTAGGCGAAACGAAGAAAAAGCTAGGTAAGAATACAAAAGTGACATAGTCAGAGTTTGTGATCATTTGCTAAGAAAGGCTTAGGTATGTACTTAAAAGTGCTGCCTGCAAAACTCAGGCCTCAAATCACTGCTGGCAATTACTTTTCTGCACGGTCAACTAGCTGAGGGAGTGACGCTAAGCACTCTCCTCTTTGCATATACAGTATTCATTTCCTTTTGCATTAATCTGTTGCTTCAAAGGCACTTAAGAGTGGTGTCTGCATGCTAAGCAAGGGTGACCTACCTTCCAAGCACTGGCAAGGTAAACCAAGAGAGGATGAGGTTGGAGCTAGCCACTGGAAAAATAACAAAAACATCCTTTTAAGGCCCTGGAAAAAAAGCGTGGAGTCTCTGAGATTCTGCCTTACCTGCCTGAAGGAGAAGAGAGCAAAAGAAAACATGATGGTGTGCCCTCAGGGATGTTTCTCTTTCCAGCCCCTGGCCCCATTCTTCTTGGCTAAAATAGAAGAGCAAAAATTTTATGGCTTCCAGCAGGGGCGGAAGAGCAAGGATGCTAGGCACCCGATTCTAATATTAGTGCCTTTCAAGGACTCCAGGTTCTAAGCCAGGCTGATCATTGGGAACCTACTCAGTAAGTTGTCTTGACACTTTTCTGTTTCCCTTTTAGCTCAGGGTCGGTACAATTTTTTGCCACTTAATAATTAACTTTTGGGCTGAAATTTTATACAGGTTTATAGGCGAACCTGGCTGGATGTGTGCCACCACTTGTATTCCTCAGATTCCAGCTTAGTTTCTTCATCTGAATCTACCCCAAACGGTCCAGCCACCATTTATCACCAAACACCACCAGATCTCCAATGGCCATAACTGTCATCAAAATCCATATTTGCCACACACTCAGATTTACTTCGGGATTACAACTTAAGAGTTTATCAAGCCAACATGGAAGTTGTGTACAAGATGTGCAACCTGTTACACATGAGCAAAACTTTTTGTGTTTGCAACTCTCACCCGCTGCCATACACCAAACCCAGGGTTCCATAATTGGTCACTATCATACATTTTCCCAAACCAGGGGCAATGAGAATGAGACAGGTCCAGCTTCCGCCCAAAAGATTGAGCCATAGATGATCCTTATCCTCTCATATCTGAAGGGTGGGGATATGCATGTATGTGTGCGTGTGTATGTGCATGTGTGAGTGCACAACCCCACATGTCTAAGGTGATCACACTGTTTCTCCCATAAGAGGGATCTGTTCAATGTTGATTGAATGACTGTCTGTGAATAGTGTTGGAAGACGTGCTATGTGACTAGCATGGTCTTGTAGTGTGCGGCGAGAATACAATGGAGGGGATTGTGATATGGGTTGAGGACTCCAGTCCAGTGGGATGGAATCACTATAGATTCACAGTTGATGATTATTTACTCACTATAACTTAGTGAAGTGTCTCAAAGCCTTTGATTAACAGGTGCCAAAAATATATAGACTAATAATTATGCTTTGCATAAAAATACACTAAAGTTGAAATGCTTAGGCAGTTTACTCATAGATTAGCCTTGTTCAAAAGCTCTGCCCTTGGAGTGAGCTATGCCTATTTGTTAAATGTCATCAATTCTTTCCGATCAGCAAGGCCCTAATGGGACAAAGTAAGTATATAATTTCTTGCATGCAACCTGAAGAGGTCTCAAATAATCTTGTCGAAGGGCAAACCTCCTGGCTGAGGATGGCCCAGTAGCTATAAATTATATTTTGGTGACAAAGGGGAGAGGATTTTCATCAAAAAATAAAAAGAGCGAAGTTGGTACAAGGTTGCCTGAGAAATATTTCTCTGTGACATCCCAAAGGAAGATTATCCTTAGAGTTCTTTGATGGATTACAAGTGAAAGGATTCCCCTTAAAGATGTTAGAGATTTTCCAAGTCCCACAAACAATTAGCTGCAATCAGGTAATCAGTCATCTCCAAATGCTACCCCACCTAGGCTCATAAAACTTCTACTTAATGATTTTGTCAGGCAACTCCCCCTTAGGGAATTTCTGCCTGAAGAAAGTAGAGGGGAAAACAGACATATGCTAAGAATCTTCCTAGTTAAGGGATTGAAATAACAAGCAAAAGACAATTAGCGCATATAATCAGTGCTTTGGAAATTTGCTGCATTCAGGATTTTAAATTTTCCCTTTTTAAGATGATTAACACCATACTGTCGCATTTACTTTTCAAGGGGTATAAACAGAAATTCTGTATTATATGTTTCTTTTAATCATTTGTTTTTGTTTGTAAACTAAGGTTTATAAATGTCTCTCACTGGATAATTAATTGCTGCCCTTTCATGTAGGTACTGGGAAAGGAGATGAAAATTCTAGTCTGTAAAATTTAACCTCTACTTTTCTGACTCTTTTTCTCTTACAACCTTGGGGTTACAAAAAAGAATGAAGCAAAGACCTATGGTTCTGATTGAGTGGCATTAGGTTCTCCTGCCAGTTAATACTCAAAATTTGGACATGGAAATTTGGAAGAATATGTCTCATACAATTAAATAAAAATCAACTGCTACCCTGATTTCATTAGCTGTAATAGCATTTATTACAATGTCATTTCTAAATATCAGATAAAGCTTTTATCTCAAAATAGAACGCGTTCTCATTGCTTTCAGAGACCTGTTTCATAGTAAAACACCTGCCAACACTCATAAAAGGAAAAAAAAAAACGCTCTTTAAAACTCTGAGTCTATATTTAGTATACAAAGCTTTTGTTGAATACATTACCATATTCTTTGTCGAACATTTGGTTCCAACCTACAAGGTGAATTTAAGAGAGGTGTGCTGTGCTGGATGGAGAGAAAGAGAAATGACTTGTCCGCTCACTGAAACTCTCAAGGGCTCAACCCAAGAAAAGTTCCTGGAAAAACCTCAGAAAGCTAGTGCATTCTTAGGATCTGACATTCAACTAATCCAATTCTGCTGTAGATGCGAAGAGGCTCAGGCTCAGAGAAACAATTGGGCTACTGAGTGTTTGAAATATGGCCAATGCAATTAAGGGACTCAATTTATAAATTTAGTTACTCTTGATGATTTCAATAGGCTCCTAGTGGATAGTAAAGAGTCCCTTCCTTTATCCTTCTCTTCAACTGGACTTGAGGACACATGGCTACTGGTTTAAATTCAAGGGAATTCAGAAGATGAAAGTCATTTGCAATTACTGAAATTCCCAAAGACTTCTGGAAACTGACCACAAACGTGACAGACATACCAGAGGAAAGTTATCAATAAAACAAAGACCCACAAGAAATCCAAAAGCCCCTGGAGGGCTTAACTTCTTCCATGGGAATTTAAGGTACCAGGAAGTGCCCAAGTGGCACAAAAGATCATCCAGGGAACATTTGCGTCCTTCTGATCTCTCAACCAGCAAGGATTCTGCCCGAACAGAAGCAGCAGGAAGAACAATTGTCTGGATGCAATCAAGGATCCAAACAGGGGACCCCTGAGCTGGATGGTGGGGTTGAAAGGACTTTGGAGATCGTCCTGCCCATCGACTTCTCTGCATCGGGCACCAATCGATGCCAAGAGGACAAGTGGGCAGCGAACACTAATCAAGTATATTGGATTTTTATCGCTATGTTAGCAAGCTCGAGTGTGACCTTGGGAAACACACTTAGCTCACTATCTCACTGGCTTCATCTATTTAAAGAAATGATAATGAGACTTGGTTTCAGGTGCTTTGGGAAGCCTCAGATGAAAGTGTAAGATATAATCATCACTTGTCCCTTTTTTCCTTTTCCATCAGGCCACATTTGGCTCTCCAGTTAATAAGACCAATCGCTTTCAAACCACAGTCTAGTTTCTTGTTATAGAATTGTTCTTTGAAAACAGTCCGACTTAACACTTTTTAAAGCTTCTTTGGAAATACAACAATT
Source organism: Xerus rutilus (assembly GCA_028644305.1). Lineage (NCBI taxonomy): Eukaryota > Metazoa > Chordata > Mammalia > Rodentia > Sciuridae > Xerus > Xerus rutilus. Next base: position 130,560,767 of record CM053404.1, on the reverse strand, counting down.
GGAGCTAAAATTAGTGTTGTTCGTGTACTCCATACAAAAGGCTTTGAAATATTTAATGGAGGAGCAAGAGTATGTGAGGAAGTCCTCAGAATTTAAAGTAGTGAATGTGAGTAAACGTTGAATTAGGAGTACTATGAACTGTTCTTAATTAGACTACAAATGACTGTGATTCTGTCGGGATAATTGCAAGTCATTGTAATTTTTTTCCCCATTTCTACTATTTTTCTACACACCACATTTCCCTTTGAAAATCTACTTTTTTTTTCTAGCTTCAAGGCTATTCAAGAATAATTATGTTTGAAATGCATATTGCTTCAATATGCCTTGTATCTTACTTTCTTGTCCAAATTTGTTCCATTTATTTTTTATTTTATGCAGTTAAGAAGCTTTAGATAAGTGCTTACTAGAAAGGCAGCACTGTCCTAAGTACTTTGCAAACATTAACTCATTTAATAAGCAACACTATGAGGCAGGCACCATTAGAACCTCCCACAGTGTACACAGGAAGAAACTGAAGCAAAAAGAGGTTAAGGATCTTGAGTAAGCTGCGCAGTTCCTAATGGTGGAGGAACTCACCATCAGGATTTGAGCTTCAGCAGTTCAGGTCTGCCTTAAAGGCTGGATCATATTACCAGTGTGTGTGTGTGTGTGTGTGTGTGTGTGTGTGTGTGTGTTTTCATGTCAAATTCTAAAATAATCTTTGTAAAATTAACTGGCTTGATAAACTTTTTAGAAGGTCACCTTTCCACTCCTCTGAGAACCCCCCCCTTCCCCCACTCCGACTTCATCTGCAAAGGGAAACAGGAACAGGCCACCTGTCCCATACACGTGAATCATTTTTCTCAGGAAGAGCCAAATCACCTCTTGAACAGGATTATTTGGGAAAGAAAGTAGGTTCCAGGCTCTTTCTTTAATTTTGTTCTGTTGTTCCCGAAATTCAAGGGACAGAAATGGAGAGAAGACAGATGGAAAAGAAAAGAGTTAGAAAAGCAAATAAAAGGGAAACAGGACAGTGGAAGGAGAAAGGAAATGTGGGAAAGAGCTGTCAGCCTTGCAGAGCCTCCTAAGGAGTTCAGTTCTCACAGCATAAATTTAGTAACTGCTAATTATTTAGAGTCAGTGACTTGAAGGTTTAAAGAACAGGTTGGACTCCAAATAAATATACCTTATTCTGCCAAAAAGAAGTAGTCTTGAGAAAGGCCATTGTGCCAATGAATAATGCTTTGTTAGCTCTACTCATGGGGTAGCAAGGACAACCTGAAGAACAGAAAATAGAGCTCCAGTTGGAGTCTACACACTACCAGACCAGAAGAGAAAGGTGCATATCGCTGGAAACACCATCTTCTGTAGCTGAGGAAAGGCCCAGGAAATGCTGAGAATCTATGTCCTAAAACTATCAGTATTTAGAACATCTTGAAGTAAATTGCCCACTCTGATCCAAATATCTAAATACCTGCAGATCTTAATTATCAGCAATGTAATTTTTAATCTCATTAGATTACACAAATATTTTTAAAACATATATACAGTAAATACATAGCTATGTGTGTGCATGTATATATATGTATATAGCACATTGGTTTCATGTTTTAATTAATTAAATTAATAAATTTAAGAGTTCAAGGAGAAAATCAAACACAAAGTTTCTCTCTTTCCTCTCAAGATCACAGTGAAACAACAGAAATGAAAGTTTGTGTGTGTAGTGTGTGTCTGTGTGTGTTGCATCAATACACACAGATCTCAAGAACACAGAACTCAGTAAAAACAAACCATTTGAAAAAGTATGTCTTCCATTCACAATGTAATATTTATATACATGTAGGTTTCCATATGTAAATATTGTAAATGGAAATTCTCAGATCAACACAATACATCATTTAAATGAACATATGAAATAGAGGTATGATTGTGGACCAGAAGGAAGCACACCTAGTATATATACACGATTGCCTCTGGGAAGGAGGCTGATAAAATTAGGAAGGGGCACCTAAGGAGTCTTCAATTTCATCGATTTTAATTTTTTTTAAAGAAAGTTATTTTCTGAAACAAGCAAAAGCAATTGCTAATTCTGAGTGGTAGAAGCATGGTAATTTATATTTTTCCTTAAATGGAAAAAATATGGAATAAAATTAATGGAGAAAATAGCAGAGGGACATATACAACCAACAACAGGTGAGAACTGTCTCAACCAAGACAGCCTCCCAAACTCAAGGCAGAAGAGAGTCTAACCAAAGAAAGCCCTCAGCCCCAAGGGAAACGGGAAATTACAAATCAAAAAAGAATAGTAAGAGTGGACAGGGGCAAAAATCATCAGAGCAAGTAATTATATAGCCATTTATGAAACAGTTGGACCCACTGGAACCCAACCATGCTTCTTGATTAAAAAAAAAAACAAAAAAACAAAAAACTTCAATATTTCATATATACAGTGAACATCCTAAAAGTTTCCAGGGAGAGAAAAGCTAGGTTGCTTCCAGAGGAAGAGGGGAAGATTGGTATCTGTCTTCTCAGCAGGAGTGTCAGATGCTGAAGGATAAGGTAGCTGTGTCCAGAGAGAAAATGCATTTTGGTATGAAATTATCTACTCATCCAACCAATAATGAGGACATATGAAATAGAAGTATGATTGTGGTGAGGACAAAGAGAGAACACATCTTCAGAAACACAAAAACTCAGGAATTTTACTACTGATACTTCCGACTTTGAAAAAGAAAAAAAAATTGACAGTAAAACTTCTTGAGGATGAATGCAAAAAATAATAGAAAATAATTAAGTGATACGAAATTTAAATTAAAATAAATGTGATGTCCCATTAGGTTGAGACATTTGGAAGATTCTCCCTCTAGCAATTTGATGATTTGTAATACACAACTTAATGATTGAAAGGTATATGACTTTATTATCTTCATTATCAGCTCAAACAGTCTCCTGGGTTCTACAGTGAATAAAATGTCCTTACATTAGTCTTACACTGTAAATGTAGATTTAAATATAACATTTAAACTTCTAAAATTGCCCTTTAGATAGAGCATAGAATATTTAACTATTTTTCCATTTTTGCAAATGAGAATATAAATATCATAAAGCTTGACCATGCAACAGGCTCCTACAACAAAATGAATAGGTAGAAGTGAAGTGGAGAGAGGGAAAGGAGAAGCTGAGTTCCTCACCTTTTACCACAGGGAAGCATTGAGTCTGTGTAAGGTCAACAAGTCAAGAACTAGAAATAGAAGTTTGTAATCAAAATCATACTTGTGACCATAAGAAAAGAAAACATTCTATAAGTGCCTACATCTGAAATTTGGAGCTTTTATTTTTCATTTTAGGTCTCTACTTCTTTTAAAAAGTCATTTCCCGGGGCTGGGATTGTGGCTCAGTGGTAGAGCGCCTGCTTCGCATGCGTGGGGCACTGGGTTCGATCCTCAGCACCGCATAAAAATAAATAAAAATACTATATCTATAGTGTCCATCTACAACTAAAAAAAAATATTTAAAAAAGTCATTTCCTACAGTAATGTATTACTTCAGTAAAAAAAAAAATTAAAGTTTTACTTTTAAATGGGCATATACCTGAAGTACATAAGGGTAGATAATCACTTTTCAGAGATACCATGGACTGCTTAACTTGAAGGCCCTGCTACTACGTCACATGTAGAGTGCAGATAAGTTACAGCAAATGTAACTTGCTAAACCGCTGCCACATTTTCAAGAATATGAGGGAAATCCTCAAATGCTGAACCATGTCCTAAATCCTGTAAGATGAGCTGAAAATGAACACTCCTTCTTCAGTGGCCTGGGGCTCTAAAAATAGGACTGAGGCCAAGGTGCCCAAAGTACACAAGTCCTGTGCAAGGAAGGATAACTACAGTCTACAAGCTTGGTGGCTTTTAAAAAAAAAAAAAAAAAAAAAAGGTAGGGGGAGGGGCATTCTCTCAGAGTTCTGGAGGCCAGAGATGAGAACGGTTCTCCTGCAGAGGTCCTGCCTGGGCTTCTGTCTCTTGCCTCTTCAGCTCCTGGTGGCTGTAGGCACTCCTGGGCTTGGGGCTGCTTCACTTTAGTCCCTGCCTCTACCTCCACCTGCTGCCCCCTCTGTTTCTCTGATTTCTTTCTGCATTTCTCATATAGTGACAAAACTGAATTTATGGCTCATACAGATTGTTCCAGATGATGTTGGTTCAATGTCTTTAACTAAATCTGCAAAGACCCAATTTCCAAAAAAGGTCCCAGTCATATGCTGTGAGTGGTCTTAGGTTGAGGAGAGGCACCCTGCAATGTGCAATGGCAGACACATCTAATTATATTTTATTTTAAATATTATTTTAAAACCTGAGAACACATTCACAAGATGTGATAAGGGAAAACAGAGTTTGCATGATCCTCGAAAAGCAAATACACAGATAAGTAAACCAGGGAGAGGTAGATGCCAGGAAAGGGTATTGGCTAGATTATGATTCTCTTTTTGTGGAAGAAAATAAGCAATCTGGCTGGAGGGGTGGGGGTGGTGCATGCACAGCTCTAATCCTAGCTACTCAGGGACCAAGGCAGGGGAGAATCCCAAGTTAGAGGCCAGCCTGGATAACCTAGTGGAACCCTGTCTGAAAATAAAATCAAAAGGGCTGGGTGTATCTCAGTGGTAGAGCACTTGCTTAGTTTGCAAGGCCTTGAGTCTTACTCTTCATACTAAAAGAAGCAGTTTGAATTTTACACTTTTTTATGTGTTGTTTAAAAGTGTTTCAGTGAGCCTATTTTTTTTTAAGCAGAAAAAATTTTTAAACTCTTTTCTTCTTGAAACTAAAGTGTCATCGTGACTGGTTTACTTTTTACATTTTAAAATCTTCACTCACATTTCAACTTAGGTTGACAGAATTTTAGAGGGAAGTTAATGCTGTTTCACAGTTTGATATGTCATGGCTGGTCTCCTGACTGGTGAGCACAATTTCCAGAGCTTCTCAAGTGTCTACATGGTTAATTGCTTCCTCTGAACAGGAGGCACAGGGGTCAGACTCACATCTGAGTCTAAGGAATATGGGGCATGTATTCTTTTAAAAGTTTTTTTTTTTTTTTTTGGTCAAAGGCATACAAAGCATTTTAAACAATGATCTCATTAACAGTAACACTTCTGTTGTCTAATGACTTAGTGGAAGGCATGTGGCATGCGCCTTTATCTTCACTTAAAGATGGACAGCAAGTTGAAGATGGGATGAGGCTTTTTTAAGCCACCCCATGAAGAAAGAGAGGCACGGGATTGGACCATGGACGTAGCCACCGGTCCCATGTCACTGGAGGTTGTGACAGTGGAGCATTGCATTTCTTATCATCTCTGCTTTCCCTCAAGGCTTGTGCAGACCTAGCAACATATCCCAAGATGGCAGTCTTTCCTGGGCCCTGTAACTAACACTCTAAGACCTTTTCCCCAAGTGCCAACCTGGCTATAAATGACAACTGCTAAGCATCCTTTCCGTGGTACCAGGAAAATTTTAACATGCAAATGAGGATTTTAAAAACTTTATTACACATTTGTCCTCCTGTTAAGCTGATGCTATTTAGTTCTGGAAAAATGTATGTGGGGAATCTCTGTAGTTACTAAAAACTCTTTACACAAAATAAAATGTCTTAAGTGTGTTTATGCCCATGCTTGATATATCTATTCATTTATTAACAATGGATTATAGTGGATTATAATATCAGGATATTAAAAATTAAATGATAAGTACAACAAAATAAAACTAAAGGTAACAAAGGTAAACTGATGAAAGATAAAAGTAGAAATTAATGAAATAGAAAATAGAGATGAGAAAGTTAATAAAAGTTAAATACATAAACTTTTGGCCAAAATGGTAAAAAAGAAGAAATACAAATAATAATATTAGAAAAGGAGCATTACTTCAGATACAGAAATGATTTTTAAAACTGTAAGATAATAGTATGCATAACCTTATACAAGTATGTTTTAAAGTATGCATGAAAGGGTAAGCTTCAGTTGAAAACATAGGTTAATGAAATTGACTCAAGAAAATTTAAAATACCTCAATGACTGCAGAAAAATAACTAAAACTTAGTCAAAGCTCTATCTATAATTTAGACAACCAATCCAGATACTTTTATAAGTCAGTAAGAGAAAAACAAATTACAGAAAAGTACCTACCTTACTTCAACTATGCAGAGTTTAGGAAAAAAAATGGAAGCTTTCACATTTTTCAATGCTAAGAGGAGCATTCATGCATACACACAAAACCCAAAACTTAATCTCATTCATGAATTAAATGCAAGAAAAAATATTAGTAAATAAATCTGGTAGAGCACCAACAAATTATATATGTGCATCTATATGTGTAATGATATACACAATTATTCATAGATAACAAGACACACTGTATATTCTGACTTTTCCACTTAAAAATGTGAAGAATAACTTTTTTGACAGTAGTATTTCATTAAACACACAGTATCCCAATGAAATTACTGTTTGAATGCAAATGAAGAAATAATTTACTTGTGATGAACACTATTAGGGGGAAAACCCCAAATTCCTGATAGTTGTTCATTTTAGCAAGTTTTAATTAAATCCTCAAATAATTATAGAGTCAACTGTTAATTTTCCATTTAAGTGGAGACTAACATGGAAGAGGGAATAGATGGAGTGGGGGAGTGAGAGCTAAGTCTGAGATCTGATGTGCTGAAAGTACTTAAAAATATGTGGGTTATTTATTTCCTAAGCTAAAGGGTGATAGAGGCAGCTGGAGTTAGGAGAGATCAGAGAGTTGTAGGAATTTACCAAATGCCTACTGAAATGAAAACAATCAAAATGGCAAGGATTTGTACTATTACAGAGCATCTAGTGCCTAACAGACTCTACACTCAGCTCTATACAAGAAAGAAAAAGCATGATTATTCTTATTCATTTCACAAACATTTTTGTGGTTTTACTGCAAAGCAAGACAGAACAGTAGGCAAGACATTGTCACTTAATGAAGCTTGAGAATTTATATTATAATGGATGACATCAGGCGACACATTTATGGAAAAGAAAGCAAAGAAAGGGGGCATATGATGTCTACATGTGACATATTTTCAAACTAGCTTAGTTCTGAATAGCTAACTCTCACTGGATATGTTAGATTGATTGGTCTTGTGCAAGATTAGACATGGTCAACTAATTAGTGAGGACTTAAAGCTTACCTCCATATTACTTGAGGATTTTTGCATTTGGTTTGTGGTATTCTTCTCCAACTGATTTAGAAGGTTTTCTCACAATTATCTCCTTTCATAATCCCCCACCACATCTGGATTCAAGAGGGCACATAAGCCTGAAGTATGCCTGGTAAAGCATGGATCACCATTCTGCCACCTCAGCAATTGATCCAGGGGATGATACAGGACCCTGGCAGAGATACAGTGGATCATGCCCTGGGAGTTGTGTGTGGGCTTTGTGAGACACAAATTTTCTTTATACCTTGCTAAATTAAAAAGTTGGAAATCTGGGGATGCCCATGGCCATCTTTCATGCCATATGGAGAGCATTTGTTTGCAATAGCCAAAAATGAAGTAAACCCAAGAGTGAAAGAGAGATACTAAAGTGAGGGATGGATCAATCAAACTGCCCTACATCACATGTGAGGTGAGATTCACTTCCATCCACACTTACATGAGAGAACAAATTTGACTTTTTATGTTCATTAAAATCTCTATCATGTCTAATCAAATGCCTCCTGACTCTTATCTTCTTAAAATCCACCCTACTCCCAAGATACTTCCTTATGGGAATGATTCATGGAATACTCCAGCATTGGCATTCTTTGATCATTCTCTCTCCCAGTTCCCTTGAGCCCCAGACATCCCTTCCCATAGCTACAATCAGACCCTTCTCATTACTAAGAAATGACCCATGAGGAAATGCTCCCCCATAACATTACCATTTCTATTAGTTATAGAGACAGACATTTATTAGTAGTTGTGTTGTGAAAAAATCAACAGCAGTAGATGGCATAAAATAATTAGCTAAAAAGTTTATTAGTTATAAGATTATGAAGAAAATAATAAATTACATAAATGTAAATTCACATTTGGGGTAGTAATATTGAAAAAATCTCAAGTTTTCTATATAATTTCTAGCTAAGCATATGACATATAAAAGAATAGATCTTGTAATGATTTTCATTGCACCTATTTTAAAACACATATATTCTCATATATTGATTAATCTTTAACCAAAATAGATGAAAAGGGAAAACCATGCCATTCCAATCCTACTAAAACTCAAATGATATAATTGATCATTTTTCCCTCTTTATTTCTTCCATCCTTATGCTGCATTTTTAGGAAGAATGTAGAATTAATTGAATCTGATGAACAACCGAAGTGTTCTGAGATAGCCTTGGAATAATAGAGAGGTAAAGAGCTAGGCCACTGTTAATCATAACAACATCCCACTTAAAAGCTGGACCGCATCAGCAATCTGCTGTTGCCATATTGATTTCACTTAGCCCTTCTGGATAGAATATCAGGGAGATTTTCCAATGCAGAATCAAGACAGATGGTAGGGAGGTTGGGAAAAAAAATAGTCTCACAGTATAATGGAAGTCAAAGCAAAGCTTTTTGAAAAATATTATTATAATTCCTTGACAAACAACTGACATCAAACCAAAAACATCTATTAGCACCATGACAAGTATCAATGGCATAAGAACCCTCCAGCATCCGGTGATGTTCACTAGCTGTTTACTTTTTATCAATGATTTCAGATCTAGCAGGATTACTGATAATGACTACCACATATATATGTCCCTAACATCACTTTATAAATCAAATTACATAATTTCACTAATGAGATGACAGTTTTAAGAGTATCTCGACCTAAGAAATGACATTTTCAGAATATCATTTAATTATGGAGCAAGTGTTTAAATGTTATATCTTTAATTTAAAAATTATTGTTCATATTCATGAATCAAACATTTACAATGATGCTTCATGATTTCATATGGGATCAAAACAGGAGCCAAACTTATCCTATTCTTGAGATGGAAAAAAGATGGAAGCCTAGTCTCATATGGGAAGCACCATCAGCTTTATGCTACCCAAAGCAGCGGAAATAGCTCGTTTAAACTAGATTGCTCTATGTAGATAGTTACTACATACACTCTGTATTCCTTGTGTATATATCTCACCTTATCTTGACCATGGCTTCAACTCTGGGGAGAAACTCAGGTAATTGTTATTTTATTCTCCTATTAAAAGACAGATGTATAGAATTTTGTAGAATTTCAGGGTTGAGTTTTTTTTAATTCTATCACTTATTATGTCTATGACCCTTGAATAAATAATATAACCTTTAAAAGCCTCCCAATCCTCAATGCAAAGTTATAATCATACAGAAAAGTTCAAGGTCATTAAGAAGAGAGACACTTGCTCCATGATCTCCCTCATGTGTGGAATCTGAAAGTTGATTTTCTAGAAGCTGAGAGTGGAATGGTGGTTACCAGAGACTGGGGAGAGCTGGTCATTGGGGAAGACTGGTCAGCAGGGACAGGAAAAACAAGTTGTGGTGATCTATTGCACAGCAGGTGACTACAGATAATGATAATGTAGTCTATATTTCAAAAAAGCAGCAACGAATGCTTTTGAGTGTTTTCACTATGAAGAAATGAGAAATACTGGAGTAGATAGATGTGTTTGATTTGAAAGTTGTGCAATGTAAACATGCATTGAAATAGTACCCTATAATTATGTACAAATTTTATGCACAAACTAATAAGTTAATTTTTAAAAGAGAGAGAAAGGAGAAATAATTGTAAAAATCTCTGAATCAGTCTCTTCATTTTCCCTTAGTCTTAAGAAGAAAATAACACTCTGCTTCAAAGTGGGAGTGGAGGGAGATGGTTTTCAAGTGGAGGTTTTGTACCATTAATGAGTCCAGTGCATTTCTTAGGTCTAGTCTTGATATTACTGGGGGATGGACTCCTTGCTAATGGTGTTTTTTTTTTTTTTTCTTTTTTGGTACTGGGTATCAAACCAAGGGCTTCATGCATGCTTGGCCAGTCCTCCATAGAGCTACACCCCCAGTCTGTGCTTTTGTTTTTGCTTTTTAAGCAATTGTTGCCTATAACAATGACAAATTCAATCAGAAACGGCTGCTGCAAGATGCTACAGAACATTTCCTGGGCTTGAATTTTCTGTAGCAAGGGAAAAGGCTGAAGATGAAAGTGAGCACTCCAAACAAGGTCAACTAGAAGTGTAGGCAAAAGGTAGCTGCTTTAACATCATGGCAGCAGCCAGCCAGCTGCAAGAATAATACTGGGGACAAAGCAGAAAGTTTCAGGGGTGCATGTCAAACCACGTCAAATGAGAAAAACTAGAGACTTAAATAACTTGTTGCATTAAAATGAGTTCCGAGGTACTGAATGTTAACTTTAAAAGTAACTCTAACTGACTCACACTGGAAATTCCTTGCCCTTCACAAAGGTCTGGTCTTGCCTCTTCCTCCATGCCCAAGCCAGCTGCATCAAGGGCAAAGTAATACTCCCAAGGTTACTTTTGTCATATTTGATGCACTGCTGAAGGGTGCATATTCCCAGCTCTGCTTTGACAGTAGTTCTTAGGAATTAGAAAATAGATATGGAGCCCTGAATATCTCCACAAAATTAGGTCATGGCTTTTGCAGTGGTTTGATTGGGCACCACCTTAAGTCCTAGGACATTTTGTTACTACAGCTGTTTTGCACTTTGTTTTATTTTTGTCTTTTGATTTCCCTCTGTTTCCTCCTTTGTGAGGTGGGAAGTAGGATCAGGTTGGGTGTAGATTTTTAAAAATTGATGCTATATAACAATTAATGCTAGTGAGGATTTGGGAAAAAGTCACACTCATACATTGCTGGTGGGACTACAAATTGGTGCAACCACTATGGAATGCAGTATGGAGATTCCTCAGAAAACTTGGGATGGAACCACCATTTGACCCAGTCATCCCACTCTTAGGTTTATACCCAAAGGACTTAAAATCAGCATACTACAGTGATGCAGCCACTTCAATGTTTATACCAGCCAATTTACAATAGCCAAACTATGGAACCAACCTAGGTGCCCTTCAACAGATGAATGGATAAAGAAACTGCAGTATATGTTTACAATGGAATAAAATAGTGGCATTAGCTGGTAAATGGATAGAGCTGGAGAATATTATGCTAAGTGAAATAAGCCAATCCCAAAGAACCAAAGGCTGGATGTTTTCTCTGATATGCAGATGCTAATTCATAATAAGGAGAAGGGGAATAATAGAGGTATTTTGGAACAGACAAGGGAGTGAAGGGAGGGAAGGGGGTGTGAGGTAGGAATGAGAGTACAGTGAATCAGACATTATTATCCTATGTGCATATATGATTACATGACCTGTGTAACTCTACATAATGTACAACCAGACGAATGAGAAGTTATGCTCCATTAATGAATGATGTGTCAAAATGCATTCTACTGTCATGTATAATTAATAGGAATAAATACAAATATATTAAAATTGAGGCTATAATGTTTGAGCTAGAAGGAACATTAGAAAATAGGTATTTAATTTCCTCTTTTTTGCAAGGTTAAGTCATGTGACTTACAATGATCACTTGAATAGGGGTAGAGATAGTAGCAGAACTCAGATGTCTAGAGTGAGTTTTATACTTAAGAGCAACATACTTTCTCATGGATATGAATCTCACAAATTTCTGGGCACTTAATAGATGTTCCAAAATCATGTTGGGTTAGTAGTTGTCCAACAAGTAATTTCCATGTAAAACATTTAATCTGTAAGAAAGTAGATGCCTCTTGGAAGTTGACATGCAGTAGAAAACCATCTGATTTATATGTCACTGAGTTTTCTCTGTTTCTGTGGAATTGAGAATTGTGGATCACAGAACAAGTAAGTAGAAAGAGCTTAACTAAAACGTGCTGGCAAACACACGGGTGACAGATTTGGTTTTGATGGGCAAATGGGGTCCTGTTTCTCCTTTCATCTTGGCTCCCTTGCCACCTCAGACACTTTTACCCTCTGGACACCAGAGCATTTGCTTATGCTAAGTGGATATTAAAAATCGGATCCATCAAGAGAGGAAAAAAAAGATGATTGTCACAAGGGGAAGTTTTCTCAGAACTGAAGACAAGCTGCTCCTTTCCAACTGAAAATGTCAAACACTTATTCATACGGCTCTTACCAGACTTGATTTATATGAGCAACTGCCAATCCTAAACCTCCCCCTCGTGCAAGTGCAAATGGGAAGCCTGTTCACTCAGCCATTAATATCATGTTAGTTTTGTTTGATATCTTGAATAGAAAATCATCTTTTCCCTCCATGTGGGAGTTATTGATTTACCCTGTTGTTCCTTTGAAATCTTCTAGTTTCTAAATATCCATGTTGTTTACCTGTAGTGTTATAAAAAATATGATTACTGTCTTTATGGTTTTCTAGAAGTTTGGCTTTAAAAAAATAAATATTGATTACAACTTGACTTATAATTTGAATTCATATTTTCCAAGCCCAGCAAAAATCATACTCTTTATGGAAAAGGGAAAAAAAATCAAAATAAGATAAAATTTCATTGGTGCTTTTTTCAAAGTAATAATGTGGCTTATATATTGAAATCTATGTACTTTATGAAGGACTCAAATGTTTTAAATGTTTTACTTTTCGCATTTACTATATGATATGTGACTAACAGAAATGTTCTTTAAATAAGAATTAACAGGAAAAATGGTATGTACAGGATCAGAGGAGATTAAAACAAGGTTTCCAGTGAAAATTTTTTAAAAGGAAGCAAAAGCAAAAAGAATAAGCAGGGCTCTGCAGAATGAGTAACTTATTTCGAAAGAGAAGAGGGAATCAAAGAGCATGATTTATAGTGCCATGCTCCAATAAATCATAGCCAGGAAAAAGAGTTGTAAGATACAAAACATTTCCTGTGATATGCTTCTTCAAGCACCAGATTGATAAATCTTCAAAAATTAGGCCCTACCCCAAATGTATATTACAACAGAGAGCTATCATGAATTCCCCCAACTTCAGTCCCCCTCACTGTCCAACTAGCAAGGAAAAGACCACAAGCTGCGTTTTGGTTTTATTTCTTCAGCACAAGGACTAAGAACTACAGAAAAACTATAAAGAAGCCTGCCCCTATTTCCTCACTTCAAATAACAATAGAAAGATCAGTTATTCACTGAGCAGGATTTGTACGACCATGGGATTGTCCTCACAATATGCAGTGGTCCTACGAGAGGGTGCTTAAGGGCCATGTGCTCCAGCAAAAGCTGGGTCATCTTAGAGACTCTCCTTCCTAGGACAAGGGCCCCATCCAGAGACTGCCAGGGAGGCCACAGCAAACCAATAACAGCACTGCCGGGGTGGCTTTCAACATCCTTCACTGCTGTACAGCATGGTTTGGAACTTACCTTTTTTCAAACTCATGTTCCCACCTTAAATGACTTTCTTTGAGAAGCTCTTGATGAATGACTCAGAGAAAAGGATGGCTTGAGACAGTGGAAATTAATCCTTGGCTTGATGGTAAGGAAACTCATCACTTCCCCTGTATTAATCACACCAGACTTGATCATGCGAAGTGGGCGGTAAAACTTAGAAGGGACTGAGATTTCCTTCAGAGCTAGTCCTCACTAGGGTGATCACATGGAGAAATGTGCTACCACTTTAAAACATCAGCCATGCCTCTCTACAAAGCTTGAAGGACAAATTAGAGTGGACACTATCCATTTCCGAAGAAGATTCTCTCCCCGCCACTGGTCATCTACGTTGGGTTTTGTTAAGGAACTTGCTGGTTCTCAGCATTCCCTTGATTAAGATGTTACTGGACTAGATTGAACTGCTATGGTATTTGGGTTCATGACTTATAGCAAAAACTGGTAGCATATAATTTCCTACTAAAACTTGCTTCATATAAAATGTATGTTCAGCAGCATTTTAATAAGGAAATAAAATTGATAATCTCTAATCATAGAAATATAATTCTATTTTTTCAAAGTAAACTTAGAAATTGGCATTTTCTGGGGAAAAAGGACTTCAGAATTTTAAAAGAGCTTCCATATTCTGCTAAAATATCATGCACCTGAAATTATGTATTTAATTATGTGCTCTTGTTCCTTTAAAATGTACATGAGTTGGAAATCTTAAGGCCACAGGTTCCAGAATGATCTGCCTGCAGTGACCTTGACCACAAGTACATTCATTGTTTGCATATGCCTGGTATATTTCCTTTTCATCTTTTCAATCTTTCTGTGTCCTTATGTTTTAGGTGTGTTAATTTATGTGTGTCACTTATGAACAGAATATAGCTGAAGTTTTGTTTTCTATTCTTCAAAACTATCTTTATAATAAAATGAGAGTTTGACTCTCATATGCCTATTGAGAGTATTGATATATTTGAAATTATTTCTACTCACCTTACTTTATTATTCCTATGTGTTCTGTTTTTATCAGTGTTTACTTTTTCCTCTTTTTATTCAATATTTTGGATTCAAAATTTTAAATTACACTCCCTTCCCTGTCCTCTGCCACTGGTTTGACTATGACAAAAACTTTATTCTTTAATATTTTTAGGAGCCAGTTATATTTCTAGGATTTGCTCAAAAGTAAAGAAAGCACTCTATACATCTGACCATCATCATAACTACTATCTTCACATACTCTCTCTCCATGGAATGTTAGTATAACTCCAAAGATAACAAAGCCCAATCTGGTTTACAGATGTGTGACATTTCATTAACCTTGGGAAACCAAAGACTCACATTGAAGATAGTTAGGACAGAGTGAGAGAAGAGAGAGAGAAATGAGCAGGACCATCATGTTCCCATATTTAGTCTGGGCCTTATTCATCCACCCACCCACCCATCCATCCATCCATGTAGTCAATGAACAGATCTTTGCCTTTCATGCTGTTGACATACTACTTGTTAATAAAACCAAGTTGCTTTATCAGCAAGGTGTTTGTCTTCATTGACTACACTGTGCATTTCAAAGGAACTCATATATTATCTTCCATTTATTTTCCATCCTCTCACTCACCATTCTCAAAGCTTACAGAGGACCATAGTCTCAGGGAAAATCATGCAAGTCAGCAGAGAGACATAGTGACTTGCATGTTCATCAGGCACTCTCCTCCAGTGAAGGAGTCTGAACACATCAGAACGGTCTGTTTTGTCAGCTCTGCACACAGTGATGCTCCATTAGCATTTGCCACAGTGAAGCCGGTAGTTGCTCTAGAATGAGGGGAATATAGAAATTGATGTAGAAGTATAAGCCAGTAGTTACCTATAGGTTTACAAGGTGGCACAGTGGGCAGTATTACCCTAACAAAAGTTAATCAGAAGTATTAATAACCATGGTTACATTGTACTGTTTTATTAGTCTGACTTATTTCATCCTATTAAGTTGAATCAAGAAACCTCTTTCAAAACCATCTCTGGTTGTGAAATTATCAAAATAGACTGGGTTAGGGGAGATGGCAAGAGAGTCTCAGAGATTGTGAAAATGATGCTCCATGGCAAGAAAAAGAGAATGTGCATTAAGAGAATTTCAAGATGTTAATAACGGCACCTAATGTCAAATGGCAGCCAATTATACACTTTTCTAAAAGGAGACATAGTTATGGTGGCAGTAAATTATTTTCCAGACAGAAAGTCACTTTTAAAAATAATAAAGAATGGATTGTTTCTCCCCATGGATTTATATTTCAGTGGAAGGGAAAATGCTAAATGGTGACAAAGTGCCTTTGCTTAGCAACATCCTGACTGCTGCTTCTAACCTCCCACAGTTCCATGCTGGCTGGTATCTGGCATGTGTTTAATCAAGTATTGATTCTGCCCCAGCCTTGCTGCCAGAGACCGAGTTGGTCCATTTCATAAGCAGGTACCTACCAGCTGGCCTCCATGTCTTCTTAGGTAAGAAGGTGAAATCTCTTCCTTGTGGCTCAGTGCTAATTTGACCTTGATCATAAGAACTCTATTGTCCTGGACACCACTTTCCACAAATTCTTTTAAAAAGTGAGATAATAGAATGAGAAAGAATGAGCCATCAGTGAAAGATATCAGAATGACCCCTTCTCCTCCCAATGACTTACTGTAAATTACCATCTAGCTAGAAGAGATAGATCTGGAGCAAAGGGCATGACCAGTGACCTCGAAGGTTTCACATTCTCGTTCAAAAACTGTCACTTCATCCCAACTTGCAGTTGACATTAGAGCCTTTACCTAACATTTTAAAACTGTAAACAATCAAGCTGGAGTGTTTCACACATGCAACAAGCATCACATTCAAAGATTGGAACCATGTGTGATAAGTAGTTTCCCTTTCTTATTTGCCCCCTAAAACTGATCTCATTTGCTTGTGTTTCCTTCCAGAACTATGCCATCAACACATAAGGATCTGCAACTCGTCCAAAAATAGTAACCCAGTGATCTGTATGAGATTGCATATGATTCGGTACATGTATCAGTGAACAAGATAGTCAACATCCCATGCCTTTAAGGAGTGTACATTCTGGTATAGGGAGATAGGCAATAAATAAGACAGATATGCTAATTTGTAGTCAATTAGAAGATAATTGTTACTATGGAGAAAATTCAAATAAGGAAGTAGGGTTGGAAGTCTTTTTTTTTTTTTTTTTTTAAATAGATAGACACAATGTCTTTATTTTATTGCTTTGTATGTGGTGCTGAGGATCGAACCCAGGGCCTCACGCATGCGAGGCAAGCGCTATACCGCTGAGCTACAATCCCAGCCCAGGGTTGGAAGTCTTATCCAACTGTAGAAATAGGTGTCAAAATTTAAGGGTAGTCAGGAAAAAAAAAAAAAAACTTACAGAGAAAGTGACAGTTGAACAGCCTTAAAGAGGAGAGTGAGTTCTGTTGCTATCAGAGAAGGGCACCCAAGAAGAATGAATTTGGAAGCCAAGAGTGGAAAATGAGGTCAAGGGGCTGGGGTTATGGCTCAGCGGTAGAGCACTCACCTAGTGTGGGTGAGGCACTGGGTTTGATCCTCAGCAACACATATAAATTAATAAATAAAAATAAAGTTATGATAAAAAAATCAACCTTTAAAAACAAAAAAAGAAAGAAAATGAGGTCAAGGTCCACAGGGGATCAAGCAGAATGGAATTTTGGAACTGAAGGAAATAGTGATTAGAAGGATCTGAGAAAGGAATGACATGATGTGACTTCATTCTGGAAGGATGGGCTGAGTGATTTGTTGAGAACCACCTGAAGAGGAGCTGGAGCTGGGAGACCACTAAGGAGGACATGGTGATCACACAAAGATGACAAGTGGTGACATGGACTGAGATGGTAGCAGGTGGTCAGATTCCGGATGTACTTGGAAGGTACTGTCAACAGGAACAGACTATGGCTTGGAGGTGGGCTGTGGAAGGAAGTCCAGAGCCAAGAGTGACTGACTCTAAGGATTTGAACCAGAACAACTAAAGGATAGAGGAGTCATTGCCTGAGATGGAAAGACTGAGGAAGAAATCCATTTTTAGGGGGAGGAAATGAGAAGTTCAGAGTTAGAAATACTAAGATTGAGATGTTCGTAGATATGAAATTGAAGATGCTGAGTAGGCAGTTGGATATAGTAGTGTGAGATCAGGAAACAGACCTGAATTAGATAAAAATGTGAGAGTTGAAGGCAAATAGATGGTATCGAAGCTGTGAGTGTAGAAGAGCATCCCACACACCACCACTACACACAAGCTAGTGTGAACAAAGAAGAGAAAGGGAAGGAGGATGGAGCCCTGGAATCCTCTGATGTTTGGCGGTGAAGGAGATATGGAGAAAAAAGCAAGGAGACTGAAAGAAGCTACAATGAGGAGGATGAAAGCCAGCATGTGGTGTCCTGGAGAAAAGCAGTTCCAGCCAGAGGCATGGTCACTGCTAAATGATTTATTAAGATCAAGGGCAATGCTAATATCGATGGGAAGAGTTTTAGTGGGAGAAAAATAAATCAGAATGGATTTAGGAGTATGAAATGGAAAAAAGAGCTAGAGAAAGTAAGTATAGATCAACTCCTTTAAGAAGTATTCCTATGACAGAAAGGCCAGAAAAGATATAATAAGAGGGGGCAAATGTGATCAAGAGATTTGACTTCAATGGAAGAAATGAAAAGCTCGCTGAACACTAACAGTAATGATCTAACAAACGGGGAGAATGTGTGTATTTACATATATTTTGTGTATTTACATATATTGTGATGCACAGTTACACAGCAAATTCAACTTTTTCCACTTATCTACAGTATTTCATCAAATTTAAGTTCTCACTGACCACAAGACACATCATTATTTTACCACTAGAAAAGGAAAACATTTCTGCCATGACAGGCCATTATTTGAAAGACAATGACAGCCTGATAGGCCATTACTTGAAAGACATCCTGATTTCAGAGATGTTGAGATGCTTCAATTTTGGTTTAAAAAGTGCCTCCTATGAACAATTAAAAACGGCTTGCATCTCAGAGAAGAGCATTGTTTATCAAAGGCTACAGTTTCTCAGTATACCACAGCTTCTGTAACTACAGCCTCTGTAACCAGTTCTACTTTGATAATGATTTACTAACTTGGAATTCACCGATGTTACAAAAATGTTGTAGTCAATATCCTTGTATATGCAATCATTTGACCATGTGTAGGTGAATCTGAGGGAGGAACTCCTAGAGGGCAATTGTAATACTATGAATAATCCAAACATGTGTGCATGGAGCTTGTACCAGCTTCCATGGCTGAGAATGTTGGACGACCCCTATCACACATGTGGTGTGATCAAACATACTACACCAATATATATGCCAATATTGGTATAATATATAAAATATATAATATAATATATAAACACATTATGACAATATATTATATCAATATAAATATTAATATGGTGTTTAATAATGCTTATGTATGATCAAATATGCCTGAGGATGGCAGAATGATATCCTCAAGATGCCCTCATCCTCATCCAACAAACCTGACTTCATTAGCTTACCTGGTAGAAAGGAATGTGCAATTATAAAATTTAAGGATTTTAACATGAGATTATACTGGATATTATGCTGGTGGACCCAATGTAATCACAGCAGTTCTTGTAAGTGAAGGAGGGAGGCAGGAGAGAAAGAGAAAGGGATTTGAAGAGAAATGATGTCAGAAAAACAGGTCTGAGTGATGTGATTGCTACGTTTGAAAATTCAACAGGATCTCAAGCCCAACATGAAGACCTCAGGTTCCTAAACAGGCAAGAAAATAGATTCTCCCTTCAAGACAGTTGTTTTGTTAAAATAATACAGGCATCTTCCTATTTTTTGCATATTCTGAAACAGTTTTAACAGCATTGGAGTTAGATAGAATTGCACTTTGAAAGTATCTCTTATGTAGAAACCAGACTATGTAGTAGATTTTCTATATTCAGTTTCCTTACAAATTCATCCTTTTCACCCATAGTCTTTATTATTCTGTACAGAGCTAAGAAAAACAGTCTCATGATTATTTCAATTTATACTGCATCTGAAGTTATTATCAATGTTTAAACCTTTATTTTGCTTTTCTCTCTTTTTATGATTAAGCTAGGTAAGAATTTATTTTCCACTCCTGTTAACCAGCTTTTGGTTTTACTTTTGATTAGTTCTATAATTTTTATATTGTTCCATTAATAAAAAACTGCTTTTGTTTTTCTTCATAATTAATTTGCTTTTCTAACGTAGAAATTTAAATTATTTTTCTTGTTTATTAGCAAGTTATTTAGTACTATCATGTCCTTCAAGTATGACTTACATGTATGTTGCAGTTTCTGGTTCTCATCCTTTCACCAGTCCCTTCTGATTTGAGGAGATTGGGTTTTGATTTCCTCATTGTCTACAGGGCTGTATAAAAGAAATTTCTGAAGTTTTCCCATGGCTGTAGTTTTTGCTGTCTTTAAATTGTTATACTTTGCAATTTCTCCTTTCACTGAATTTGAGCAAAAACTGTCTTAGTATATTTCAGCTTTGGTGACATGCTGAAGTTTTATTTATGGCTAGCATATTAATTTTTTTTTGGTACCAGGGTTGAACTCAGGGGTACTAGACCACTGATCCACATCCCCAGCCCTGTTTTGTGTGTTTTATTTATAGACAGGGTCTCACTGAGTTGCTTAGTGCCTTGCCATTGCTGAGGTTGGCTTTGAACTCGCGATTCTCCTGTCTCAGCCTCCCATTGAACTCGCGATTCTCCTGTCTCAGCCTCCCAAAGTGCTGTGATTACAGGCATGTGCCACTGTGCCCAGCTTAGCATGTTAAATTTTGTAAGTGTTTCTTGAGGGGCTGAAAAAAGTATTCTCTGTTTTTTGGAGTAGCAGATCTGATATACATGTATGAATGAAATCCCCTCATTCATTGTGGTATTTAGATTTTCTACAACATTATTTATTTTTTGTCCATTTGGTCTGTTGATGACTGTTATAAATAACTTAAAGTATCCAGTTTTGCTTTATGTGTTCTGATGCTTTCTATATTGCATCTTGATACTCAATTATTGCCATTGTTAGCACTTCATTGTGAACTGTACTCTACTTCCTCATAAAGTGACATTCTTTGTCTAGGTTTATCCTGGATTCAAATTCATTTGATATCAACATGGTTGTCTATGCATTATTTTCTTTAGCATCTACCTGGGATACCTTTCCCATTTTTGCAACTTCTCTTTGTTGGTCACCTGGTATTATAAGTCCTCCATTTTATGCAGCATACAGGTGGCTTTTATTGTCTCAAGAGTATTTCTCTTAGTTTAGCCGGTTCAATTTACTTCTATGGTAGATACTTAATCTTAGCTCTACTTTTACTGAATTGATTCACTTTTCAGTTGCATAGTGTATGGTAGGCAAGAGCACACATTCTCTCCATTGAGTACAGAGAACCCAGTGTTCTCAAGGTAGCTGTCTACTCTTAAATAGCAGGAATGATAACCTAGGCTCTCTTCACTGCTCCTCAGAATATGACATTGTTTTCTGACATATATCTCAATATCTTTTCTAGGGTGTAACAATTTTCACATTTCATGCTCAATATTCTCACTGAGATATGTCAATGGCTCTTTTACAGGAAATGCTTATAATGACCATAGTTAGGCAACACCTATGGTCAGAGTGACTGACATGTTTCCATCTGGACAACTTTCCAATGTAATTCTCAGCCCTTCTGAACATGCTTCCTTCCCTTTCCGAATCCCCCTCCCACATCAACACAAAAAACACCTACTCTTCTCACATTTTTAAAATAAAATATAATTCTTCCCTTGGGGTTTTTAGATATTCTTTTATTTTTTTTTTCTGTAGCTAATTTTCATTATATATTACCCTAGGCTCTTAAAAAGAATAAGAAAAAAAAAAACTGTGCAGGTAAGTAGCACATTAGAACCTCTTGGCTAATGTCCCCAGCTGAGCATTGTGCAGTGGAAAGCCTGATGACTTCACTTTTTTTGTCAACTTAATATACAACATGCCTAATTTGAATGAGTATAAATGTCAAAATCTAGCATCCAAAATAGCCCTGCAGCATCTCAACCTTCAGCTCTTGGGGAGAATGCCAGAGCTTATTCTACAAGGCACTTCTTAACTGCTAATGATTAGCACCTTAAAGCTGAAAGGGACTCATGACTCCTTATCTGAAAAAAAAAAAAGCCCATTAGCAGAAGCTACACTGGTGAGTGTGAAGGAAGGAAAACAAATTTCTCCAGACACCATGTCCTGGCGAGAGAATCTAATGGTGGGTGTGCTGTCACTTGATCACGGTTAATGCTGCTTTAGGCATTGCTCATTTCAGTTTTGCATTAGCAAATAATCTTATTAAAAAGATGGTCATGATAATGCTGATTGATGGAGGGGAAGCATGCCTGCTTTAAAATACTCATAATTTATAATCAACTGTGCTTTAACAATGTAAAAATGTCATTTAAAATGCTGTGTATATTTAATCTATTTCTGAGGGAGCAATTACATCTATATGAAATTCTAATGATTTGAATGTAATGTTCATCAAAGCATTCTCTATTTTAATTTCAGCTCCCTCCTCTTTAACAAATAGTTACTTTCATCTGTAAGAACTGCATTCTTGAATACTCAATGATTATTAAGTGTCAGAGTCTGGATAATGTAGGTGGGATCCATGTAGGTGCAGTCATAGATGCACCATTTCTCACCTCTAGACATCTTTGAACAATCTATTTTAAAACACTGACCTAGGAAGAAAGTCTATGACCAAGCCAGGAGGAAAGGATCTTTCTGTTTCCCTTGCAGCAATTGTGTAGAGTGCTTCCTTCCTGCAGCAAAAAATATCTGTGGCTGTTTGCTGCGTGCCAGGCAATGTGGCACGCACTGCCAAGTGTGTGTGGGAACAACAGATCTGGTGGCCGCTCTCATGAGCTGCTGGTCTGAAGGACGTGTCCAGATCACAAGTAAATAAGAGGTTTGAATTTTATTTCAAGTACAATTAGAAGTCTCTGAAAGGTATGTGCAATGCTGAGGCAGGATCTGATTCCCACAGGATAAGTCTGACTGCTCTGTAGATGGCAAGCCAGAGGAGGATCAAGTGGAATCAGGAGGGTTTCAAGGCCATGGCAGTGGCCCAGGGGCAGTGCCATTGGCAGCAGTGGGTGGATATAAGGTGTATTCTTGAGAAAGTGGTAGGTGATTAGAAGAGCTACTGATTGGACATGGAGGAGAAAGAAAGGGAGTCAGCCAAAGGTCTCCTAAGTTGCTGGCCCAAGCAAAGGGACAGAGAAAAGTATTTTCTATGATAGAGGAAATGGGACAGAAACAAGTTGGTCAGGTTGAGTCAAAAGTTTTCCCAGCCCTTCATTATTTATGACACTCATAAAACCCATTTACAGTCAAATATATCATAATCATTTTATCAGGGGAAAAATCCTAGGAAATGGGTCATGTTATAAAGACCTGATTAAACTAGATTAGTATTAAAGTTGTCCTTTAATGTATATAATATTTTGTATCCTGCTTACTTTTATTATCCATTCAGTGCCTGTAGTAAATAGAACCTAAACTATAAAAAGATATGTAGAATCCCTGAATTCAGAGGGTCTCAAACTTAAGATGGCTTGACTTATAATTTTTCAACTTCATCATGATGCAAAGCAATATGCACTCAGGAGAACCAGGACTTCAAATTGTGAATTTTGAGCTTTCTTGAACTAGCAGTATGGTACCCTCTACCATTATGATGGCAGTGAAACGCAGCTCCCAGTTCGCCACTCGGTCCTGAGGGTCAGCTATCTACAGTGTGCTGCACTGCTACGCTAGGATTTTGGTAGCTTTGGTGTATTAAATGCACTTTTGACTTAGGATATTTTCAATTTAGGTGATGTAACCCCATTGTAAGTTGAGAGCATCTGTATGTATAAGGAAAGTTGCTTAACACTTCTTAAAAGTCTGTCACAAAAGATCAAGGTTTTTTGTTGTTGTTTGTTTGGTTTGGGTTTTTGTGTGTGTGTTTTACTTTGGTTTTGGTTTTGGTAGGTGTGAGAAGCAGCAAACACAATGGATGGAGCCAACAGTTGAGCTGCTAACCCAATTCGGTTTTCGTAATATTTACCTAATGCCTACTACGGGCAAGGCACTCTTCTAGATTCTGAAACACTAATGAAGACTTAGTTTCAAATGGCTGGATATGGGAACATCTGGGAAATTAGAAAGTGATTGGCAAATCCTTAAAAGACACCAGAATAAAGGGTAGCATGTCGAGTTGCAAGATGACCGGAAGGGAGCCAGGGGAAGGAATGTCAGGCCTTGTTCAAGTTATAGCTTTATTAATGATCTGGAAGAAAATCTAATTAATGGAAATTTCCAGATGATGTTGAAGAGGGAATTGTCAAGCTCAAAAATGAAAACAGAGGATACCATGAGCAAAGACTAATAATAGCAAGAAGTAAAGGTGAAGCATAAAGATGGAATTGCATGAAATCTCATGTTTAAAAACCATTGTACCCTACATTAAGAATAAAGATTCAAAAAATAAATAAATGCTAATTGGAATCAGGATGTAACAGAGGTGAGAGGAACCAGCAAAACAACAAAACCCAAAGAGACAAAGGTGTTACATATACAGAAAATGAACAGGAAGTAGGAAAACTTGTTAACCAAATGGATTAAAATATTTTACAGTGTTTTGGTAGAGAAAGTCTAAAACATTTTTAGAAGCCTTTAACAAGGAGCCAAACAGGTCGAGACTGAAAGAGCCCTGAACTAATCTATGCCATGTTTTCTTTAGCTCAGGTGCGGGATGATCCATGCCTTCTCTGGGATCCACTGAAGGCAGAGTCTCTTTCAGTATCTCCATCAAGGCGGAGATGACACCAGGATAACAATACGTTCAGACACCAGTGATGGTTCTATGCGCAAACCCCCTCTGGAGGGAGACACTCCTGCCACATGCCCACCTCAACCATGGGCATGTCATTAACCACAACTGAAAACCTACTCTTTATTTCTCTCTCTCACTCAGAGATACCCTTTCTATTGTTTAAGTTTTTCCTTGGCCTCAGGACTTGCTCCTCAGGCATGCCCTGTGAATTCTCGCAGGAGGTGACTTCCAGTGCTTGGAAAGGCATCTGTTACTCTCCTAAAGATGAAAACTCACAATTTGATATTAAATCAAATTATGGCCCTTTCACTGTCATTCTCACCTACAACAAAAGGAGGAGGAAGATCATTTCCATCATCTCTATCATTCTGTTTTATAGTTTTGTTAGAAATCAAATGATAGAAAGCACTTTCTTTTAATAAGACCCAGAAGAAAAAATTGTGGCTTCCTCTTGAACATGATTATTTTTCATTTGAAATATGAAATACAGATAAACTGGTGAAATTCAGGATTGTGGGAAGGTGCCATATCCATTGGGTTCCCACATAATTCTTTTCACATTTGATCCTGTTATGGTTTAGGTATGAGGGGGTTCCCCAAAAGTTCATGTGTGAGACAATTCAAGAAAGTTGAGATGAAATGAGAGCCTTAACCCAATCAGTGTTATAACTGAGTGACTCGCAGGCAGGTTGGGGCTGGAGGAGGTAAGTCACTGGGCGTGTGCCTTCAGGGCATATATATGTTGTGAGCTCATCTTCCTCTCCCTCTGTCTCCCTGGTGTCATGCTCCCAGCTGCTTTCCTCCATCACACCCTTCCACCATTATGTTCTGCCTCACCTCGAGCCTAGAGGAATGGATTAGGCCATCTATAGACTAAGACCTCTGAAACTGTGAGCCCCAAATAAATTTTTTCTCAAATTTGTTCTTGTCAGGTCTTTAGGTCACAGCAGCAAAAACAAACGAACAAACAAAAAACTGACTAAAACAGAGCCTATTATACTATGAGGATGGTGACAAAATAGAAGAGGTCATGGACCTTGTAACTTGGGAAAGGACTCGCTATTATATTCATATTTTGCACAGCAGAACATCCAGAAAATTACTCAAGCAGTGAGTGGGTATAAGACAATGTTCAGCAGAAGACAATGTTTAATGTTTAAAAAGAGAATTTTAAAATATAGTATTTAAGTCATTACCTGGAAAATGTTTACTGTAAATTAAGGTCTATCTCTGTTCCACTTATATTTTGGGGAGTTAGAATGATACCATGAAAAGCACCTTAATCTAGAAGACCTGAATCCTGAATTGTAGACCATGAATTTGACACTAATCAGGTAAATTCACATATTATGCTTCTATATTTATGTAGTAAATATTTATCGAGTACCAACTCGAAGAAATCTCTCTCCCCTCTGAACTTCTATGATACTAAAAGTTAATCTCACTTACCTTGCATTTTCACTATTTATGCACTCATTCTTCTTACTTTATTTTACTCAGTTATCCAACAAGTATTTATTGAGAACATTTTGCCAAGCAGTGCTATCGGTGGGCATTATCCTGCCTTTCAAGAAGTTTACAGCCAGTAGAGGAGACAGACAAGAAAGTAGAGAATTATAACCAGCCAAACTACAGTCAGGAAGAGAATTTAGCAGGCATGTAGGAAATATATCAAGGGATGCTAAACATGAACACGGGCAGTCAGACAGATTCCTGGGGGAATAACAGCTGAACTGAAATCTGAAAGATGTGTAGGAATTAGTCAGATGAATAATGCAGATAAAGCAGGTGTTCCAAGAAGGCACTGCACAGAAAGAGGCTGACAGGTGAAAGAAAGTATAACTCTTGGAAAAAAGAAAGAAGGACAGAAAGTTATGAGGACTGGAGAGGCACTGGGCAAGCTCAGATGGGACTGAATCAAGAAGTTGCTTAAGCATGGGGTAAGGGGTAGAGAAGGTCGCTCAGAGTCATTGATTTGCAGGGAGTGGTTATTAAAGGGTATAAGCTGAAAGTGACATGCTTACAATTTTTATTTTACAATAAACATTTTAGTTTTGGTATGGTGGACAGATTGTAGGAGGGAAAAGACTCAAAGCCAATGAAACAATCCAAGTGAAAATTAATGGTGAGATTTCCTAGTGTGGTGGAGTTTGGAGTGTGAGCGATAATAACAGTGACAGTGATCATCATAAGAACTAATGCATAATGAGTGTTCCCTATGTGCCAGGGACTATGATGTATATGTTCATGCTTTTTATCCTTTATTATTCTCAACAAGCTCATAAAACAGTCATTGTTATTATCTCCAATTTACAGATGAGGAAACCAACACCTCCTCAAGATCTCCTATTTGCAAAGTGACAGAGTCAGTGTTTGAAGCCAAGTATATTTGATTCCATTTATAAAGTTCACATTTTTTAATGCCACTTAAATTTAGGTGTTGAATAAAATGCGAAGAATGAGACAGATATCTTTTACTTCAAAGCTGACTGAAAGATTTTAACCAAATACGTGAATTAAAATCCTAAATAGAGATTTTCGGTCATATTATATAGAAAAATACAGAAACTGCAAGATTGTATAAAAAAGGATCTAAGAGAAGTTAAGTAACTTGTCTAACATCACACAGAATAACAAAGAAAGCATTTAAATACAGATGTACATACTACATAGCTGTGGACCTAAAACTGTGCAACAGCAGCATATGACATACTGGCTGACATGTGACACACAGAGGGAAAAGAAAAGGATAAATGCCATTTGTCACTGAAACAATACGAATGAGAAGATAATAGAGCAATAACCTCAAAGTATTGAAAGAAAAAAATCTGACTCTAATAAAAAGATTTTTTCAAAAACAATCATGAAATAACCCATGACCAACAGAATCTCACTCCAAGAAATATTAAAAGAAGGCATTGCTGTGCTACAGTAGAGGGCAATAGGGTTTCACATACAGGGATGAAAAATTTAAAAATTAAAGACTTTTTAAACTTATAATGACATTATTACCTGTGAAGAAAGCCTAATGAATTCTATGGGAAGAAAAAGCTACAAGAATAATTGAGTTTAGCAAGGTTACATGATTAAAGGTAAATATTCAAGTATTCATTAACATCCATATATCAGCAATGGACATGTGAATTTGAAATTAAAAAGCAAAACCATCTGCAGTATCAAAAATATGAAATATTTGGGCATAATTCTAACCAAAGAAGTGTACAATCTTATACACTGATAAACACTAAATCTTATATACTGAATCTTATACACTTATACAATCTTATACACTAAAATCTTATACACTGAAAATCTGATAACTGAAAAACATTTATGAAAGAAGTTAAATGGAAGTTTTACTATGTTTACGGATAGGTAGTCTCAATCTTGATACAACTTCAATTTCCTCAAAGTAATCTACATTTTTATTTTTCATGGTGTCATGGATATGATACCAAAATTTAGTTCATAAAAGAAAAAAATTATAAATTTTACTTACCCCAAATTAAAAGATTCTAATCTTCAATTCACTGCTAAGAGTATAAAATACAAACCAAATACTGGGGAAAGTCGTAGCAAATCACATATGTAACAAAGAATTTGAACTCAGACTATATAAAGAACTCTTAAAATTCAATAATAGGAAAATAAATAATTCACTAAAAAGGCAAAAATATTTGAAGAGATTCTTTGCTTAAAGAGATATATGAATAACAAATAAACATATGAACATATACACAATGTTATTAGTCATTAAGGCAAGGCAAATTAAAACCACAGTCAGATACCTCTTCAAATCTATTAGATACTTCACATCTCATACACTGCTGTTTGGAACATAAAATAGTACAGCTGCTTTGGAAAACAACTTTGCAGTTTTTGAAACGTTAAATGTATGCCTACTGTGTGATCCAGTAGTT
Organism: Xerus rutilus; assembly: GCA_028644305.1. Taxonomy (NCBI): domain Eukaryota; kingdom Metazoa; phylum Chordata; class Mammalia; order Rodentia; family Sciuridae; genus Xerus; species Xerus rutilus. The sequence continues at coordinate 130,532,483 of CM053404.1, read as the reverse complement.
TATTTCTATATGGTTATTTAGGAAGAATAAAAACGTATGACCATGCAAGGCTTGCATAGAAATGTTCTTAGCATATTTGTTTATAACATACCCAAGATGGAAACAACCAAACTCTTCCCTGGGGGTGCAGATATACAAATTATTCTATATCTATGATGAAATACTACTCAGCAATAAAAATGAACTATGGATGTGTACAAAATATAGAGAAATTTCAAAATAATCACACCAAGTAAAAGACACGAAAGACATCAGATCAAAAAAAAATTGTCAACAGTATATATTTGATAATTTCATTAATGAAACACTTTGAAAAATGAAACGTACTTTATAAGTTATAGAAAACAAATCAATGCTTGCCCTGATGAGGGGAAGCAGGGAGCCACTGAAAGGATTACAAAGGGCACAGGATCTGGGGGTGATGAGCATGTTCACTGTCCTACTTGTGGTGATGGCTTCCTGGTGCATATCTATGTGTCAAAATTGATCAAATTGCACACTTCAAATACACAGCTGTATGTCAATGTGCAAGACTTTTGCACATTTTTGTGTATGTGTGTGATATGTTACTGTGTGGTGTGTTTTAAGTGCTCATAAATGTTAATACAACGTGCATATTACTTTTGTATTGGCTGTAATATTGCCAGAGTGCTGTGAAGGACCTGTGGCCTTCACTTTTGAAACAAAGGATGTGCTAGGGAGAAGCCCACAGGGTCCTAAGAGGAAACAGAGCAATGAAGAGAAAGCTTTTTCTAAAATAGAAGAATACCAAAAATATGGGATGAAGAAGTTGGAAGAGAGAGGCTGAGAGAAAGCCTGGTAAAGTGTTCCATAATACTTTTCCTATTTCATCAAAAAAGTCCTATAATCATAAAATACAAATTAAAGGAATTTAAGATGAGATCATTAAAAAAAAATCTTGAAGAGTATACAGGAAATGAAAGATGGATAAAACAGAAATGTCACCCAAAATGCCTGACATAACAAACTGCTGGTTAAGCTGAGATCAAGTTGAAGGGCAGAGACAAAGAAGGCACCTGCCAGGAAGGTCCTGGGGCACAGTTTCTCCTCAGCTGGGCTGTGGATGCACCATAGGAATGAACCAGTTGGCCCAGCCTGGAAGGCGCAGAGGGGCTACGGAGCGAGTTTACAGTGATTGTGCAGAGAATGCAAGAGAACCAACATTTATTGAAAGCTTTATCAATGAGAGTTAGGTTTGGCTGTGGACACCCGAATACTCAAAATAATAGAGGCTTAGCAAGATGGACTTTTGATTCTTTCTCACATCAAAAATACCCAAGCTTATGCAGGGCAGGGTGGAAGGCCTGCCCCACAGAGTGGTCCAGGAGCCACCTGAGTGTCTTCTACTTGTCACTCCACCATCCCAGGATGAAGCCCCTCGACTCCTTCACCCTCAACCCAGAGTGAAGCCCCTCAACCACAGTTTCCACTGGAGAATCTCCTGGGGATCCCAGGGTAGAGAAAGAAACAAAGCAGAAAGAACAAAGGTGTAAATGCCTACTCTTTCCTCAGAATAATACCTCCGCTTTCATTACGCTGCCCATGATACTGTGTCACGGCATAACACCGCAGCGAAGAGGCCTGTGGAACTGTCACATGGTGTGCTGGAGCATGGTGGGGAGAGGTGGCCATGCACCAGCTAGGAACTAAGAAGCTGCCACGGAGAGAAGGCAGGGACCTTGGGTACACAATCTACTGTCTTTGCCACAAGCTCCTTTAGGCTAAGCGCTTTTGCATGCATAGAGATTTTAAATGTCACATAAATCCTACAAGGTGTATTTTAGAGATTAATAAAATGATGTTCCAAGAGTTCAAGCAAATTACTGAAAGTTGCAACAGGATTAAATTCTAGATCTGTCTGCATCCAAAGCCTATGTCCTCTTTACTATTAAAAAGGGAAACTTAGGAGTCAGGACCCTAGGAAAAAGTTCCTTCAGAAAAGCATAAATGTGAGTGCGAAATGGAAACAGGAAGCCTGAGCAGTGAGTTAAGACTATAAACAAACAAACAAACAACAAACAAAAATCAGGACAGTGAATTGACAAGTGAGTGTTTTTGTTTTGTTTTTGATAAGACATTGAAAATTGATGATATCTGTGGAACAGTGGAACAGTTTGGGCTTCTGCTGCTGAAAACTTAGGTCTTTAACATCCTGTTTTTAGAGGTTCACAAATCCTTACTTAAACATAAAATCCACAATCTCAGATTTTTTTCCCTACATCATTTATTGGCAAAAACCTGATTTAATTCAAGGTGAGATTCTGTTTATTGACTTATTTCGTGTAACTATTCATAAATTTCACTGCAGCAGGATTAGTGAGCTGGACCACAGAGACTTCTCCCTAACCTCTGGGCATTGTGTAATACACAATACTATCTTGAAAAGTTTGAGATTCTTTCTTAAGACCTACCTGTGGCCCTAATGGTTCATATAAGGTAAAATAATCTCAATAAAAATATTTCTGTTATTGAAAATGAAATGAGGGCAGATCCATGAAGATGTTTGGGGATAACCAGAGCAACTTAGTAGAATGGAATATAGTATCATTAGTCCCTGGCCTGACTGGCTCATGTGTCGTAAGCTCTGTAAATCCATACCTGAGCTGTGCTTTCTTCTGTAAAAAGAAAGTATCTCTAAATATGCCCTAAATATACATTTTTGGGCATTACTATTAGATAAATATTGTGATGTATGCAAAAATTATAATTAGCTGGGTTCTAATTAGCTTTGGTTGTAGAAAAATCCCTCTCACACGCGGCACCTTATGTGTGGCAAATCCTTGAAGACTCCTGATGAAACACAGACCACCCACTCACCAGAACAGGGGCAAATATGAGGTCATTAAGTAGACAGATGTAAAAATGCTGTGCCTGGTCCTAAAGTAATGCCCTGAGCACCTCACATTTAGGTGCTATGCACCATAAAAGCAGAGATGTCCTGCTCTTCCATCACAGGGGACAACCCTTAGCCTTAATAGCGAAGCCGCCAGCCTGGCAGGGGATCAAAGAACTTAAAACCTTGCTGTTGAGTCTGCTTGTGAATCCAATTTCCTGGCCTCTGCTATCTTCTCTCCATGACTCTTTTTCAAATGGCATGATTTTCCTTCCGTTCCTGCAGTGTTCATCATTACATAGTATTTCATGGAGCTCTTATAAAGATAAGCAATGAAGAGAACACAAGAAGATCTGCTAATGTGAATTGTTCTCTTAATGATGTTCTTTCAACACGCGTTAGGAATGACAGGAAACTCGACTTCCTAAGCGAATGGAAAACTTGCTAATACTGCAGTGCACATTGACGTCAACATCTTGGGAACCAGGGGCCTCAAGACGTGAGGACTGCAAACAGAAGAAAATCTTTACTTCTATATTGCTTTGTGTCGATGGAAGAAATTACCTTGCACAGAATGCATTGTGTCTACTTCCAACATGAGGATAACAATACAAAGGACAGTAAACTAGCTACCAAACAGGTTATCAGTCGCCTGGTTGGTGACAATAACCATAGCTAAGCAGATAGGTGAGCTCTCTTAAAAATAAGTTGGAACACAGATGACCTCTGGCATGTCATTGAAAATCTTTTTTTTCCCCCTGACCCCCCATAAGCCTCAAAAGCAAAATAAAGCTAGTATCAAACCCAAGGATAGTAGGTGAATGGACACAGGTCTCTGCAGGTTGCTCCCCTCCTCGGGTGCTTTCAGGGGCATATTCTGACCAAGAAGAGGCATCCTGTAGGGTTTGACTCTCTCCTTTCTGTACTTAATTACCACCTACCATAGGCAAGTTGCTATGAGTAACATAAAAAGAAGGAAGATGACCTTGACCTTGTAGAGCATATAATCTATTTTCCTGAGATAAAAGTGCATGATCAAAAAAAAATTTATAAAAGGCAATACAGCACAAACGACAACCAGGTCTCAGAGTCTATAAATACCATGTACATTTAGAGAAGGCAGAGATTCTCGGGGGCTCATCCTGAGGGCCCCAGAGGCAAATGACTTCTTTTATCACTGCCTTCAGTGTCCAGGTGACCTGAAGAGGAAGGCAGGAGAAAAGAGGAGTGGAGAAATGTAAGAGAGCTGGAGTCCCCCAAAGATACACACCCTCCAATTTGTTAATACCTCGTGGGTGAGGCTGAGAAAGCAGCCCCTCAGCCCCAGGGATGTGGCATCTTTGAAGGTGCTCTCAAGGCAGCTATGGGGGTGTGGGTATTGCTGTTCCAGGCTTAACTAAACAGGACAACTAGGGGGAAGGTAGATTCATAGCTACAGGTAAGGGCGCACATGCTAAATTATTTAACTACATTTTCTTTAGTCCTGCAAGCAAGGGCTCCATAAACCTGTAGAAAGACTGATTCACAGAAAAAGCTGAGTGCAGATCACATAATGTAAAACAGTAATTATGCTGGCAATTACTCATTTTAAAGTCTAAGCAAGCTGGCTTTAATAAACCACAAGCCACATATCACCAATGCTCTCCTTTTTATTACAATAAAATAGCACTTTCAAGCTTGTAATTGCTTTATAGACCTAGAAATAGAATGTTCATGAGATTATTTCCACAGGGTTCAAATATTTATGAAAATCCTAATAAGTTTAAAAGTCAAAACACAAGCATAATTTTGAAAAAATAAATAAATAAAACACCTCTCTTTTGCTGCTGTCTTTATACTAAGAATAAACACTAGATTCATATTTTCTGGCATCTGGAGGTAGGGATTTCTTAGTTGCCACTTCATAGCCAATATTTTGTGAAGAAATTTGGATAGTATATGTCTGTATTATTTGTAAAGGAAAAAGCTTCTTAATAAAGCTGTACCTTTACTAAAGTATTTTACTAAAAAGCTTCATTATTTAAGGAAAGATGTTATAGGTGGGTGGTAAGAAGGGAATAAAAAGTGAAAGAGAAAGGAGGGACCAAGATAGCTGATGAGAAATTGGAAAATATTAACTATATTATAGCAGTCATTATTAAATTATTTTTCAAATTAAGTCGTATATATCACTATGTAAAACAGATTAAAGAGGCATTTTATGAAGCAAGATGTATGTCATAAGTTCAAGTTTATGATCTTTATTTTATATAGTCAATCACAAAGAGTATGGCTATTTTGATGAACTGGCACAATCGAAATTGGTAGTTACAGAAGTCAGCATCCAATTTATTTTTTGACCTTTTTTTGTTGTTGGTTCTATCATAAAGAAAAAATATTTTGATGCATGCTGAAAAGGAGTCACAGTTGGTAACAGTTCCTTACCAGCATGACAACATGTCTTGTAGTCTCAGGATGCTCTTCAATTAAAAGGAGATGGAAGGAAAGCTTTGATCTGAGGTCTGCACAAAAATGATTTAACCTGGCATTTATTTATAGACTTAATAGGTCAGTGCAAGAGATAAAGTGATGAGAAACTCTTTGCTCCCCTCATGGAATTTAGATCTGGTGAGGGAGATGGGCATTGAAATTAATTACACAAATGATTATTTAATAATCATTGCAAAAAGTGCTATAGAGAGTTCTGCAAGTGTGCAGCTGGATGCTGGCCAAGACTGGGCATTCAGGAAATCTCCAGAGATGGATGATCCAGTAGGTATAGATGAGTGCAGAAGAGGGAGGTGCTATGGACTCCTGAGGGGACTCTGAGTCAGGGAGCCCTGGAGTGGAGCAGTTGGTTGCTATTATTTTGTAAGGCAAGGGTTATCTGGTGTGAAGATCTCTTAACTGCTAAAACTTGGAAAATCATACCTCTTTGTATGTTTTATTATATTTTTAATATATAGTTAAATGATGTATCAGAAATGAAATTTTCCTACACACAGGTGGCATCTGTATGAGATCCTTATGTTGCCGTCCTATAATAGAAACTCTTAGGGAGACACACCAGGGCAAAGTCCAAGTTTGACACTTCTAGCTTGATTCCAGTTAAGTTCCATGTCATTTCTGAATCTTGGTTTTCTTAATGAGTTTTGGTTTCATTGTGAAAGGTGAGCAATAACTCCCACTCTTATAGAGTTGTGAGAAACAAATTTCAATTAAATGCGACAGTCCCTTTGCACAGTATAACTGAAAGCCATGTAATGCGTGTTGTATTTCCATTTCCTTATCTCTTTCTCCTTTGCCCTTCTGCAAAGTGGGAATGAGGATACACACTGGCAGGGTTAGCGTAAGTATTAAGAGCCATTTGCTGGGCGAAAAGAGCCATTTGCTGGTATGTAGTGTGTGTTATATTCTCAAAAAGTATCAGGAAGAAAAGAAACAAGGAAACACATAAGAAATATGGCTCTTCACACTTACTTTGGACCAGACACTTTTACTCTCCCCAGAACCTGCTCCCTCTGAGAGAATATTCTATCAATTTCAAAAGAGCCATTTGCCTACCTAAACAAGAGTGCAGTGGACGGAAGTGAGGGAGATTCAACTCATCCATGTGGACAGCACAATCATAGAATCTGCCAAAGCCCTACTCTATAAAACAATGCTTTCTTTCTTTCTTCACTACATCTTTTTCAGATTTATGGGTTCAAAAACTGAGCAATGTACACTGCTCACAAATTATTCCTGGATGTTCCCTGCCATCCCAGACACAGATGGCTGGATGTTCTTGTGCTGCTCAGTTGCACCTAATTTCCGCTCTGAGTTCCTCACTTCACATTTCTCATTTGCGGCTGGAGCAGGACATCAGTCTCCCCTGATGGAGGACGTGACACCAGGCATCTTTCCATCGCAGTGTGGCTAGCTCCCATCTTCTTGGCGAATGCCTGCTTTTACACTTAGGCCACATCTCAACACTAATGGAGGAGGCACCAGCATTTGCTATTGCAACTCATGTTTTTCTTTTTCTTTTCACTCTACATTTTTACTGCATGTCATCTTTTAAAAGTCTGAAAACCACCTGTGTCCTTTCCGGAACAAGAACAGAAATTAAACAGCTAGAGATAGACGAGTGTGTATTTAGATAGAGTAGAAAGGTGATAGACAGTGTTGTGGGCAGAATTCTAAAGATTCCCCTGCCCAACATAACCCTGCCCAGATTATTTAATCAAGCACTAATCTAGGTGCTGCTGTAAAGGGATTTTGCAGATTTAAGCCTCAGTGGGGCCAAGTCTCATCACTAGAGTCCTTAAAAGCACAAAACTTTCTTGTACTGATAGCAAAAGAGAAATAAGAGATGTGAAGTTTGAAGATGAGGGGCTTTGTGAAAGGAAGGTAGTGACCTTCCTCTCAAAAGTGACCACTGGGAGCAACTCCTGGCTGGCAACCACCAAGGAAATGAGACCTCATTCCCGTAAGCACAAGGAACCAAGTTTTTCTGGCAATGTGAGTGAGCCTGGAGCAGATTCTTTCTCAGAGCTTCTAGATAAGAAGAGCCCAGCCCAGCTGACACCTTGATTTCAATCTTGTGAGACCTTAAATAAGTGCAGCCGCCTAAACTAATATAGGTAGACAGATGTGTTGATACATAATAGAGAGATGATGGAGAGATAGATGATAGGGAAGATGATGATAGGTAGATGATAAATGCACAGATAGATGGATGATATAGACAGACAAAGACTTTGTGTCAGCACTTGGCATTAATTATAACATTTAGGAAGTAGAAATTATCTAGTGACATGTTAAAAGAAGACTGATGATGAGTCTAGATCAAGTAAACACTCTCAATTATTGCTAGAGACAGAATTTAAGTTGCTCCTTTGGTTGCCAGTTACTCAAAAAAGATTCTCAACCTCTTTTTTTATATATATGAGGTTAAGATTCAAATATTTGTTATTTAGTAATGATGGGATATGCTTTCAAGCAGTTTATTCTCCTAGACTTTAGATGTCTGGGGGCAAGTTTAGTTAGCCATTCAGATTAATGTCTACTTTAAAAAGTGGAGTCTTTCCTAATCCTTTCAGCCCCTCCATGGAATGTGGCAGTGAAAAATCTGAGGCCATAATAATGGCGAATAATTCAAGAAAAGAAGGCAAATAAAATTTCCAGAAAAGCAAAAAGCAATATAATAAATTTAAAAAAACCCATGATTTCCTGCTTGTATGTTTTAAACCATATCAAATAATCACAATCTCCTACTGATTTTGATCTTTCAGAGTTACCTCGGAGAAAATACAGAAGATTTCAGTAAGATAATGGAACAGAATGTAAAGGTTATTGATCAGCATACTGTAAAAGCACAAAAGAAAAAGTCTCAGAAGTGGAGGAGAAGGCCCTGCGCTCAGGAGCCCCACATTAGAAAGAAGAGGAACCGGAAGTCCTACCGGTGATTGACGGGACAGAAAATGAAGGTGTGGAATCAACGAAGGAACTGCAGATCTTGATGTGACTGTTTAAAGGCAGAGGGAAGGCAGAACGTGGCGTCAGCACCAGGTCAACATTCATCTTGGGGAACCGACACCATTTCAATCGGTGGATGTCCACCTGCAGGAGTGACAGGGTCGTAACTGCCAGAAGAAACATAGCTACCTAACGGTGCTCCGCAGCGGCTGCCTCTGGAAGTGAAGTAAGGAATGGAAGAGTTTGGAAGGGGACTACTAAAATTTATAAATTTTAAATTAGAAATATTTTAAAGTTAGAAATAGGATTCAGAAAAGTCTAAATAATATCATAAAAGACATTCAAGTACACCCAGGTTTATCAAATTTAGAATTTTATCAAGTTTGCTCCAGTTTTAAATTTAAAATTTTTTACTTAAAAAAAAGCATTAAATTCAGTGGGAGAACCTGATGTGTTTCTCTAAGCCTCCCTTGATCTGCCCTCTCTTGGTGTAAAGACAAACATGAGGCTAGCATTTTATTCCTTTCAATGTTTTGTTTTGTCCCTTTAGAGGCATTGATGCATAAAATACATAATACCTTTTTAACTTCAAATGACCAGGTTGCTAACTTTTCTGTCACCATTATTTCTTTATGATTTACCCACGTTGATAGATGTGGATATCCTCCATTCTAAAGGTTTGTTTCCATTTGCTATTTAATATAGCATTTTACGACTACTTTACAACTTTTGTAATAATCCTTCCATTGGTGGACAGTTGGGCTGTTTCCAGATGCTCACAATTCTAAACACTTATCAATGTCCTTCTGTATCTGTTTTTTTATTTTTTTATTTTTTTGCTGATACATGTCAAGGTTTGTTCTATGCCATGGCTAGCTGAGAGTTGATGGAGCATGAGGGATGCATGTCTTTAACTTCCCTGCAATCAAATCTCTGAAATACATACCAATTAAAATTCCAGACAGCAACATGAACGTCCCAGTTGCTTCATAATCTTTCCGACTTTTGACATTCTCAAACTTTAATTTTGCATACTTGATAAGGTGACGTGGCCCATCTTTTTATAGGTTTCTCAGACATTTGGTTTTCATCTTTCATCATTATCCTACACCTAGCCCTGGCCCACTTTTCAATTGTGTTGCTTGTTTGTTCTTGATGACATATAGAAGTTATCTATACGATACTGACCTTTTGTTGTAATAAGCATTACAAATGTTGCTTTCTCGATTCTTTCCACTGTGTATATGATGTAGTTTTACACAGAGGGTTTACGTGTTAATATACTAAACTCAATTTAGCATTCTTTTTTTTTTTTTTGGTACTGAGGATTGAACTCAGGGGCACTCGACCACTGAGCCACATCCCCAGCCCTATTTTGTGTTTTATGTAGAGACAGGGTCTCACTGAGTTGCTTAGCACCTCGCCATTGCTGAGGCTGGCTTTGAACTCGCAATTCTCCTGTCTCAGCCTCCCTAAGTGCTGGGATTACAGGCTTGCGCCACTGCGCCCGGCTCAATTTAGCATTCTTTTAAGGTTTAAGGTTTTGTATTTAAAAGAACCTCTCTCTAGCCTGAGGTCATAAAATATTCTGTTTTCTTCTTTTAAAAAATTTTTATTTTTCCACTGTTATGATTTGAATATGAGGTATCCTTCCAAAGCTCCCAATAATGCAAGCATATTTAGAGGGGAAATGAGTGGATCATGAGAGCTATATCCATATGAGTTTATCCTAGTTTGAATGGACTGACTAGTTGATAACTATAGGCAGGTGGGTCATGGCAGAAGGAGGTAGGTCACTGGGGGCATTCCCTGGAAGGATGTACTTTCCCTGTGCCTCCTCCTGCCTCTCTCTGCTTATTCACTCTGCCAGTAGCTAAGCAGCTTTCCTCCATTGGGATCTTCCCCCATGAATATTCTGCTTCACCTTTAACCCAGAACCATGGAGTCAGTCATCTATGGACTGAACCTCTGAAACCATGAGCTCCAAATCAACTTTTAATTCTCTAAGGTGTTTTTGTGTGGTGTTTTGGTCATGTGACAAAATAGTTAATTAAAACACCCACTTAATTAACCCAGATGGAAGTTGTTCTGGGCATAGTGTGTCCAGATATCCAGCATCATGTATTGATTAGCCACCCCTTGCTGACAACCTATCCTCATCACACCATGTTTCTGTAAATGTGAAGGAGGCTGCTAGGCTCTTTGTTCTGTTTCAGTAATTATTTGTTTCTTATCATTAGGTCTTCTGAAAATTGTAGTTTAACCACTAATGTATACTAATTTCAATAAATGTATACTACCAAAACTAGAAACCTAATCATTTTCAATTCTGCAGGTAGAGAATTTTTCATTTTTTCTTTTGAGGCTTTATTTTTTTTTAAACGTGGTCTCAGGAAAACCATGAATGGCTGCCTGTACCAAAGCACTGCTCAAAGCAAATTACCTTTACAAATAGTCACAAAATTGTTGAATGCATGTTCCTTGGAAATATATTTTATTTAAAACATTGAGTAAATTACTAGTATCATCATCTTCTCCCTTGGTATAAAATAAAAATCATACATGGGAGGTGTTCAGGATCTATTCTTGGAGAGGAGTAAAAACAGGCTATAATGCATCTTTTGGAGCCATTAAGCCTTGCCAGGTAAATAATGTGCATTTTAAACATCCCTGAATCTATATTTACAGTCATATGATAAATGGTTATGGCTCCAAAGAGAAACGTTAAGGTCTAATGGACATTTAAAACAGCCCCTCGATATATATTTATGCAAGGGATTCAAAGAGACTCAAAAGCAGTTTAGGTCTATTTGATCAGTAGCAATCAATGATTTTTGAACCATGAGGATATTTGGGGTCCATATTTAACACTCCTTTGAGCAGTCCTATAAGCTTATGGTTATAAATGCTTCTTTGTAGCTTGGGACAGATGTGGAGTTTTGAAAATCTCCCATTAACATCACACCAAAAAAAAAAGGCCAAGAAAATTTAGCCCAGAAAAAGATGACATTTCACAATAGTAAAGTTGTGGTACCAAACAAGGAAGCTGGCACATCCTTTTTATATCCTCAAATGGATTTTCATTTTATGTTACTCAGTAGGAATCATTTTGAAGACAATTTCTTCTGAAAATACACTTTGAAGCTTTACTGTTTTTAAAAATTCTATTTGATTCAGTTTGCACAGGACTTGGTTTCTATTCCTGCTCTTTTCTGCCTTTAAAATCACTTGAATTTCCATTGTAGTGTTTGAATGAAAGAATCCATCACACCTACTGAGGCCTTTAACAGTCCTCTGTGTGTGGGGAGGGAGCCATGGAACCAGAACTTGTATCAGATTCTTGAGAAGTGTTTATTGGATCAGGTGTGCTTGGGACCTATAGGGATTTGTGGAAACCATCCAATAGTTGCTTATCAATATGAAATGGAGTCACCATTGATTGATTGGGATGTTTAGCCAATTCTTCTTACTCTAAAATTTTTTTTAAAAAAAGGAGAAGAAAAGAAGAAGAAAAAAAGTGCTATCTACTCTCAAAGCATGAAGGTGCAGTCCTGGGCTAGTTTGTTTTCTTGCTTTTTGGGCACACATTGTCACCTCTCAACTCCACCCTGTGACTTTATGCTTTTGTTTAGATGAGCTTGTATCTCAATGAGTTCCAATACAGAATTATAAAAACCAAAACAACAACAACAAAAACAGTCTGTCACTGTGGATCTCAGAATTCCATAACTGCAAATCAGTAAGTGATGTCCAATGCATTTATTCCCTCCTTTATTGGTATTCCACATTCTTATAAGCCTTTCACATCAGGAAGTATCAACAGAGATGCTAATGTCAAGACAGATGACTCAGAATCTCTAACATTAGTGTTCATGTCATAAAATTCTGTTGGATTCTCTCTGCATTTGCTTCAGTTTGAATCACCCATTTCACATAATCCCCAGTCCATTAAGTGAAGAAAAATGAAGAGAGGTTCATGCAATAGGTAACAAGTGAAATCAGACCATACTTGACTTAATGTATTATTGGGCAAGTATGTCATATTAGAGTGAGGCATCTGTTTCCTAAAAAAGTGGCATTCTTCTCAATGCCAAATATATTTCTACTCAATATATTTTACATTCTACTGGGACAATCATAATTAGAAATCCTAACTTCACAGATAGAATACTAACTAATCTACTCAATCTATTGCAATTACATTCAATGTCATTTTTTATATGGAACATACCAGAGGTTAGAAAATAGTTCACAGTATGGATTATAAATTCACAAAGTAGGAACATAAATAAACATGGTTCCATAAAGAATAACCCACAGAGAGAGTGTGGCACCAAATATATTGGGAAACACATGGAAAATCCAAAATGAGACAGTAATGACATAAATAGAAAGTCTGTGGGAAGACAGTCCCGGAAAAAGTTCTATGGATATGCAGGTGCTTAATTGATGCTTCGGATGGTGGCTTAATAAGGAGACATCCTTAGAAGTGAAGAGAAAAATATACTTGTGCAGAGCGGAGACTATGTAAGAGGTTCACAGGAGGACACAAAGGGAACAAGGACAGGCAACAAGGAGGACCATTGAGTCGCAATCACTCATATTTTACTTTCACACAGAGAATTAATGAATTTATATGTTTTCACATAGAAAATGATTCATGTAGATGTTAAAATGTTATTTATTTCTTATTATTTTATTACCATAGTATTACTTTATAATAAATTATGCATATATTAAGGAGGTTATGCATTATTTATGCATTGTTGGAGTGCCTAGTTACTTTATTTTCACTGCATAATTATATGACTTCTGGGTGTTCCGTCTGGCTGGGATCTGAGAAATCAGAGGCTGGCAGGATAGGGGTCACAGGCAGAGGTGTAATCAACCAGAGAGGAGACAGGTCAAGCCAGTACAGGTAAAGGACTAAGAAAGATGTGAACACTGAGTAAGAAACAGGTGATTTGCTTCATCTTGGACCAGGAAGGTTACACCTATGTCAGGTTCAGATGTAAGACCAACTTAGGACAAAAGGTGATTTTGTAAGTCCAATCAAGGTTCAAATCATAAAATAGTCTGAGAGGAATGTGCTATTCTAATGACATGGTCATTCAGCTCCAACTGGCCAATTCTACTCTGAGAAGATCCCATTTCTTCTTAAAGAATGGGGACAATTAACTTAGATCTGGTTTTCCAAGGCAACAGTATATGGACTTCCCATCCAGAGATGCTGTGACACCTGAACTATTTCCGGTGAGGAATTCTCTATGCACAAATAACTTCCCTGTCACCAAGCCATGAGCAATAGTCTACCTCATCAGGAGTCCTTCTGCTTGCCTGACTTTGTTGGGTACTGTCCCCTGGGCAATAGCACCCTCTCAGAGGAATGATGACTTGGGTCCCTCTGGCAGTCCTGTTTATTGGGGAACTCACTACCATGGGATCATCCTGCTTCTCTTCATGGCAAGAGGTGGCTGTGGTTGGGACTGTGCCTGGAACTTAGTAGGTATTTAATAAACATTTGCTGAATAATTTTACAAAAAAGGAGTTGTTTACCTCACCTGTGCACTTACTTGCAGAGAGAATCTTCTCTGTTATTCAGGTTCACTTGAGAAAGGTCCAAGGCCTTACACACCTGATTTTATCACTTTAGTCTCTGGGACCTAAAGCAGCCAGCTGTGGGTGGGCTGTGCTCACAAAGCCTCGCTGGTGGGTTGCAGGTTCCAGGTGAGCTAGTGGCAGCTGCCTCCAGGCAGAGATCTGCTGAGTCAGGTTTCCAAATGCACATGGCCAGTGCAGGCTAGGAACCACATTATGCATAAATTTCTAAATGTATTTATTATTTAAAAATGTATTTTTAGGTAATACTACTTACTACTTCATCTTACTTTTGTTTTTTTGACCATTTGCAAAATCTCAAGTTAAACATTTAGTAGGCTAATTACATATAGCAAGAAAATTAGAATAATAGTCATTGCAATAATAATTCAAAAAGCCCAACCTCCCAAAGTTCCCAGCTTCTATGTCATCATATAGGAGGTTAAAGTTTAGCATATGAATCTGAGGGCCATAGGCATTCTCCATAGCACTTGTTACTGGTACGGGCTCTAGTGACACAAAGATAAATAAGATACAACTCTGCACTCAAAGAATTTGCAGTTTGTGTGTGTGTGTGTGTGTGTGTGTGTGTAGGTGAGTGTTTGGATAACAAGTCACAGAAAGTAAGGATAGGAAGAAAGAGACCGTGTTTAGGAATAGGATAGGGGGTGGGAAAGCCAAACTTTATTTTTTTCTTTTATTCTTTCTTCTACCCTATTAACAACTGAACAGCATCTACTTTGTGATTCCACTTCCACCACTTGTCCTTCATTGGGCTTATCGTTTGTATCTTCTTCATAACCTGCCATACCAGAGGATTTCTCCACAGATGAGTGGAAGAGGATACTCTCACCCTCCCCAGCTCAGTCGTTGTGGTCTGGTCAGGATTGGGTCCATCACCACTGGGCTATCTTCCTCTGTGGACTCACATTTCCGAGTGAGTCAGGCTCCAGGCTGTGTATGAGGACTACTTAGGTGTGAAAATGCCAGGCCTGTGTGTATAGAGAGGTGAGGGCCCTCTCAGGAGGCGAAGGAGAGGAGAGTAGTACTGGTTGTGAGAAAGTAAGTGAAGGAGTGCCAGGCATATTGAATATTATTGAGTCCATACATCAGTATTTTTATGACCTTCATCTGAGAAACAACTAATCTGACACAGGTTAGAGAAAGATACTGGGGCATTCTCAAAGTTGCACTATCCAAGTTTGGAAAGTTAGAATACTAATATTGAAATTTTCATGTACCATGTTATACATACAAGCTCCAGATTTTCATAGGGTCTCATGATTTTCAAAAACCTAATCCAAATTAATTAGCTGCACTCAGATAATTATGGGGAAAAAGTAAAGTGGCTTGTAAGTGCGATGTTAATTCATATTCCACAAATGTACTATGCAGTTGTGAGCATGTAAGCAGAAGTCCCGGAATGATTTCTACTTGCTGTTTTCTTGAACTCATGACACCAACACTTAGTGCTTTTCTGCAGGATGGTTGAAAGGTTCACAAATCCAATATCCTCAGGAGTTATTTCATTAGATTTCCTTGCTCTAAAGCCTATCTGGAATGCCCGCCTTCCTTTGCAACTCTTATTGACTGACGCTGATTATGCTATCAACAAACCTAACTCCAGTTCTTCCTTTAGATCATTAATGGTCAATAGAGGGCCTGAGATGGTACACTATTAACTTCTCTTTCAGAAGACTGGCATTGAACATTTTGCCTCTCTGTTTCATTGATGGTTAGCTTGGCTTTCTTTTGGGAAAAGCACAGGAGAATGAAACAAATCCTGGATTCTTTCTCCATTGTTTCTACATGTACATGAGCCCTAAGATAGTCAAGGCATCTTCATATGAGCTGAGCACAGAGACAGTGCTAAGGAGAAAATGTCTGGTGTGTCCAGCTTCCAGTGCAGATATGCAGAGGCCAGAGGGAGCATGGTCAACATGAGCATCTCCACAGCCTCTGCCTCAGTACCAGTCCCTAGGATCAGGTCTGGCTGATTACAAGATCATGGGGAGGCTTTAAAATGCAGATTCATAGGCCTTGCCTCCTCAGATACTGATACAGTAGGTCTGGAGTGAAGCTAAGGAATATATACCTATATAGTTATATGTAGATATGCATTTAATTCTATACATATTTTTAAAAGCTACTCAGATGATCCTAGTGGGAAACTGGGTTTGAGACGTGCTGTTAGGGAAAACCTTCAGCTTCTATCCATAGCCTCAAAGTGTCAAGGGTGGAATGAGAAGGAAGACTCTTGGGCAACCTGAACTAGACTCAGTCACATGAGCATGCTGAGCAGGTGAATACTGTTGTTTCTCTAAATCAATCATCTTTAAATACTCTAAAAATCATTTACTTGCAGGTGAGGCAGACTATCACATGGGGATGGCACAAGACAGTGGGCTGTTGGGGCAGTGGTCGGCCTTACCTTTCTCTTCCTGAGAAACTCAGCTTTGGTCCCAAACTCATAGAGCAAGCAAAAGTCCTATAGTAACTGAACCCAATGTCCAGAGAAGGGATACACTTGACTATGGCTGCTAACAAAGCCAGCCTCTTGGGACCCTCAGTGCCACCCCATACTTCTAATATCACATGGTACTTGCCCTGGTAAACATATGTTTTTTTGTTTTGTTTTTACTGTTAAAATTCCAGTGATGTTTTAGCTTCCAAATTGTTTTTTCATGCCTTTACATCCGGAGGCTCAGGTTATAAACAGCCCTGGCTGCTCCTCAGCCCACAAGACCCTACAAAACAGCTTCCAGGCCCATCAACAGCTGACTGCAACAGAGAAACAGGAACACTGAGATGCTGAGAGCGAGTCCCAACATCCTTTTGCAGCATTCAGATGTAACTGCTGATTTCCAACATTCCCAGGAAGGGAAATATGCTAAAAAGCATAGTTTCCTATGAATGATACCACCTGCAAGAATTTGAGTAAAACTCACACTGACAGGAGTTTTAACCTGACTCTTATTATTTTACCCTTCAAAAGTTACACTTACTTTTGTTCACATGCAATTTTAACAGTCCTAAGAGATTGAGAAGGAGGGAGGAATAAGTAGGCAGAGTGCAGAGAATGTTTTACGTAGCGAAACTGTTCTGCATGACAGTGAATACATGTCACCATGTCACCATACATTTGTACAAACCCATAGAATGTACAACACTGAGAGGGAGACCTGATGAGGTCTTGAGACGCTGATGAGGCTTGAGATGCTGATGAGGCATCAGTGTAGGTTCATCAATTGTAGTAAATGCACCACTGGTGTGGGAGGTCAATAATGGGAGAAGCTACACCTGAGTAGGGCAGGGCCACGTGGGGTATCTGTGCCTTTTGCTCAGTTTTGTTGTAAACCTAAAATTGCTTTAAAAAAATAAAGTTCATTTTGTTAAATGGCTCAACAGAATCTCAGCCAAATGACCTTGCTTAAACAGTTTCTGAAGACAGGTCATAGAATACCCCCATGGAAACCGCAGCCATTTGGACCCTTAGCACCTCCCTTTCTATCCCTGATGGAGACCTCAGGTGGCCTATAAGACCTAGGTGGAGGCTCAGACATTTAAGAACTCCCTCTTCCAGTTCTTTGACTTGGTCCCCTGGTGGGCCAGTGTTCCAATTGTCACAGCTCTTGCCCTGCTCCCTCACACCTGGCTTCCTCTTTGCTAAGCCTGTGAAATCCCCCCTTCAGATGTCCTAGACCTAGTTGCTTACCCAAGTGCTCTTCAGCCCAGGTCTCAGGTCACCCAT
>CM053404.1:130435383-130514341 GCA_028644305.1 Xerus rutilus | reverse complement strand
AGAAAGTAGCTGTAACTATTACCTCATAAAAGTGAGGTAACAGAAAAAGGGTGATTTCTCCTCAGGAACTAAAATGAAATTGTAAATTGGGATTATTGATGGACTTCAACCACTGGGGGTCATTGAGCCGGAGTAGGAAACTTAAGTGTTCAAATGGGAATCATCATTTGGCCACAAATGGCCTTTTCAAACAAAAATTGCAACACAAGCTTGGTAAAATATAGACTGCACAATGTCCCTCCAATAGCACATTAGAAAATGCACAATTCTAACAACATATTTTCTCCTACACAGTAATTTTTATAGTAGCGATTGAATTTGCATAATTCTGAATGCAAGACATAAAATAAAGTACAAAAAATTGATAGGAGGCCAGAATTAGTAAATAAGTGAATGGAAAAAATATACATTTTTGTTTACAAATTTGACCAAGAATAGCTATGCCAGAAAAAGAAATGAAAAATGAACATCTGTTATTGCCAGAATCATTATTAATATTCATATAGAAATAGATGATGCTGAATCATTCAGTATAGAATCTTAATGTAGTTTAATCATTTTCATCGTCAGGATTTGCACAAGCTCTCTGAAAGCAATCTGTGATTAAAGTTCCCAACAGATTCAGAATATGAAGCCTTCCTAATAGTTGTAAGTGTCCATGGGTATACCAGGAAATCAGCAAGACCCCTAAGGCTACATAATTCTGCAGAAGTGAAGAAACTATTTCTTCACTAAAAATGTTTGCTGTTTGAATGATCAAAAAATGTCAATCTTAGCTAAGGACTGAGTGATCAGTCTTCAACAGTCCAAGCATTAGTCTTTCTCTTAATCAAAATAAACATGAGATAACTCAGATATGGTGGCCAGAGTAAAAGTCGACCACATTCATCAAAGGTTCTAGTTTAAATGCTGTTTCTCCCATCTGCCCACTGCTTGACCTTCAGGTTGCCTTGCTAAACTTCTACCACTGTAACACCTACCAAATGGTGACTGACTGGGGTAAGAGTTAGATGAGATGAAATGGCACTTTGATGACAAACTTGTGAAGAGCCAGAACTCATTTAAGAGTTAATTTCTTTAGGGTACAAATCCACCAAATTTGCTGTTTTTCTTTAATATCTTATGTGACAAGTGAGGTTTAGGTCTTTCCAGTGTTCTAGAGTGGCAAAAGGAAAAGAAAGGAAAGAAAAGGATAAAGAAGAAAAGAAAGAGAAAGCGAAGAAAAGAAGGAGAAAGCAAAGAAAAGGAAAGAGAGACAAACACTGAGTAGAGTTGCCATAGCTGGCTAATAAGCTCTCAAAACATGCTAGAGCAATTTTGCCTTCTTACAAAGTCACAATCCTAAATCACAATGTTTATTTAAATTCTAACCACTTGTCCTTCTGTTCTCTTCTCTGTGAGTACCAGTGGTAAGAAAAGATACAAAGGGGCACATTCAACCGGTCAACATTTTAGAGACTGGCGCTCACAGGGGCACAGGCAGGGCCATATGGAAGCTGGTTATGGTCTTCTACTTAACACTCCAGTTAAAATCTCTTATCTTCAGTAGCTTGTCACCAGAGCAATCATTTATACATGGCCCTCTGACAACTTATCAATCATGAGCCAGCTGCAATTTAAATATTTTGGCTGAAAACACCCCCTCCTTATGTCAGGACACATTAATTTGAAATAAACATTTTGCTGAGATGTGAAATGAAGCAGATCCATTAGAGGCTACTAGTCATGTGTTTTGATTTATTACTTTCTCATGCAGTGTTTGCCATCATGTAGACACTGTCATAGTTGACCAGTGTGATGGATTCTATGGGACAAGAAGGGAACTGGAAAAGATTGAGAGCCTGCTGGGTGCCAAGGACTATGCTAGACACCTGACCTTTCCCATTTCTCTATAATGATTTCTAGGTAGGCATTTATTTCCAACTTAGAACACTAAAAATGTTTAAAACATTATCATAGCTAAGCAGTGACAATAAGAAGGATAAAAGCCATATTCAGAGTATTTTCTTCTGTCTCTTAGGTGTGATCATTTCATGTGTGATGAGACCTTCTCATGTGTTCAGAATGAATTTTTCTATTTCCCTGACCCTGGGTAGTTTCCATGCAGAGTAATAATTGTTGCACAGAGGCGCTGTTGAAAAGTGATGAAAAAATGCACTTCAACAATTTTACAGGTCCTTGGCAATGCTCAAAGCACAATCTCTGTCCAGGACAATGCAGGTAAATATTATCAGATGCCAGAGCCAACGCCACTTCCTCAGCATTCCCTCCTTGTTTGGGGGATGATTTTCACTTCAGATGATCCATGCAGTTCCTGGGGCACACCCTAGAGAAGTCTGTGTTGTATTTATAGGATATCCCATTATCTAGTTGCAAATACCAAGTCAGAAGGGAGTCACCGCAATAGTGTGTAGAAAAGCTTTTGTTATGAAAACTCAAAATACCAATCTATCAAACAAAGATGATCTGATTGCATTTTGAATAGTAAATCATACACAGCACACTATGTCTGCATGTAAATTATAACCTGAGTAATGAAACCAAATGGTTTAGTATTCTTACACTTTTGCCTAAGGTTCAGAGTCCATCAGTTGTTTCCACTATTTTTAAATGATATTTTTCCTTAATTTTTATTTTTATTATGTTTATTTCCTTTTAGTTTGTTCATTTAATTCAAAGATTAATTCATGCTTATAAACCTGGTATTTATAAGCATGAATGCTCCCTCATAAGGATGAAGGACTGAGTCAAATATCTCAAATCCATGACTTTGCAATGATTAGTCCTTAAGAGGGGACTGCTTCAACAGCGTCCATCACAGCTTTTCTTCACTGTAATTCAAAACATGAGAACTTGAAGGTCACCTAAGGCCTTCCTCAAAATGGGCCAAATTTTACAACATATATCCCTCTCCTGTGAATTTTCAGATTGGTAAGCGATCTATGGTATAGCTAAGGTATCGATGTTAATACAATATCAAAACTGGACACTGAAGAGCACAATACAAAGGTGGTGCCTATGGCTAGTGCCATCTGAAGTTAATATTATATTGTTCAACAAACATCCATTGACACACTAACTTTAGGATGCTGAATAACGAAACAATAGAAGAGCCAAGGTACGAGCATCCCCACTCCCTAATTTTCACAGCTATCTATCTCTATAGATGGACCAAGGGTTGAACTGCATCTCCTTCATGAAGGTCACATACCTAGTGACCCACCTCCTCTAGCCTGCCTCACCTGCCTACAGTTACCACCCAGTCATTCAAACTACGATGAACTCCTTAGGCTACAGCTTTCACAATCCAAGCATTTTACCTCTGAATCGTCAGAGCTTTGGAGGACATGTCATATCAAAACCATAACAGATATCTATATAAACCATACCAGAAACAGTTTATCATCAGTGTTAAAACTGCTACAGATCAGTATTTAGATGAAGGCAAGAGATGGGAAACAGAAGCATTCAGATTTTGTTGTCTCCAAAATTTGAATTTAAACCCTAGTTCCTCTACTTACCAGCTAGGAGGTAGCAATGCCCACCTCCAGGGCCCTACCAGGGGTGAGAGCAGTAATAACCTCCTGGGTGCTGAGTATGCACAGTATGCTGACCCTTATAAATGCTGTTTTATGTAATTCTCAGAATACTCCTCTCTGAAGCCTGTATTTTGATTATAGTCTTTATATAGAGGATGAAACTAGAACTCAGAGAAGTTAAATAGCTCTAGGTCACACAATAAGTGAGCAGCAGTTTGACTGAAATCTGAGTCAGTATCCACTGCCCTACAGCATCTCATCCCTGGTCTTCTGGCCAGAGCGCCAGGTGCCTAGCACAGAACCCAGATTGTAATGCCCCATACATGCTGCCTCTTGAGACTGGAGAGAGAGGAAAGACCTTGTGGACAGAATTTCAGCTGGATTTGGAGGTATAAGCAGGATTCCATCACCATTAAGGAGGGTGCTTCAGGTGAGGGGCTTGGAAAAAAAGTCACCAGAAAGAAGGATGCTTCAGGTCAGGGGCGTGGGTATATGAGGATTGGCAAAGCAAGGCTGGTGTACCCTATGCCAACCACAATGGCTGGATAAAGGATCTTTGCCAGGGACACAAATTGTGCCCCTTTACATGGTGATGGGCAGCTTATTTAATGAAGATTATAAATATAGTTCATCATGCTAAATAGGTCACCTTAAAGGATAAGGAGCTCATATACAACTGACAGATTCATAAGTTGAAGAAAAACTCATTAACGAAAACACTCTTAAATTCAGAGGCTGTGAATTTGACAGCCGATGGAGTTAGAATAAACCTCTCTATCAAGTGAACATCTTTTCCCTATTATTCCTTCAGCAGAATCCTTCATAAGACCCAAAGAGGAGCAGGCAGCTGAAAACAGAAGGAAGGAAGCACCCTCAATCTGCCGTCCTTGGATCCAAATGAAACTACTCCTACCTCTTCATGCCACCAGCTCCATGAAGTCACATAAATCACAAATAATAAAAGCCATTAAAAAACCCAAATGTTTTCGTGAAGGCACAACCTTCAGTAGAACTCTCTTGGCCCGCCTTAGTTCCAACAAAGACAGGTTGAAAAGATGTTGGTCGACATGTTTGGAGCCGGAGATGCTCAATTCCTTTCACAGATTTGTTATCAAAATGAAGCAGATGCTGAAACAGGAGAATCACGAGTTCAAAGCCAGCTTCAGCAACGGCGAGGTGCTAAGCAACTCAGTGAAACCCTGTTTCACACATAAAACACAAAATAGGGCTGGGGATGTGGCTCAGTGGTCGAGTGCCCCTGAGTTCAATCCCCAGTACCAAAAAAAACAAAAACAAAAACAAAAAAATGAAGCAAATGGAAACTAAACCAGTGCTTGCCTATCCCATTCATTGTTTCTGCTGATTTTTAAGTGCAAAATTACACTGGATCAGTCATCGGGTCTCATTGGCCTGAATTCTTCATTTATTGTCCAGGTGTCGATGTTTATTTCTAGACAGACTGAGGGTCCCAATCCTTACTGACACCTTCCAACCTTTTAGTACTCTCTTCCCAAAGATACCAACCAGCACTCCTGCCCTATGCATGGGAATATTTAGATACATCTCACCCACAGCGCATACTCCTTTTGGATTGACATGCATACTACCAGATCATTTTAGAGATGGAAAGTGCTTCAGATTTTTCAGAGATTGGCTGATATGTGAGTTGGAAATATATAATCATTTCTGCCCTTCATTTCCCACAAATCTAAAGCACCAAAGTGAGCGCAACTGTGAGCTTGTTTAGAGACATTCTGCATATTGTAGTCATTCTTTAAATTCACCCTGTCTAGACGTGTAATGAACATAAGTTGCCCACACTCAAAGTAATTGACTTTCAGCCAACTGTGACCAGATCTCTCCCTCTCTCTCTCTCACACACACACACAACCTCACCATGTGTTATAGCATGCAAACCCATCTGAACTCAGAAGTTTCCACCCCAAGAAAACTTTTAATGGCTTGCCTTGAAACACAAATCTGCTGCTGTGGGTAGAATACTTTATTCACTGGGGGTGGAGGGTATAAATTTGTCTCACTGTACAGATTATTTTTAACAGAATTATTTTGTATATTTATTATTCTGAAAATATCCACAAAATTAATATTTTGCCATTATGTTTGTAAGAACAATTTTCTTCTTTTATTTTCGGGATGTATTTGGTATTTGTTTAGTGTTTCTTTAATGAAAAGGAGGAAAGAGGGCCCAGAAACGGGAACAGCAAGTATGCATACATTAGATTGTACTTTTATCTCCAATGAATATCAAATACCCCAAACCACATTTTAATGTATCTAATTATCACATACATTGGACTAAACAATGGGAAAGAGCATAAAAAGTACCTCTAGACAGCAGATGCCTACAAAAATGTGTCTGTAGCATATGCCTATGAATCCCATCCCTTACCACCAACGTTATGTGAGTGAGCGCCTATGTTGCCTCCACAGTGTGGAAACTAAGGAACAATGCTCAGAGGCCTGGAACAAACGTGTGACTTAAGAGTGCTTGCTTTGTCAGTAAGCCTTTCTGCATGATTATTCAGTCACACGGATCCTGAAACTCTTGACAGAAGGGGCTACCTGTGAATTAAGTGCCTTATGAATAGAAATATTATGAGATGTCCTAAATTAAAACAACAATTAAAAAGACAATCAAGTCCACCTGGGACAGAACATCAAAGCCAATGAATAGGTTTGGGTACCTTGCATTCAGCATACACTACAATAACTGAAGACAACTTTTGGATGGCTTTGGCCTCTGAGTCCCATTGAGCACTATTTACACAGGTAATGAGCTATAATTATTAAAGGAGCCTGAACATATTCCTGTGAAATAAACCACAGTTGGGTCTTCATATCAATAAAAATATCTTTTCACTTGTGACAGGTATTTTCATGGCTTGAAAGGTCGTCATTTGCTTGAATAAATAGGCAAGGAAGAAGCTTTTCAAGCTGTTTGGAAAGGAAAATGAGACCCCAGATTGGAGGAGACGCGTATGGTAATGAGAAAGTGTAATGATGAGTTGTGTGTGGCTGCAGGCAAGCGCCTTCCTCCTTGTATGAAAATTTAATGATGGGTTACTTTTCCAAAGGGAAAGTAATAACTTAGGTAAGTAAAGTTGTATACTCCAAAAATGAAATTATTTTCCGTTTTAAAATATAACCCCAAAGCTATATACCTGCGATTTTTGTCAGTGTCATTAACTGAGCACCAAAAATGCATTTTGAATATCTCATTGTTTGAATGGCTCTGTGGCCTTTCCTGCTTGGCAGGGAATTTAAGCAACATGTCATGAATGTGGATCACGTTTCTCAGCTCCTTGGAAGTTTTAGGAAATTATTCTGGGTAAAGGAGGAGAATTTAGGAATGAAATGCAGCAGCTGTTATTCTTCCCATTGTGTGTCTGTGTAGGAGACAACGTTTTATTGACTTGAGGAATAATTCTTCTTTTCCCATGTAGTCCCTTCCTGGGATAGACACATTCACATGAGTAGGCACGGTGTACATACAGGGCTTCCCACTAAAGGGGAAACCCCAACTGCATGATGCCTCAGATTCGTTGATGCCCAATATATATTAATTGAATTAGTAAATTAATGTCAAAATTATCCTCCATGTAGTATATAATGCAAATAGTATATGCTGGTAGCATGCAACCAACCCCATAAGTGATTGATCAGAACCATAAATATGTGCTTGTGATAAGAACACAACCCAATGTGTATTTGGATCTTCCACATTTCCATGCCATGTATTTAAGGATTAACCCTCCTTGCACAATCAGTAGTCCTATTTCTATTCCTAGATAACCAAAAAAATGAGGTAAAATGAGAAATGAACTCTGTTCATATAAATCTCTTTGACTTAAGTAATCAATACCTGGTCTACTTTATGTCAAAATGACTGGTTTAACCTGCATTACCTCTTTTCATTAGCTTATTTTGGAATATTGGAATAAAGAATAATATTTAAATGATACTTATCTATTGAAAAATAGAAGATTGTCAGATTAAGAGGACTAGCCCCTGCCAAATAGGTCACTTCCGAATTCTGTGTGCTGAATACTCATTTTATGTATTGATTAGTTTTTTTCACCCAGATATCTTTGTGGCAAGCTAGAGAACAAAATCATAAATGTTGAACAAACATGTTTTTATTATACATTTAATACATATATGCATATATATTATGTGCTATATCTCTATCTGTCTATCTGCCTACCTACCTACCTACCTACAGGACTTTTCAACCTACCTACCTACCTACACACAGGACTTTTCAACTCCTGCTGTCCTGGGAAGCCCCTCCTAAGTGCATGTCATAGCTTCTTGCTTAGATGGGTCTTCTGCGAGCATCCTTTCTGTCATATGCCACTGTGAAATGCATTGTAATTAGTTGTACATTTCATGTCATGGAGCTGTGCTACCCAGTGATAACAGGTTAGAGCTGTCAGTTCAAGTATCAAGAGTATGAAAGGATATTAAGTGCAAGCTGACAACTCAATGGGAACACTCTCACCTGGGAGTCATTCAAAGTCTGGTTCTTCACCAGGCAACAGGCTACCTTTGGAAGGGATTCTGTTTCTAGGATCAAGCAACATTCCTCTCTCCCCTCACCAATAGGTGCACACCGAGAGTTTAGTTCATTCTTAGACTTGAGTTTTTCAGAAGCCTCTAGAATTATACACACAAACCCCCATCCTGGATTCAACTTATATTTCTGTATGCAAATGAAGAACTCATTTCAAAAGTATTCAGTGGTGTCAAATAAACATCAACATTCAAGTTAGCTACCTAAAGTTCAGAAATTGAACATCTATTGCCTCAGAACAGGATGTTTCTGGATACACAGAAATGTGATTCAAAACATACCACTGTAGAAAGCATTCATGTGTAAAAAACAGTAAAAGGTACATTATAGAAAAAATTAAAATATAAAAGAGAAATGAAAAGATAATTGCTTTACCCAGATTCCTAAAATATGTATGGCATAAAATAGAGAACATTTTTGCTCTGAGCAAAATAGTTATTGGGGCACCATATAAATGGGTGAAATAACTATGTAACCTGTGCTATCCAAATCTGCTTTCTCCAAAATTAAAAATGCTTAAATATTTTCAGATAAACAAATATTAAGGGACTTGTAGAAAGTGACTTAGCTCTCAACTTCCCCTCTCTGATTTCCCAGTATGCAAAAGATCATTTCAATTAGAGGAGGAATTCAGAGTCATCTCACACAGAAATGCCTATTTCTATTAAAAACAAACAATATCCTTCAAATCCTTCCTCCCACACTTCAATTGTTTTCAGATTCTAGCTCTGTGGTTTGTAATTTTCTTACTGCAAAGTTTTATAAACTGAAGATAGAAGTAATTATGTTCTATCATGTTAAGTGATTTAGGATTTGCTCAGTTTTGTTGTTATAATCACTGAAGGCTTTTCCCCCCTATAGAAAAACACAAGTCTCTTTCCTGTGCAAGCAAGTAGTAAGTTATGAACATCAATTGAAATTAGACATGTGAAGAGTGACTACTTCCCCAAGACTGACGATGGTTTTACAACAATGTGATGACTTAGCCAAATAAACCAAAATCTATTAATAGGGATGGCTACGGGTCCTGTTTTCACAGTGCATTGGCTAGCACCTGCTTGGAACAAAATGAGAATAAATGAATTATGAATGTATCAAACCAAAATGAAATAGCACCTGTTAGCAATTCATGCTCTTACAATGTCTAAATGAACACATAATAAAAAAGGAGACTCCATTAGAGGATTGTGTCCATTGGTAAAAATTCTGCCAAGGCACATCAAGGTCTAATTAAAACATCAAAATGTGAGAAGAAACACAATTTGACAGATAAATGTGAATATCATGGCATTGTCACTGAGCTTTTCTAATGAGATTAGATTCCTTCTTTAATTGACATTTCCAACTGAGGCACAGATAAGACAGACTTAATGGGAGCAGTTATATTTAGCTGGACTCTAGCTGGATGAATGAGTGTTTGACATTTAAATATCATAAACGATATATTCTACACTCCCCTCTCTAACCCTCTGTCAATATAAGAAGGATGTGCAGATCCTTTAAATATAAAGCACAGAGAACAGTACACATGATGTAAATCCACCTCACAAGAACTCTGTTGCTTCCAGTCATTTCCATTCAATGCAGGTAGAGTCTTGGATTAAAAAGGAAAAAGTCTCACATAGAATCCCTACAGGTAATTTAATTTATTGTTTATAAAAATGAATGGGAGGATATAAAGTTGCTTCCAAAAGTGTGTCAATGATTTTCTTTTTCAAATAACACTAATAAGGTGCTTTTCTGGAACTATTTTCATTTGGTACTAACAAAAGACACAGGAAAAATCCATCAACTAATGCAAGGTTGCACCATGATCAAGACAAAAGAAATAAACCCATCATTTATTTTAAAATATCAATGCGAGAGCTTCTTTCTTTATTGGCCTTTAATGAGGTTTCTACCATGAATTCACCTAAAGCACTTTAGCTTAATGAACAAAATTTGCTATTATGAAGTCTCTTTTGTATCAAGTCTAAAATTCAGGTACTGCAGCTCCAGGATCTGTGGCATGATCCACTACATTTAATTCCCTAAGAGTCCTCAGTAGCCTTTAGAGTCAAAGCCATTCTCCTCCATTTGCCCAATTTACAGCTGGAGTTCTTCTGATAATGCAGCATTGTATCAAAGAATCATTGTATTCCTACAAATCTTTAAACGTAACTGCAGAGAAACAAAGGATGGGCTAAGCATAGATGAGGAATAAAACATTAAGCTCTAGGAGGCAAGATTTTACTGAGCATGGTGAATATAAAGAGAAAATAAATGATATGAAGATTGTATGCTTTAACATGCTATTATGCTGCCTAAATATTTATGCACAAACACAATTTCAGTGAGTTCAATATATATTTGTATATAAAGAGGGCATATACACTTTTATAAACACATGGACAGCATCCTTAATATCTGGACTAAGCCCTGTGTATTGACTGTTTTCAGAAAAGAAAAAATAATTAGTAAGTTTATGAATTGTGTATTATTAGCTCCCCAAATAATTAAAATACACACATTATGGTCCAGACAAAAAAATAAATACTACATTTTCCCTGGCTTCTAGCAGCTTAGTTTATGAGATAGATAAGAACATACCCAGGCAAGCATATTCAACAGACCCCTCACTTTCCCCAGGGAGCCCATGTAGGATTTGCACTGGGGGTAAATCTTGAATTGAATATGAAAGGGTGAGGAGGCATTTTTCACACAGATGGTGTGGAAAAGAAACGAGAAGGAGATTTCTAGAAGAAGCATGAGAGTAGAAGACCAAAACAAATGGCCACAGGCTCAGCAAATGCAAACTCCATGGTTTAAAAATTGAGTTTACTTAGAATCTCTTTGTGTAGGATAAAGGAGGAGGTAGGAGTCATGGAAGGAGCTGGGTTATGGCTCTAGATCTCCGCCCCACAGCTCAAACAGAGCAGTTCAGCTTCATGCATATTTCCATATGGGTCTTTAAATTGGATTCCCTTTGAAGAAAATATCTGCTGCTAAGAAAGTATGTCTAGAAATTATTTCGTGAGAAGCTCATGGTCCGTGTGGGAAAGCACTGGCAGTGACACTGAAAAGAGCCTGCATTCACTGAGGACCTGGCATGGGCTTCAATCCAGGACAGCAAGGCCAATGGAGGGTGTGATCAGATAAATGACAGGATCAGTTTTGTTTCTTTGGAGGGTCAGTCCAGTAATAGGGCTGAGAATGGCTTGCACTGGGGGTAGAACAGCAGAAACAAGAGAGGGTGAGAGTCTAGAACCGAGGACGCTGGGATGAAGAGAAGGTATTGCCTAATATCTGAGCCTGGGGGATGAGAAGCAGTGGTTTACACTCAGATCTAACAAAGGTAACTGGTTGAAAATAGTTGCCACAATTTTTATTTTAAAAAGTCTTCTTATCTTGATTATCAGCAAGCTCATTTATTCTGGAAGCTGGTTTTTTTTCTAATACTAGGCACCTAACTGATACAAAATCTATATGATCAAGTGCTATTTTTCTTTCTTTTATTTGGCACTGGGGATTGAACTCAGGGGTACTCAACCATTGAGCCACATCCCCAGCCCTATTTTGTGTTTTATGTAGAGACAGGGTCTCACTGAGTTGCTTAGTGCCTTGCCATTGCTGAAGCTGGCTTTGAACTCATAATTCTCCTGTCTCAGCCTCTCAAGTGCTATTATTCTTATTGGAGTCAAAAATGTGGAAAATCCCGTAAGATGAGTCCATTATTCCAACTAGGCAGAAGAGCCAAATATTAATGGGACACATTTTGAGGATCTTAGGATCTGTAATCTCCTATTACAGATTTTGAAACTGAGGCCAAGAAAACTTAAATGACTCACCCAATATCATAAAGCTAGTCGGTGTGAGGCCAGCATCCCACACTGTGCTCATATGGCTCCAAAGCAATCACACTTCTCCTCCACGCCCCTCCCTGCCCCATTCCCAGCTCTTCCCTATTATTTTTTTATTATTCCTTGTATTCCACCAATGACTCTTACAAAATACACAGTTCCCTGGAAATTTAAATATCCTAGGAGTGAGTAAAATGATATGCCCAGGGTTGGAGGAGAGGACCTAAATACCAAGATGGAAGATCATGCTCCAGTGCAATTTTACAAGTTGGCCCAGAGCTCACAAAGCTCACACACAGGCTGGAGGATGGCCAGGTTGCACTTACCCACACTGCAGGGGTGGGCTGCAGTCTAACATCTTTTAGATTGCAGGGGAGCATTGTTGACCATGTGGTGAGGAGGTGACAAGGTTCCCAGAGACCATCAAGGCATGGATTAATGGCCAAGAGGCTATGGAAGTGTGGTAGCCTACCTGGGTCAATTATCCCCTAGAGAAGAGTGCCAGGATGGGCCCAAGGTCTTTCATGGCAGCCTTTCCCTCCACTAACTCTGGTATCTTCCTCTCCCAGAGGGCCAGGCTGCGATGGGATTCAAAGTCTTTTTCCTCATATCCCAGAATCTAATCTCTTTCCCCCTCCTTTTCCTATCTTCCATTTTTCTATTGCCTCTGCCTTTAGGCTTAGAACAGGAACTTTGGAGTCCACGGTGCCCCTATTTCTTATTATGCCCAACTCCCTTCGAAGACACTCTCAAGGCCAGGGCCAAGTCTCTCTGACCTTTTGATCCCATTCTTGAATTCAAGTACCTGCCAGATCCTTAAATGTTTGATGAATGAATGTGTGATGTCTATCTCAAAGAAAGCAACAGCAAAGAACAACCTGCTGCATGCAGCTCCGTTGCCACAGTAACTGCTGGGCAACCTCTGTGTAAAAAAGTGGCTGAGGGGGCAGAAAGCTAGGAGAGCAGCACTGAAAGTGAGTTCCTCCTACTAATGTGAAAAGAAGTGCACCAGAGCCTGGAGGGCATGGCACATGTCTCTGGCTCTGCCTGGTGGCATTGTGGAGGCCAGATTGGGTTTAAACACTGGGGTAGGTTGAGGAACAGGAGAACAAATACAGGGATCCAAATATGCAAGTGTGAATGTCTCTGTTACTGTTTTGCATTAAGACTCCACATAGTTGCTGTGGGACAGGGTTGTCAGCGGTCCCTGGTCTCTGTCTCTTGAGGTGAGATAAATAGGGATGCTCCAGTGGGCTTAAAAAGCCTGATCCAGGAGGTTAAGGAAATACTCATGTTTCTAACCACCAATAAATTAACTGGTTCAGTCATCAGCCAACTTTTGACTTGTTTTATTAAGATGCTCAGAGGCTAGCATCCTATAAATGCTATGAAGACACTAGGAACTTACAGATGAATGCTGATCCTATCCAACAGACTAATGAGAGACCAGGATGGTACCTGGAGATGACCTCACCCTGTGGAAGTGAAATAACAAGCACAGAGGAATTTTGCTGAGGACAGCCAGACAGGTAAGGATGTGGTGACTAAGCAAACAGAGCCCTGGTGCTAAACTCCCCACTTCTTATAGCAGTGACTTTTTCCTTCTATGACCAGCCGAGGAAAGAGGTGTAATTTTCCTATCATCCTCACTCTTAGGGTGAGCTGGGGTTGACATTTTAATACATTGTTTTACAAATAAGAAAAGCATCTGTCTGAAATTCTGCTCTCTTTGTTCCCTATGGAGATATATCTTCCTTATGCTAGAAGGGCTGAGAAACCAGCTAGACTGATAGTAAAAAGAAATACTGAAGCGCATAGGTGGAAACTAGTAGTTGCACAGCAGTGAGGTGAATCAAGTTCTAAATCTAAGCAACTGTATGTCAATTCTTTACATTGCTTTCAAGTTGAGAAAGCCAATCTTGGTTTTATCTTGATTTTAAATATTTGCTAAAATGCTATAATAACATATTGAAAAGAAAAGTGTTAACAAATATTATAGGATCAAGTCCTAAAATATATTTCTCTAAATCAAAAAAAAAACCAACTCAGTATGAAGCAATAAATAAGTAAACACTTTGGCCAAGTCCAATATTCACTTAAATGTGAAATAAGATTTGAGTATAATATGACTTCAATTCTAGAGGAGAGAAAAGAAATGTAATCAAATGTTTATAATACAATGTCATAAGATATGTAAGGATTGAGTGTAAAGTGAGATAGATGGGCACAGACTTGCTAATAGTATCTGAAAATAAATCTTTTAAATAAAAGGAATTTGGCTCAGGGAATGAAGATGATACATAATCTTCTGCTTTAATTTTTCTTAAACAAAAAAATGTGTGAATGTATATTCACATACACACATGCACGTATAGAGAATAAGCATATTTATATATACACACATCTACAACATATGTGTAAGTGTGTGTCTATGCACACACAAGTCTAAGTGAAATTTAAAATGCAAAGAAATATGCATGACCATTGTAGGAAGACCAGCCTGCACATGTCCTGTTAATAGAAAGGCTTTTGATCCAACCAGATACCACATCTGCTAGCAAAAAGATGTAATTGACAGAATTCTGAGTCATTTACCTCCTCTTTGAATGATTGCTTTTTTTCATTTTATTTCATCTTTATTAGTAGAGAAAACATGTCCTATCAAAATGCAAACCAACCCAAACAACCTACTTTAATAGAGAAAACGCTGAATCTCAAAAAGCAACAACAAAAATGTTTTTGTACTTTGTTCTTATATAATGTAACCTAAGACCCAACTGACATAGTGAGTAATTTTTTTCCTTTAATATGAAAACAGCCCCAACCATCCAGTGGGCTGACCCTTATTCTACCCCAGAAATTTGTTGCATGCATGATAATGTAGGAAGTATTCAAGTAGAGACAAATATGAAGCTAACTCTTCTCTACTTACTATGACCTTGACTCTCCTTCCATTTCTAGTTCACTTGGAGATATATTCTAACTAAGCACTAAACTTGCTGATCACCACACCCAAGGAGAGGATACGAGAAGAACTGAAATACCTTTTTGAGGAACAAATCACAGCCATCTAAATTACTCCTTTGACAGAGTAATGGATCTCACAGATGAAAGGGAGCAGAAGGTGTCATTTATCTTGGCTTCACAAGACTTGTCAACTTTTCTTGGTCTTTTTTCTGAAGAGCACATTCATAAATAATTCAGAAAATTATGACTCAGACCTCAAAAACCTTGAGGTAGATTACCACAAATTGGGAAAGGGGACTCCAAAAAAAAATTAGTTATCTGTGTCTCTTGGGGTGTAGTGGAAATCATAAAGCAATTTATCTGGAAAATATATTGAGCTTGGTTCTACCCACGATTGATATGAGTGACTTCTATCTTGGATAATTCAATTTCCTCTAATTTGGTAAA
Organism: Xerus rutilus; assembly: GCA_028644305.1. Taxonomy (NCBI): domain Eukaryota; kingdom Metazoa; phylum Chordata; class Mammalia; order Rodentia; family Sciuridae; genus Xerus; species Xerus rutilus. Next base: position 130,498,955 of record CM053404.1, on the reverse strand, counting down.
TACACATTTGCTTAATAGCACTGTGGTGGAGTGGAACATGGCACTAGGCCAACCATGGTGGATACACCCTGAGAGTCAGCTTATGCTCTAAGTAGCTCAGGCCACATAGCGTCTGGGGGGTTCAATTATGTCCCTCCAAAATCCATATTCTGAAGTCCTTACCTGCAGTACCTCAGAATATAATTTGATTTGAAGCAGGGCCTTGAAAAAGGGAACTAAAATGAAGTCATGAGGATAAGCACTACTCTACTATGACTGCTGTCCTTCCAAGAGGAAGTTTAGATACAGACAGGCACAGCAGGAACAAGACTGCTGTGAGGCACAGGAAGAAAGTAGCCATTGACAAGCCAAAGAGAGGGGTCACCGGAGCAACCACCCTGCTGACACCTTGACCTCCAGAACTGCAAGGGAAAAAATTTCTGTTGATGAAGACACCCAGTCTTTGGTGCTTGGTTCAAATCACCAGCAAACATATGGATCACTGTGCCAAGAAGCAGCTTTAGACTGCCCGTGGTACACAAGTGGCATCTACTTGACCAGAGATGAGTAAGTGACCCAATAGGGTGACTGGGAGCACAGGTGTCTGCCCATGCAGGCAATGATCATGAGGCGCCAACCAGACTGGCTTGCGACAGGATTCACACTGGTAGATAACGGTGGATTGACAGCTGGAATTGGAAGAAGGGGGCAGATGAACAAAGAACAAGTGACAGCACAGGGGGAGACTATGTGGGTGTTGGTGACAGCTGGACAGAGAGGTGAGTCCTTCAAATTGCTACAGACCGATTTCCACATCTGATGTGAATCCGCATTTCACCTTAGAATAATCTCTCCTGCCTCAATCTTGATTTTCTTAAGGCACTTGTATGCAACTAGATGTCCAGGGCAGGCTGACTCTTACATCATTTTGAACCTGGAAAAACTATTATTCCAAATGGAATAAAAGCTTCCAAATTGGAAACTGGATTCATCTTTGGGAGATATTGTTCTTTAGGTGACAAAATCCCTTTGTTGGGACACTAATTCTGTAAATAGAGGAACATTCCCAGTTATTTTATTCTTGAGTATGTCCTATCTTCAATGAAATAACCCAAATTCCCTTTTGTCAGAAAGAAATAGAAAATAATCATGTTTTCTAATATTGAAAATTGAGTATACATCTAAAGTTTTCTTTTGAAAATTTAATAAACATAGTGCCTGATTTTCTCTAAATCTGCGTTTTAATTTAGATTTAGGAAGATCTAAATTTACAGAAGTACATCTATACTTAAAGTTACAATTTATGATAGATGAGTGTGTGTGTGTGTGTGTGTGTGTGTGTGTGTGTGTGTGTACGTGGTTTTTGTTCTCATTCTTGTTCAAGCATTTGCTCCTCAGAGGTCAGCAGTGGAGACTGAACTGCAATGAAGGCATGTAGCCGGAGCTCTGAATTTCTCATCTAGTTTGGAGGAAAGCCCGGGCATGGCATAACAGAAGTGGAAATGGAGCTTTTGAGTGCCACATTTACTGTTATTTCACACTAAAGTTAAACATGGTGAGTTGAATCCATATATTTATTTCTGCTTTCTCCTGGAACATAATGAAGAAAACAGTAAAGGAAAAAGAAAAGGGTACAAACTCAAAAGAATCTTTTTCTTAGGAATGGGAGAGGACACAAAAGCAAGTAAAAAATATTCACAACATTTTTGAAAAGAGAGCTAAACTTAAGACTGTGGTGTGTAGAAGAGGGAATGGAGATGGGGCTAGACTGGGGCCATGTGTTTCTAAGACTTTCCCCAATAAGAAAAAAAAAATGATGCTTACTTTCTGCTGAGATTGAATCTGAGCAAAGTGAATTCAGAAACAGGAGTCCATTTGAGAACCATGAGGAGCAGCCTAGTTGAGGGACTACGTGGATAGCCTGCCAGGAAGCTCCTTCATGCACTCAGCTCTCTGAGAGCTCACAGCCTGGCTCACATCCCGGGAGGAGGCTCCCAAAATTCTGAGAAGGACCACTTGTGTGGAAACATGAAAGAGAGAGACGTGGAGAAACTGGCAAATGGAGGTCACTCTGCCAAAAATCTGATTCACTTTGGGATCACCTTTTAAGTTTTTATCACCTCTCTCTCTTTTTTTTTTTTTTTTTTGTGGTACCGTGGATTGAACTCAGGGGCACTTGACCACTGAGCCACATTTTGTGTTTTACGTAGAGACAGGGTCTCACTGAGTTGCTTAGCACCTTGCCTTTGGTGAGACTGGCTTTGAACTTGTGATTCTCCTGTCTTGGCCTCCCATAGTGCTGGGATTACAGGCGTGCACCAGTGCATCTAGTTCACCTCACTAGTAAGTATGAACAATACCTAGACATTTGATGAAGTCTAAGCATGTGAAGAAGAGGTGAAAACAAACAAAACAATTTTTTTAAAAAAAGAAGTACTTGGAAAGAAGAAATGTTACAGATAGTTACATAAAGCTAATTTAAAAAATCCTCAGAGAAGAAGAAAATATTGTGGTGATGAAGTAAGAATTGGATGCTATAAAAATGAAGATCACTATATTAGATGCTAAAATTTTAATATCAGAAATAGAAAATATCAGTAGGAGGGTTAGAAGATATAAGATAAATTGAAATATTCCAGGAATTGGAACAAAAAGTTCAAGAAACAGAAAACACAGGAAAAAATGTAAGTAAACCCTGTAAATATCTAGGAGGGTCAACAATTGACTAGTAGGAATTCTTTAAAAAGCAAACAAGAAAAATATAGGAGAAAAAAGATTAAAAAATCAATAAATAAAATATCACAGAAATAAAGTACATGAGTTTCTAGATTCAATTGCCCTAAAAGTGCCTACAAAATAAACAATTAACAAAAAACAAGTCACATCTCTTTGAAAGAGGGAAGATTTTACTAGCTAAGCACAATGAAATACTATTTTACCTCCTGTGTATGGCAAAGAATTGGTATATGAAGGTATCTGGTTCTAATTTCTGGAACCTATTAATGTTACCTTATTTGGAAAAGGGCCTTTGGTAAATATAATTAAGAATCTCAAAATGAGGATACCATTTTGAATTATCAAGTGGACCCTAAAAGTGTCATAACTGGAGAGAGGCAACGGGAGATATAACATACAAAAAGAAGGTGATGTGGGGCTGGGATATAGCTCAGTTGGTAGAGGGCTTGCCTAGTGTGCACAAGGTCCTGGGTTCAATCCTCAGCACTACCACTTAAAAAAAAAAAGGGAAAAGGAGATGACGTAAAGATGGAGCAGAAAGACTTGAGGATGCTGGCCTTGAAGACTGAAGTGATACAGTCACAAGCAGAGATGCTGGCAACCACCTGAAAGTGGAAGAAATAGGAGAGGATTCTCCCCTAATGCCTCCAGAGGAAGGAAGAGCTGCTGACATCCTAACTGCAGCCCTGTGATACTAATTCCAGACTCCTATCCTTCAGAACTGTGAGATAATACATTTCTGCTATTTTAAGCCACCCAAATTATTGTAATTTGTTACAAAAACCAGAGGAAAATAACGCATCTCCAAAGGTCAAGAGTCAAAATCAAATCAAGATTCTCAATTAAAACATTAGAAGACTATGGAAGCAGACCCCATTCTCAGAGGAAATGATTTACAATCTAGAATTATAAACTAAGTAAATATAATTATAAGCTATAATTATAAATGATTAGTCAAGCACAGGGTAAAATAAAGTCATATTCAGATATTCAAAGTTTTAAACTTGAATATGAAAGACTTTTATGAAGTCTTTCTAAGAAGTGGTATGTGCCCCCATCAACATGAAGGAGGAAACCAAGAAAGAAAAAGAACTGGGATCCAAGAAATAGTGGATCCAACATGGAAGAGTAATGAATAGCTCTCCAAAGATGAAAGGGAAAGAAAGCTTCAGGATACTGCTACAAAGTAGTCGCAGGGTCCAATCAAAGTGGAGGATTTGATGAGAGGTGTTGCTAAGGAAACAAGTGAGAGGTTGAGATGACCTCCTATGTTTAACTATACTGACAGGAGTTTGCAACACTAGTAGAATGTTCGAGAATGATGCATTGGTAACAGGTACAAAACAAAGCAATGTTAAGCTCTACATACATACAAATAAACATAGAACATTGTAAGAAATACGAGACCTTTGTGCATCAACTGTGAACAATACATAATAATAAACACTGACTAAGCATTTGGTAATACATCTGTAGTGGCAGTAGGCAGGAAGTATATATAAGGAGGTACAAGAGCAAAATCTTCATATTCCATACAATGGAGCCAGTCCATAATATGTATTAGGACAAACAAATAGTATTTAGAAATCTGAAAATAAGTGAGAGATGAAAAATATTTGAAAGCAACTACTACTGTTAGGGAGCAAATACTACAAATGGGGCTGGTAGATCAGGAGAAAGCTGATTTCATTATAAATCATGTAATGCTTTTTAACTTCTAAAAACTGTTATTGTGCTTTTTAGGTGTTACTTTAATTTAAAAAAAAATTATGATTGAATGAATCGTAACTTGGTGTGGAGAGCTGAATCAAGACCTTTCAGAATTTGTTTGTTGAAATCCTGACCTGCAATGCCTGAGAATGTGACCTTACTTGGAGATAGGGTCTTTAAAGAGATGAGAAATTAAAATGGGTTCCTTAGGATGAACCCTAATCCACTGTAACTGGTGTCCTCAAAAAAAGGGGAAATTTGGGCATAGTTGCACACACAAAGAAAACACCAGAACAGGAAAACACCAGAGAGAGAGGCTTGGACAGATCTCTCATAGCATTCAGAAGGAACCAATCCTGCAGATACCCTGATCTTGAACTTCTAGTCGTCAAGGTTATAAAAAAATAATTTTCTGTAATTTAAGTCATCTGAGCTGTGGTACTTTGTTACAGCAGCCCTAGCAAACTAATATACTTGTCAATTATATTATGGTAATTGTCCTATTTAGGACATGGATCCAGGACACATCCTTGTAGTTGACTCGGCGTAGTTTCAGTTGAAGGCAATTGCCACCATCCATCATGTCAGGAAGAGGATAAATCCTGATTCTAGAAATGAGCAGAATACATATCTATAAGTACTTCCATGATCACTAAGTGTCCAGCCCTGCTAAGTGCAGAGACTGTTCTTGGTTACACTGGGGTCTGATTCCAGATGTCAGAAGGGTTACCCATAGAGCAGCCAGGGTGGAGTATCATTGAAGGCCCCAAGGAAGTCAACTGTGTCTGCCGGACAGAAAATACGTATTAGACCTTCTAGCATGAACAGCAAAGCATTTTCCATCTCCATTAGCTGGGCATTGTCCATTTTGCAGAATGGGTTGCGTAAAGGCCTAAGAAAATATTTGACTCCATGAAATAAAATTTGATTAAAAACATAAAAAACAGTTCAATATTCTATTTGATTAAATCTCTAAACCTCTAACTATACCCATACTCTGTGGGTTGCATTCAATATTAACCACAGGTGAACTCTCTCTGGATGAATCAAGGATCAATATTCTCTTATATATTGAATCCCATCCCCTCCCTGATACTTCTTTTCTTTCTGGTACCATCATTTTTCTTTCCTCCTGAATTATTCTCATGAGTACACATTCTTGCTAAAATATCTCATACCTTTTTTAAAAATTGACTCTTGATCTCACATTCCCCTCCACTTTCAGCCTGTCCTCTGTTCCTCTTTATATCAAACTCCCTGCAAGGGATGTCTGCATTCACTAGTTCTGCTTTTCATCTGCCATCTCTCACGAAGCTAACTCAAAGAGACTTTTGTCCCTATTGCATCACTGAAAACACCTCTGCCAAGGCCAACCAGTATGTACCTTTCCTGGACCTCCACCTCTGGGCCACATTCCAGGCAGCTAGCCACTCTTGTTTCCTTAAAGCATTTTCTTTCTTTGGTTTCCAGGACACCACACCTCTCCATCCTTCTCTTTCATCTCTAACCTTGCTGCTTCTGAGTCTTCCTTGCCCATGGATTCCCCCTTTCAGACCTCTAAATGCCCAAGTGTCCCAAGGCTCAGTTCTTTCTATAGTAACCTCCTTTTCTACATTTATTCCTCAGATGACCTCATCCCATTTCGTGGCTTTAAAGTAATCTATAAACTTATGGCTCTCAATTTTTAATTTCTAGCCTTGATTTATCTCCTGACCTCCACGTCAGCGTATTCCAGTCTATGAAACCCTCAATTTCCTGCTCTTCCTCACAAACCCACTTTTCTCCTATTTTCCCATCTTAAGGAACAGCAGCACAACTCTCTAAGTCATAACAACTGTGATAACAATTTCCTACTGATTCTGCCTTAGGACCAAAGGTCTTTACTGTGCACCTCTTGTATTAGAGAGTTTTTACTATTTTTAAACATTGTCTCTTTCAGTGCAAGATAAAGAGCAAAACAAGTGTTAGGAATATAAAATTAAAAGAAAAAAGTGCTAAAGAGAAGGACAAAAGCTTATTACTACCCAAAAATAGAAAAGTTGAAGAACCATCAAATCATGCCTGTGCTCTTGTTACCAATTCTTAAGAAATTAAATAAGAAGAGAGGGCTTTTAACTGCTGCTGGAGACACTGGGAGAGGCCTGAGGGCGGTTTCCGCCATGTGTGCTCCAATGGAATGGGCCCCTAAGGAAGGTGCAGTGATGACATTTTCCTTCCAAGCACTTAAAAGACCTGGGTAGGCAACGATCTGCTCTCGAAGATATCAAGACATGTCCTCCCAGGGGAGAGGAGGAAGGATCCAATTACCTCCCACAGGCCCATATAACTGAGATTTATAGTGCACCATTAGATTACCACCACACTTTGGTGACACAGTGTGGTAAACAGGCAACATTAAGCCAGGTGCCATCTGGGACCTTTCTTGGCCTAGGCAAACTCAGTAGCCATGCAAGGTTCATACCAAAGAAGATGTTCATACACATGTGTGCCTCCAGCATACTTTAATATATGGTACCCTTCAAGTCTCCTTCTGAATCTACCATAAATAACAGATTTTAGCACATCAGGTGATATTTTGCTTCCTGAAGCATTTAAATTAATTTTCTATTACCAATGCAAATGTGTACTTTCCAATTTACCCACTGCACAATAAAACCTAATTTAAAGCAATTAATGTTCATTAATGGTCCCATCTGCATGTTTATCGCTTTATCCTTAAATACTTGAGACATGGTATCCATATTTTATAGCTCACTTCTTATCAGCAAGAATTCTTATTCTCAAGGGTAAATGTAAGACTAATACGCAAGGATCTCAGATCTTTACAAACTACATTGCTCTTAAAGAAAAAAGAAGGGCCTGATGAAGAGGTTCAGTGTATATAATAAGTGCACCTAATGCAAAGAAAGGCTCATACATGCTCAGCTTCTTCACTGAATTTTTTTTCCCCAGAGCAAGTGTGGCAGAAGGGACTGTGAGCTGGACAGCTTTTCACTTCTCAGTGGGATTTTAGCAGGAATGGGGTGCAATGTGGTGGCAGCAGCCCAGGGAGGTTTTCCTGCTGTGGCCCACTGCAGAAGGCCTGTGTCTCAGAGCATTTCGAACCAGTACTTTGGCATCAGACAGATACTGCTTCACCACTGGCGTTAATTGCAGGCATTCTTGAACACTGACCAACTGTTTTGAGCTTGAGCATCAGGTTTCTCACTCTGCCTAATAGTTTTGCTCAGGGCCTTAAAACCTAATATGTTAAAAGACAAAATCATATCATGATCAAGAGGGTAGGCTCTGCCACATCAGATGCCAGGGTTCAAATAACTGGTGGCTTCATCCCTCACCAGCTATGCGTGTGTGTGATCTTTCAGTCCCTTGTTCTTTTTATCTACAATATGGGCATCAGGCATCGCATCTCAAAGGGTTATTGTTATGGTTAAAATGAGTTAATAAGCACAAGTTGCTTAAAACATAACTTGGTAAATGGTGGCAAGTTGGTTAGTATTAGAGAAAAACAAAAATAGCAGGTACTTGGAAATAACAGATATTTTTATTAAAGCTTCTCTGAGAGTCAGACTGTGCTGTTAAATGTGCCTTCTGGCACAAGGGCACATGAGGTAGCTTTTCTCACTCCCTCTTCCTCCATTCTAGAAGAAGGACAATAAGTTCTCTTCTGTGACACTGTAATGCCCAAAGCCTGACATCAAGTACATGTGTAATTCTTGCAAAAAAAAAAAGAGAGAGAGAGAGAGAAATGTCATTGATATGTTTACACCATTGTATGAAGAAAAGTAAATGCATTGGGATGAGATTTTTTTAAATAATGTTGCCAAACAAAGATCAACCCATCTGATTTCTCTATTCCTAAAAGAAAAAAGAAAGTTAATAAATGTTTTCCACACGTGTGACTTCAATGAAATTTACATTTACAAGTCATTATCATTTTGGTAGAAGGCAAAATGATATTCTGCTTGTCACTGGAGGGGCAGATGGAGACAGAGTTTAGGAAGTTGACAAGCTAGCTGACAGAAATGAGTAAAATTTACGTCCCTACAAACCTAATGGCAAGCAATTATCTCTGAACTAGGATAACAAATGTGCTTCTTTATCCTAAAACTTGACATGCCTTATAGAAGTTTCCAGAAGGCATATTTTCTGTAAAGAAGTAACTGCTTCTATATTCAACATTTAGTACAAAAGTTTAATTGGATACTGACCCTTTCAGAAGATTTTGTTATAACTGAGATTAAAAGAAGAGAAAATCTACCTGAAGTTGTCTGCTATGTTCTGCTATCTATTTCTCCATTTAAATATTGCCTTACTAATATAGTTTTACTTCATATTTTATGCAATTTATAGATCTGGGCATTCGCAAAATATAAATTACTCAGCACAATCCATAGTCATACTATTTTATGAGTATCATAAATAAATCAAATACAAGTGGGACATTTGGTGTTTGTCTTGGTTTGAAAGACTATCTTAGCATGAGAAAGACATTTTTTTGATTCCATGATTAAGTGATATCCTACATAATAAAAAAATTGGCAATGTACTGGTACAGTCCATCATGGATGCCACTATATAATTAAAATGTGTTAACATAAAACTTTAAGACAATGTAAATGACTTATATTGTGAGTTTTGAACGTTTTGACTTATAAATTTATTTTCTATGAAATAGTAACCAAACTAGATGCACTCTGTTATACATAAATTGCATATCCTGAAACAAAATGCCATAACTGTATGAATTATTTTCATGAAACCATAAAATATGATTGTTATTTGATAGTAAAAGTTTGAAAATTATGTTCAACACAAAGTCTAGCAATTTACATTCACAATTGCTGGAGACAGAAATAAGTGTGCTTACACAGACCAAATGGCATTTGTTAGAAGTAAGAAAGTAAAAGCTCAACATGTTGCTGTAAGCTTCTAACTCTGGAATCCAATAGGAAAATAGTAGAGAAAAAGTAGAAATACCTTCTTTAAAAATTAACCATAAGCCTATTTAAGTAACATGATCATCTAGCAATAGCAGGGAAAAAAGGGTATCAGAAAATATCAGCATGAATGTGACATATTTCAGTGAACTGATGATGGACTTGTCAGATCAAAAGGAATAGGAAGAAAAGCAGCAATACCAAGCACCTACTGTACACTATGTACCCAAATCGTGGTGACCTAGTTTACTCAAAAAGACTTAGTTTAAAATCTATCTTAACACTTACTAGTCTGTATCCAGGGGCAATTTCAACTCTGTGAGTCTCTAATTCCACATTTAAAAGTGCAGGTAATAATAATTAGAGCTATGGCAAGGTCCCAACGAGGTAGTGCATATAAAGTGTTAAATTATTCATGCAGGATAGTAAGACCACATTGTAGGCTTGCACCTTCAGGTGGCTTCTATTACTAACGCTCATGATCACACCATGCCCCAGTCAATGGGAGAGCTGGGACTCAAATTGAGCCTTTTAAACCTCAAACCTAATCTATTCTCATATATTTCGCCTCAAGACATTTGTACATTGTTGTCTTTTTCAATGGGAATTCTTTTCTTCCTCCTCAGCCTTAAATCTCCAGCTGCCTGCTGCACCCCCCTATTCATACCTCAAAATTCACTTAAAATATAACTTTCTCAGGGAACTGTCCCTGGCGTTTTTATTATGTGTTCTCTTAGCATTCTGGTATTTTTCCTTTTTTATTTATGAATAAATTATGATTAATTTGCTAATTACGTTTAAGTGTTGCCTCTCTACGAGACTATAAGCACCATGAGAATAAGGTCCGGTTCTCTCTGATACCATGATGAATTCAGCCTCCAGCAGGGCATCTGGAACAGCGTAGGCATACAATAAAAATTTATTGAATATTGCACTGTACTCCTGAAAAAATAAATATAGAATGAAGATGGCAAACATTTTTGTTTGGCTTTGCTTATTAATGAGAGAATGTTGAATAAGAAAAAGAAGTGGACAAATGCAAGATGTAGTGGAGAAATTATGAGAGATGGAGTGAGTGAGGTCCCTGAGGAAGTTGAAGGACTTGATCCAAGGCATGAGAATAAGAATTGCCCAAGAAGGGGAGAAGGAACAATTCCTACACTATGGCAGGAAAGAAGGAGCAAGGACAGTTGAAGATGCATAAAGACTGTCGAAGAAGATCTGTTCTCCATAAAGTAGGAGGTGCCTTTCACATGTCAGAGTAAGAGGAGGGAGATGGGGTTTTGAAGAGCACAGAGAAAGGAATGGAAGAAGGTACTAAGTGAAAGACTCTGGGCTCCCAGGAAACCTCAAGCCTCGAGTCACAATTGGAGACTAGATTGTCACTGTTACCAATCTACCCAGGCATGGGCAATATTTTCTTCTGCAGAGCTCAAGCACTGGGGTCTTAGAGATAAAAAGACAATTTAAATGCAATATAAGTAGGAAAATGAAGTTATGATGCCAATGCCAATGCCAAACATTGGCTCACTGTTACTCAAATGTGTTTGTATGAAATTCCTCATTTATTACACACATTACCCATTTATTACATTTATTACACACATGTGGTATATACTCCTTTGTATAGATGAGAATCATGAGACTTATTTCAAAAAACTTGATTAAACAGAATTTATGTACCATGGAGTATACTTCCAGCATATGTGGAACTGATTATAGTTAATAAAATCATAGAGTTGTCAACATTGCCACATGTCAGTTTTAGACCATTTTGCCACTCTAAAAAATTCCCTTGAGAGCTGGGTGCGGTGGCGCAAGCCTGTAATCCCAGCACTTAGGGAGGCTGAGACAGGCGAATAGCGAGTTCAAAGCCAACCTCAGCAAGAGCGAGGCGCTAAGCAACTCAGTGAGACCCTGTCTCTACATAAAACACAAAATAGGGCTGGGAATGTGGCTCAGTGGTTGAGTGCCCCTGAGTTCAATCTCGAGTACCCAAAAAGAAAAAATTCCCTTGAGCCTGTTTGGTCTCAATCCTGTTCTGACCCCCAATCCAGGGAATCACAAATCTGCTGTGTCTTTCTGTGTATATCTAACATAAAGAGAATTTTACAATATAGAGGTTTGTTCTTTTTGTGTGGCTTTGTTCACCTAGGATCATATCTTTGTGGTTCACGCATTCTGAGGTATATGTACATGAGTATTTTGTTCTTTATTCCAATATAGCACTTACTTATATGGATCTCTGCAGTTTGATATTGATGGACATTTGGGTGCTTTCCAACTTAGGACTATCAAATTAATAATGCAATTGTAAATTTCTATGAACACTTCTTTGTGTGGACATACATTTTTACTCTCTAGTGCAGATTACTACAAGTGAAATTACAAAGTTGTGTGGTAAGGTTTTATTCAATTTATCTGAAAACTGCCAAAATGTTTTCCAAAGTAAATGTGCTGCTTTATCTTCCCCATAGAAATGTATGAGTTTCTCAACATCATCACTAAACTCTTCTATTTGATTATAGCCATTCTTGTGGACATATAATGGTATTTAACTGTGGTTTTAATTTCCATTTCCCTAATGACTAATGATGTTCTGTAACTTATTATACACTTATTAGCCAGTTGTACAATTTCTTTGGTGAAATGTCTATTACTCAAATCTGCTGCCCATTTTTAATTAGGATTTTTTTTTGTCTTATTAGGTTGTAAGATTTCTTTTTATATTCTCAGCACAAATTCATTCTCAGATACAACTGGTAAATATTTTCTCTCAGTCTGTGACTTGTTTTTTCATCTTCTTAATTGTGCATTTTGAAGTACAAAAGGTTTTTGTTTAATGAGGTCCGTGTTCTTTCTTTCTTTCTTTAATCAGTAAAGATTTTGGTGTCATTTCTAACAACTATGCCTAACACAAGTTCATAAAGCTTTCAACTGTAGTTTTCTCTGGAAGTCTTTTAAGTTTAGCACTTACATTTAGGCTTAATATTCATCTTGAGTTGTTGTTGTTGTTGTTGTCATTATTATTATTTGCAATGTATGAAGGATAAGTTCCTTTTTTCCCTCCATGAATGGATATCCAGTTGTCCAGCACCATTTTGTTTGTTGCAAAAATGGTTTTGCCATTGATTTGCCTTGGCACATTTATCACAAATCAATGACCATAAATTAGTAGGTTTTATTTAAGGACTCTCACCTTTGCTTCATCAATCTATATCCTGGTGCTGACATAAATACCACACTTTTTGATCACTATAGGTTATGGTAAGTTTTGAAACCAAGTAGTTCTTTTGTTATTCATTTTTATTTTGTTATTCATTTTCAAAATTTTCTTGACTACTTTAGGTCCACTGAATATCTATTAACAATTAGAATTCACTTGTCTATTTCTGAAAAAAAGAATTCACCTGGGATTTTGTGTGTGTGTGTGTGTGTGTGTGTGTGTGTGTCTGTGTCTGTGTTAATGGAGAATAAACTCAAGGTCACTCTACCACTGAGCTGCATCCCCAGTTTTGTTTTTTTAATTTGAGACAGGATTTTATTTAATTTCCCAGGATGGCCTTGAACTTGAGATCCTCCTGCCTCAGCCTCCTGAGTTCTGAGATTACAGATGTACACCACTACACCTGTAGTTGCAGGGTTTTTGAAGATGCTATTTGTAAGGCTGAGGAAGTTCCTTTGTATTTCTAATATAGTGAACATTATCATAAACATGATTTGTATTTTTGTCAAATGTTTTCTGTGTCTATGAAATAGTTATACTTTTCTCGCCTTTTAATTTTTCATGTGGTATATTAGATTGATGTTCAGATATGAAGCCAACCTTACATTCCTGAGATAAACCTCACATGCTTATGGTATATAATCCCTTCTTTTGTATGTTACTGAATTTGGTTTGTTAACGTTTTGTTCAGGATTTTTGTGTAACCCTCCATGAAGGATATTGGTCTGTAGTTTTTGTTTGCTTGTTCTTGTGAAGTTTTATCTGCCTTTGGTATCAGAGTAATTTTGGCCTAAAAAATGAGAAGAATTCTATCCTTACTTATTTTCTGGAAGAGTTTATAAGAATTAACAATTCTTCTTTAAATATTTGATAAAATACACTAATCAAGACATCGAGCTTTGTCTCTTCTTTGTGAAAAGATTTTAAATTATTAATCCATTTCTTTACTTGTTATAGATCTGGTTTCATTTTGTATTTAAGACTGTTTTGGTAATATGTAAACGCACAATTTTCTGCTCTAATATTTATTATTTCCCTCTTGTTCTTGCTCTAGATTTAATTTGCTATTCTTTTTTAGTTTCTTAAGTTGAAACTTGCAAAATTTTTTGCTTTGGTGATATAAGCACACAGGCTTATAAACTTTCTATTAATCATGGCTTTACTGCATTTTGCAATATTTATGTGGTGATTTAATGTTGATTTAACCCAAAACAATTTTTGGTTCCCTCCAAAAAATGTTTCATTTGTTTTCTCTTTTGACCCATGGTTTATTTAGACAAGTGAGTTAGCACCCAAATATTTGGTATTTTTCCAGATTTCTCTTTGTTTTATATTTCTAATTTAATTTTATTATGATGAGAAAACATGCTTTATATTAATTTAATTTTTAAAAATTTGTTGAGAATTATTGTATGGTGTAGCTTATTTTCCATTTTGGAGAATATTCCATTGCTAAAAATTTGTCTTCTATTTGTCCTTAAATGAAATGTAAAAAATGCCATTAAATAACACTGATAACATTTATACCCTTGCAGATTTTCTGTCTAGTTTCTTATTAGTTATTGGATGGGGTATTGAAATCTCAGCTATTATTTTTGAATTGTATATTTCCCCTTTCTTTTTGTTTTGTTTCAAATATTTGGGGGTCTCTATTGGTAGGTGTATATACATTTATAATTGCTATATCTTTCAATGTATCAATCTTTTAACATTATGAAATAGTTTTCTTCTCTTTTTAATATCATCATCTTAAGTTTATATTATTTGATACTATTAAAACAATTCTAGTTCTATCATAGCTATTGAGTTATTAAATAATAGTCACTGATTGGTCCAATGTCAAAGAGCTTTATCCTTGTGTTTTCTTCTAGGAGTTTTATGATGTCATATCTTATGTTTAAGTTTTTAATGTTTTGATTTAATTTTTTACATGCTGTAAAATAGGAGTTCAATTTCACTTTTTTCACGCGGATATACAGTTTTCTCAACATCATTTATTGAAGAGACTATCTCTTTCCTATTGTGTATGAAAAATATTAGCTAACACTATTTTTCACTCATCAATCTTATTATTTATTGAGAAAAATATTTTGTATAGCAATTTACAACTTTCAAAGCACTTGTATCCATTAATATGATTTAATCTTAAAAAAATTCTGGGAAGTAGATGTTATTATACCCAAATTATAGCCTATAATTATTCTGTACAGTTGATAAGTGGTGGAATCTTGACTGGAATTGAGTTCTTATGTTGTTGTATTAATGCACTTCCCACTATACAAAAGGGGCTCTCTTCATTAAAAATTGAATTGTCTTTTTATTCCTCCAGCTTTTGTGTGAAATAAGGGTGCATAATTACTCAGTGTATTTAATAGAGAAAACAAATGTAATAACTGAGTTTATAAGCCATAAGAAATTAAGTAAATATTAGTGTATCTATAATTAAATCCGATCTATCCATTAAATGTAGCACTATGTTGAATATTTGTCATGAAAATATAAACAATATAACAA
This sequence comes from Xerus rutilus, assembly GCA_028644305.1. Classification (NCBI taxonomy): domain Eukaryota; kingdom Metazoa; phylum Chordata; class Mammalia; order Rodentia; family Sciuridae; genus Xerus; species Xerus rutilus. Next base: position 130,483,850 of record CM053404.1, on the reverse strand, counting down.
GTGCAAAAAAGTTCCAAAAGTTTAGGTATAAACAGAATAGATACTCCAGAAACAGATTCACACATTTACAGTCAATTGATTTATGACAAAGACATTACTAAAATTCAGCAGGAAAAACTATAGTTTCAATCAATAGTTCTGGAGCAATTTTATACACATATAAAAAAATATAAATCTTGCCTCATTATTTCCCATCATGATTAAAAATTAATATTAGGTGGGCCATGAATACAAATGTGAAGAAAAACAATAAAATTTTAGTAGAAAAGCAGAATAACTTCATACCTTTGGGAAGAAAACTATCTCCTTATTAATATAAAAAAACAATACCCACTAAAGAAAAATGATACAGTTCATTAAATTTAGGAAGCAATTTACTAAAAGACACCATGGAGACAAAGGGAGAAAAGATATTCATAATACATACATCCAACAAAAAGCTTGAAAGTAAAGTAACTCAAGAGTTCCTATAAGTTAATAAGAAAAAGGTAAATGTACCTATTTCTTAAAATTGGACAAAAGATTTAAACAGGCATTTTGTCCAAGGGAAAAAATATACAAATGACAAATCAGCAAAAATAAATGTAGCTAATTACTAGTGAAAATTATAAGTGCCATGAAATACCACTGCATTCCCTGTAGAAGAGCTAAATCCAGGATTGACACCACCACTTGCTGGCAACAATGTGGAGAACCTTGCTCGAGGGAGGGAAAATGATGCGACAGCTCTGGAAGCTCTGCCATTGCACACTGAAGCTCCAAGTGCACTCAGCCTAAGATCCAGAAATCACACTCACACACACACACCCAAGGGAAATGAGGGCACACATCCACCAAAAGGCTGGTACAAGAATGTTCACAGCAGCCTCATTCAGAAGAGCCAGAAACTGGAAACAGGACAAGTATTCATCTGTAGCAGAATAGATAAATATGGCATAGGATAGAACAGTAGGCGGCAATAAGAAAATCAACAGGTTAATGATGAATCAATCTAGCAGATACTATGGTGAGAATACAGACAGAAAAAGTACATGAGATATGATTTCCCTTATGTGAGCATCAAGGACAGGCAAAATTAACCAATGCTGATAGAAGTAAATAGTCATTATCTCTAGGGAGAAGGGGTACGATGGAACTTTCTGGAATGCCAGAAATGTTTGAGATTTCCTTGTGAGTTTTATGTCACAGCCAAGTCTAGCATTGCTTCTGTTTCAATGTGCATCCTTATGCCAATGTCTCATAGCCATTTTTCAGGGTGAAGCCTGCCCCCAGCCACTAGATTAGATTGTCTTGGTAGAGATTTTGAATATCGAGCTTTCGCCAATTAAAGTAAGTTTTAGAATGGACACTTTTCCATCCCTCTCCGTTCACCCTTTTTTCCATGTCTGCTGCCAAGAGGGATCCCAAAAGATGTCACAGAATACTGTGTCAGCATGACCATAGCCAAATTACTTCTTCACAAACCTTCCTCTGAGAAAGACGTCGGTGGCCTTTTCAAACCTTTTGCACTCACAGAAAAACCTTTCTCAAACTTACAAAAATATTTGAATCACCGATGACAGCACGTACTTCATATGTGATCCAGTCTCACATCTTATAGGCAAGTTATAGGTTGTTAATTTTAATTTTTTTCCTTATTATGGTTCTGATTTGTCTTTGCAAAACATAAAAATGAAGGCTGTATCTCTTTTTATTTGTGCCAAATAAATGTTAGGGCTGGCTGGGTTCTTCTTTTCATTTCCTGCTTTGCCCTTTGGGGCATGAATGCATTCTTTCTGTCTCTGCCTCCTTTGCATGCGTACACACACACACACACACACACACATGCACATGCAAACACTTAAAAGAAAAGTAAACCTTCTGGCACAACACATTCAGCTTTGATAATCTGTATCCTTTGGAGATGCATCCCAAATATGCTTTGGAGCATCCATGAGACTGTTTTCTATATAATTCTACCAAGCCAGTCAGCTTGTTATGAAATTTAAGTTTTAGAATCTATCTATAGTTTGGGGCTCAGAAACATAAGCTCTGGTTTTTCAGGATCCTTTGCACTGTCTCTCTTGCTCCTTCTTTTTTTGCCATTCCACTAAGAAGGGCTCAGCATAAGCACTAGCCAAAAACAGGAAAGTGATTGTGGCCTCTTCTTAAGTCCAAAGTCTTAGCTCCAAAGACACCTTTGACACCATCGTCAATTCATTTCATCATTTCTCTAGTTCTCAGGCCTTTACTTTAGTCCCAAAACAAGCAGAACTTCCAGATGTGGTCAAAATTCGTTCCAACAACATATTTCTATTCTTTTTGAACATTAGTTCAGTATCTAGTAACTTCTAGACTTGAATTTGTAATTAGTGATAGGGATACAATGAGTTTTCTTAATAAGCAAAAGAGCATGTGACACAATTGGAATCTTATAATGTGTCCTGAGAAATCACAGATGGAAAGCATTATTGAAGAGTAAATCACTAAATGGCTTTACTCTTACTGGTCTGCTCTGCTCAACTCAGCATATAATTTTGGACTTGGCATCCAAAACCACTACTGTAATTTATTTGTCTTACATTTTAAAATTATCACATTAGTTATTTTTAATAATGTGTCCTCAAAGGTAAGCCAAAGATAATATTCCTAATTCTCATAGGTTGTGCACAAAAGCAAGCAATTTAGTCTAAATTGTAAGCTCTCGAGGGGATTATGTGTATTGGTATGTTTTATACATGATCTAATTTCCTCTTGGAAGCCACAGATTCTGAATTATAGTTGTGGTAATCTCAATTACAATGAGAACAAGTGATATATCTTACTACCGTGTACTACTCTCAGCTCTGTTTCTGGGTTCTTGAGATGCAAGATCTCCTTCTTTAAGAAAGAAGGTGTGGAGCCCTGTGAGAAGCCCTGGAATTGTCTGAGAAGTTGACAGGATTAAGAGAAAACTCTCTTGTGTCTGCGGCAGTGTGGCAGAGTGCCTCCTTTCCCAGCCACTCCCACTCAAGTCCCATGAACAGCACCTACATCACAACAGCATGGAGAGGACCAGTTTGGTGGAATTTCATTTTATCCTTTATCCACAGCCTGGTTGTCCTCAGTAATGTTTTTTTAAAATTATTTTTATTTTATATTTTTGGTACCAGGGACTGAACTCAAGGACACTCGACCACTGAGCCACATCCCCAGCCCTATTTTGTGTTCTATGTAGAGACAGGGTCTCACTGAGTTGCTTCGTGCCTCACCATTGCTGAAGCTGGCTTTGAACTCATAATTCTCCTGTCTCAGCCTCCCAAAGTGCTGGGATTACAGGCGTGCGCCACCCGGCTCTCAGTGAATTTTTTCCAACAAAAAGAGTTCTCTTCCTGGAGATGGCTCATTACAGACATAACAGAGTCTTGAAACAATCTTGTAAATGAAAGAACCCAGGTTTCTAAGAAGATTGCCATTATTTTAGGATCCAGACAAATAAAAAGGCCTAAACAAAACCCAGCAATCTTCCCCTGGGCAGCTCCATTCACAAATTTTGAGGAAGTATTTGAAATGACAATGATGTTTCCTATTCCTTTCACCCTCCTGGAGATGAACTCTAATTTTGTGCATTTGGGGCAGTTCAGCATCTCCACTGAACCAGGCTTTGAAGCCCATTTTCTGACCCATGTAAAATGTTCCCATATTTGCCCTCCTTAAGGAAAGCTGATGTCCAGCAGCCAGTGGTTCAGTTAGACTGAAAAGTTCCACTGAGATCAAAAGCAAAAAGTAAGGAACCAAACTGATCATTTTGTTCTCCTCTGACAGATATTAGCAGAGAGAAAACATGAGCCTAACAATGTCCTAAAGGCTTAAGTGATCTTTTCTTTTCCCTCCACTTATTCAAAAACGAAACAAAACAAAACAAAAAAACCCCTTAAAAATGAAGAAAATCCTTGTCAAGCCCAACAGGACAGCCTAGAAGTCCCTTCTTCAGCATCTCATAATGTGACCTCTCTAGGGATAACGTGTTACTGCCCCCATCAAGTTAAATAAACACTTTGCACACATCAACTGCAGCTCTTTCCTAATAACTGTGGCTTTAGGCAAAGGCACATCTAGTGTGTGTAAGAGAGATACAGATGGGATGTGTGTTTTAAAACTGATTATTAAAAATGAAAAAGAGTCCTCACCATAGACTTTGCATCAATCAGGATATCTATTTTTTGCAAGGGGGTGGTTTTAAAAGGAACAAAATTCAGAAGTGTTTACACATTGCCTATTATGCAGCCTGTGTTTCTCTGGCAGAGAGTGGAAGATAAGAATTTCCAATCCTCGGCAAGCCCCTCTTGGCTCTAGAGAGGCTGAGAAATTATGTCTTTGTGTCCACCCCAAAAAAAGTTTCAGCAAACATGAAACCTCAAGCAGCAGTGATATGGGAACCTGTTTTGAATGCACTTTTATCTTCTTGTAGAGTAAGCAGCCCCGATGATCAGAGCTTGAGCATCAATTCCCTGATGAGTGCTGTGATACGATGTTAATGTCGTGACACAGGAAGAGAATCCCCTGCACGTGCTTCTATGGCACTACATCTAAAGAGCAGCCCGGTATAAGCTGAGGCCGGCCTGGCAGCACCTTTTGAAATGTGCACCTTTAGAGTAATTATGAGTCCTCCTGCTGACTGCAGCAGTGCTTCAGACTTCTTTCCTTCAAATAGGTTCTCAAAGACTGGAGGCATCCTTCACAACCGAGATTCCTAAACACCTGTGTTGCTGAATTCAATCTTCCTTTCAGAGAAACATACGAAACAATTTGTTCTGATGCAGTGTACAACCGGGAACAAATAGGTGAGGTGTTTTCAAACCAGAAACCTGTATATCAGCAGTTTAGTACAGGGGGCGGAGACTATTTTAACCATCTGCTCCATTTATTGTGTGAACCAAGTACACCAAAGAGCAGACCTGTCTTACAGATGAAAAATGAGGGAGTGAGAGACAGACAGACAGATAAAAGGGAAAGAAAGCGAGGGAAGGACATGAAGAAGGAAAGAAGGAATAGAAAAAGGATGAAAGAGAGGGATGAAAGAAGAGAAAGAAAAGAAACAGGAGAAGACAGGAAAGGAAAGAAAAGGAAAGAGGAGAGAAGAGACAGAAGGAACTACATACTAAACACAACAGAAATATACACATGCACATGTGTGAACACCCAGGTGAACACAGCAGAGGTGCATTTATATATGTATTTATCTACAGATATTGTATGATAATATTATACATAATAGTAGAGAATAAACCAGTCATATATATACATATATAAATATGTATGTAATATATATTCAGGTATACAGTAGAAACATTGCAGTATATTTTATACATACATAGATAAAGACAGTTCCCAACTTACCAGGGTTCTACTTACAATTATGTATACTTTACAGTGGTGTTCAGTAGAAATTTTACTTCAAGTTTGAATTTGGATCTTTTTCTGGGTTAACTATATGTGGTTGATACTCTCTTGTAATGCTGAGCTCCCACTACCATGAGGGGAGAAAACTGATGCATTCCAGGGTGCTATGTTGCTAAGATAGGATGTTTGGAAAGTTAGGTATATTAAGTGCATTTTCAACTCATAAATGGTGTATCAGAGTGCAACCCCATTGGAAATTGAGGAGCATCTGTGTGTGTATGTGTGTGTGCATGTGTATAGAAATAGGAAAAGAGCCTGTGTTATACATAATAGTATAAGCTTAATATAGCAGTATAAATGTGTGTGTATACATACACACACACGCACACACATATATATGTATATATATATTATATATAAAACACACACACATACACACACACATATGTGTATATATGCCCAGGACTGTATATCCAAACTTATATATAAACTTTTGCATGTCTGATATGTGTCATGAGGGTAACATATGGGGTCAAATATAAATCCATTCAATAATACCACAAACATTAAATGAAGACTTTGATATTAACAAACAATTGGAACAGGTACTGTAGAGATAGAGAACCAAGGAGAACATAGCTTCTGGGATCCAAACGAATTTCAAGTCTCAGTGGAAAGAGACACGTAAAAACTAATTAAATATGCACACATGTGAAGCAGGTGCCCTGGTTTAGATGCAACCAGATATTGAGGAGGCTGGAGGGTGAAGGGAGTCTCATGATGTGGTCCGAGCATGGGAAAGAGGGCAATGTTTCCTGAAGGAGACACTTTTTAGCTCATTTCAGTAGGTGGAGAAAAAATAAGAATTCTTCAAGCCTACAGAGAGCTATGAGCCATGGAGTGAGGCAAGGAGGGTGCAGCCTGCGTAGGAATGGCAGGTTGATTCCTGTACCTGGAGAGTTGGAAGCAGTAAGGGACCAAGCTGGGATGTAAAAAGAGGCAGACTGTCCATGCTGTGGACACCATGCTGAGTACAGGTCTTAGGATGGGCAATTACTGCAATGGTCACACATGATAATGTGGAATAAAAATATTTAACTCTTTTTTTTAAAATATTTTTTTAGTTGTAGATGGACACAGTATCTTTATTTTTATGTGGTGCTGAGGATAGAACCCAGTGCCTAATGCATGCAAGACAAGTGCTCTACCACTGAGCTATAATCCCAGCCCCATTTAACTAACTCTAAAAAATAAATCTAATTTCTATAGTCATAAGTGGGGTAAAAAAATTCCAATAAAAAAGAGGATGATATTAAGAAAGGGGTACAGAGAGAAAAATATAATACTGGTTTAAGAATGGTATAACATAAAAATATTTTCTAACTTTCCAAGCCATACTAGGAATGCAATAAATATTTGTTGAATAAATAATGGATCATAGGAAAATACAGGGAAAAGAATTTTCAAAATATGAATTGGAATTAAACTGAATTCTAGACTGAATAGTCAGTACTTTTTCTGGTAGCTGATAGAGAGGCTCTAAAGGATTTGAAAAGAAGGGAATAACAGGATCATGGAATATGACTCTGGTATTGAGACCAATATAGAAAGAGCAAGCTATTCCTATGAGTTAGTGTCACAGACTAAAGTTAATAAGAATGTAGGTAGTATGAGGAATTCAATGGACAATGAATAGATGACGCATCAGAAAGACAAAGCCATCTACCACTGTTACATAATTTTGCCAAACTTATCCACCAGGTCCATTGTGCCACTGTCTGGGCTTCACATTTTGGTTTCCTCCTGTATCAGGCTAGTACTTCAGTGTTTTGATCCTTTGGCTAAACTGCCTGTTTCAAGTTTCCATGTGCCTCTTGGATTTAAAGTTCTAGTGTTGCCATTTGACATGTGGAACTCCTTTCTGTATTTTGTGTTCCTGGTTATTTCAGGTAAACATAATCCTCATCTTAGCCTCAGCCCCTGGCCCAAAACAGCCAAAGTGACCCACTTGTTCAGAAGCTCCCCTATTCCTTGAATCCCCTGGAGGTGAACTCACCAAGGAAGAACTGTGGTATAGGCTGGACACACACACACACACACACAAGTCAAACATGAATTGCCTTTCAAGGTATATCACTCATTTAGAGATTCATGAAGTGCCAGCTATATGGCAGTCACCACTCTTCATTCTTGATATAAATCACAGAACAAAACTTCAAACATGCCTGCTTTCCTATGGTTGAACTGCTAGATGTGGAAGACACACAATAAACTGTAAACATCATAAATGTATAAATGAGACAGTATATTTGAAGATGTTAGGTGCTGTGGGGAAAGCACAGCAGGACATGGGGGATCAGTACTGCAAGAAGAATTAGGAATAGTTTGTTTTCTGTGAAATGGGGTTGTCAGAGTAGGCCTCACTGGGGAGGAAAGACATGAGCAGAAACTTGACAGAGGTGGATGTAATTAGCCAAGTGAGTGTCTTGGTGGGGGAGAGCCTTCCAGCGCAACAGAAGTGAGTCAGGAAAGTTCTGTGAATGCAAGAAAGCCAGTGTAGCAACTGAAGAGTAAACAGAGAGGATGTAATAGGAAATCCAAGTGAGAGATGGTGATGGTAACTCAAGACACAGTCATGGAAGTGGTGAGCAAGAGGAGAATTGGGTTATCTTTCGATGATAGAATTACTAGGATTGCTTCTTGGATGTGGAGTGTGAAAGAGAGTGCTTCTAGGAAAATTCCAAGGTGTTTTTCTGCCTGAACAACTATAAAGTTGGAATGACCATAAGTCAGATAGGGAAGGCCTGGGTGGGAAGATTCAGACTCCAGCTCACACTTGCTGAACTGGAAATGTCTACAGATCTCCCACTGGAGATGTCAAATCAGCAACTGAATGTAGAGGCTGCAGAGATCTGAGAAGGACAGAGAAAAAAGGAAGCACTCAGCAAGTAAACTGTGGGTAATGTTGTGAGACAGGATGAAATTAATTAATTAACTGTGGATCTGGTGGAGAAAAGAAGAGACTTAAGAGATGAGTCCAGAAGCACTCAATGTTAAGAGACTGAGTGGAACAATGGCAATGTCCCCTGGGAAATAAGACAGCATCTGAATGTGGGGGTGGTGTATGGTTAGATAAATGAGTTCTGTTTTATGCACATTGTTTTTGAGATCTAATTTCAATGTTTTAAACTTTGAAATTTAAGTGACAGTCAATGGTGTGCTGGCAAATATCCAATAACTAATTCTGGGAAGGGGAGTGTGATTGGTATCATTTGCCAATTTCCCTAGTGTAAATACTCCATCATGATCAATTCTGAGTGTCCAAGTTGAAGTCACATTCATTTAGTGGCAGCTGGAAAAATAAAGATCCACAGAAAACTTATGAAATTTATTTAGAGAAATCATCTTTAGGAAGGGATAATCAAAGGATGAAATATTCAGAGTATACATGGTGAAAAGAAGGGGAAAACCAAAGGCATGGTATGGGTGAGTGTTCAAATTAAGGGGCTGAGAAAATTTCCAAGTGGTGAAAGAAAAGTAAGAATTTAAATTCCAGAAGAGTTTTTTAAGCTAGGACCATTTTGCCACTGTCTCATAGTATCTCTTTTTATATTTCTCCCTTTTCCCCCTGTCATATGATAACATACCAGGTCCAGATAAGAACTTTTCCTTTTAGCCTTTCAGAGAATGAGAACAACATGTATCTCATCATATCTATGTAAGGACTTCAGTCTTAACTTGGTTAAGAACAATTTTATTCACTTTCTGCTTCCCATAAAATAAAACATCATCATGGTATCTACATGCTCTAACACAGTCACTGTTTGATTTTCTAAAAGGTCAGTGAGGTTTCTCAAATTTGTTTAATTTTTTTTTCCTTTATGTCAGCCAGTATTGGGTACAAGCCAGAAAGACTGACTGATTAATGTCAAAGAAAGATTATTAAGAAAGGGTGGGTACATTTAGACAATTTGCTTTCCATTTGTAAACTTCACCAATGAATCATAGCATTAAGAGTATGGTTAATTCTTAATTTTTTTATACACAATTCATGTTCTGGATATCCAGACAGAGGATATAACAATCAGACATATGACATCACTTTAAAAAAGCTCTTTTTAGCTTGTATATACAGCATATTATGATAATCATATTTCTACAATTTTCCAGGATAATCTCATTGTTCTTATAAATGTACCATTAATTATCAAACTGAGTATTTTGATTTTTCTCATTTGAAAAATGTGAAGCATGTTAGCAGATTTGCTTTGGGTGAAATTTAGACTCCATCCCCAGACAGTGGAATAAATAGTGTCAGACCACATAGAGAAGCCTACCTAAGATTTAAGAATTCTGTGGACAAAGCACTAAAAGTTGAACCTGCACGTTCACTGGGTCTATACTCTTAGGAAAGCATGCCCAGCCCTAGCCTGCCGTAGTACAAAGCGTTTTCTCAAATTGCACTTGAATGTTTGCCCTACATCTTAAGAGAGGCTCTGAATCTAAGGAGCTCTGTGTTCTCAGGATGTTGAAATTATGACTTGAAAAGAGAAAAAAAAGCCAGTTATTAAATTTTTCCCTGATTGAAGATCAAGTTGAAGACAGCGAACCTCTTCTAAAAGGCAAAGCTGTGTCTCATGGTTTGGGGTCCTTGTGCAATCTCCCTCAGGGCCCATATGTAAAATGAGGACAATACAGAGACTTGTGCGTTTCCATAATTGATCCACGTTCATCCACATAAAGGGATGAGAAAGCCTCAAATTATTAACAGTCCAGTGCTTTTACAGCTCCCACCTACCATGCACTTATCATTTTCAGATTTGCCCTAATTGAATTACTGAGAGCAGACCAAATGACCTTAGTTGTCCAAGCACTATTTATCACATTTTATTTTAAATGAATCACATTTTTAAAGGAAAATATTCTCTTAATCCATTTCCCATCTCATTCTAATTATATCCTTGGTGCCCTAATGTTTCTGTGACTTTTATTTTTCAAGAAACAACTATTAGCTTTAACGTAGTCAGTGACCTTGTTTGGATGACTGTCCCCTCGCGTGACCTTGAAGCAAAAATTATAGAAGCATCAATTGGCAAGTTCACCAGCACCTGGCAAAGTATGAAAAGGGTAAGAGCTCTTCATTTCTCAGCACCAGTATTCATCATGGAAAGACACATAAAAAGAAAGGGCAAATTCCAATGACATGCATCCACTAAATTGGAGATTCTTGTCACAGTAAACGCCAATTCAGCAGTTCATAATCACAATGCATACCATGACTACATTACTTATTTTTTAACCCTCTAAACTGGGGCTTAATTGCAGGTCCTTCAGTTTCTTCCTATGTATTCTTGAAAATCCTAAGTTTTCTTAACTATGAGATCTTTCTAAGTTTATTGAATTTCACATTTGCTATTAGTAGCAAATTTCTCCTGTCATAGTTTCCAGTCAAGAATAAAACATAAAGAAATATGAAAGGTTTTTTAGTTCAAATAGACCATCGTGTTAACAGAATTAGAGGGGAACTACACTATCAAATTGTTTATAAACTATATTCAGTACAACAAATCCAGAGCTTCTCTTAGTGATTTGCATGGTATTTCTTCCTTTTAAACTGATACATGGGGTCCATATTCTCTTGCCTGGATCGGCATGAACTTCAGATCCAACATTTCATATCCATTGAGATGAAATAGTCCTAATTTTATTTACCAACTAAAATGTTATAGTTCAATACAGGCTGCACTGGTGTGTGTGAAGTGTCCACACCACATGCTGTTTGCAACTAGATGGGTATGATTACTTTCTGAAAATATAACTCCTGTAAGTAGAGTGCATATTGGTGGCGCTCGCCTGTAATCCCAGAATTTTGGGAGGCTGAGACATGAGAATTGTGAGTTAAAAGCCAGCCTCAGCAACAGTGAGGTGCTAAGAAACTTAGTGAGACCCTGTCTCTACATAAAACACAAAAATAGGGCTGGGGATATGGTTCAGTGGTCTAGTGCCCCTGAGTTCAATCCCCAGTACCAAAAAAAAAAGAAGAAGAAGAAGAGTGCATATGATGTCAAATACTTATGAAGATTTCCATACACATTCAGCTCTCTTTCTTCAATATTACACTTCAACTGAGTAGAATAGAATACGTGAAGTGGAAGAATAATGTGGAACAGACACTGAGCACAAGGAATCAGGGGGGTGGGGTTGAAGACCAGCTCTATGACCCTCATAAATTTTAGTAGACCGTCATTCAGACTCTGTGAGCCTCATTTATGAAACTAGTTTTGAAGTTACAAAATCCTAGATGGGTAAAAGTGAATGCCAGATTAACAGTAGGAACCTACTCTACTGTTTCTCCTAAAACAAACAAAAAAAGATAAAGAAAAAAGAAAAGTAACCAAGACAACTGGCTTTCATATATACCTGAGATGGTGCTGAATTTTCCCTCTTTGCAATCCTACTCCCCTAAGCAGTGTAAGAGCATTTATCAGAAATGAGAAGCATTATAGGGTCAACCCAAATTCTAATGCCAGGAAATTTATTAAATTGTACATTTATTCTAAAAATTAAAAATTAACTAACTAGGTCTCTAAAGTCTAAAACTTTAGGTCTTCATCTTTCTTCTTTTGTAGTGGCCAAGCACAAATATTAGAATTTGAACAGTTAGTGCTTTTGGTACAGGGCTGATACAGATTGTAAGATAGAATATTTCCTCCACATAAAACAAATTTTTTCTTTGAGATCATCTATCAAACAATTGCCATTTATGGAAGCACATTATCTCTGCAGAAAGATCCATAGAGGAAAACCATTCCCAGAGATTGCTTTTCTTAAACTTAGTTTGTCTATTCATCATACCAATAAGCAGATGACAGAGTTTGACAATTTCGTTTTCTTAAGTTAGATGTTCCTATGACATTTTCTGATCCTAAGGCATAGCCATGGGTTTCTACTATTGATTTTCAAATCCTATTTTGGGGTTGCTGGCTGCATGTTACAAAGTCAAGCTTTACCACATTCTACCAAGAATGTCAATCAGTTTCCTAGGCTGCCTCTTCGTTCTGCACTCTACCTCCCTGAGGCAGTGCCCCAGTCACTCCCATGAGCCCTGCCTCATCTCCATGCCCACAGGCAATGGTGGACTATAACCAAGGCCCACTAACAGACTAAGCTCTGTTGCTCATATAATGGTATCTTAGAGATTCTAACAGCTTTATTTGCCTTAAAAATATAATTCCACTTTCCTTACTGATCTTCAAGTACTTTACGAGAATAAAGAAATGTTTTGTCTCAATATGCATTGATCTGTGAGAGGTAATATATGACCAAAAATCTGAATATCAAATCCCTTCCTGAGAATGATATTAATGGGGCAGTCTCATTTGCACCTAAAATATGAAAAGTGTGGTAACAGGAGGTGGAAGATAGAATATTTTTTTGTTTTCTTTTTGTTTCATCATTTGTAACTTGATAGTGATACTGTACTTCTCATGAGGTTATTGAGTTAATTGAGAAGAAATTTATCAAATCTTTCAATAGCCAGGCATGACATCAGCAAATCATGCTGGTAAGAGTATCCAAAAAGACTCTTCTCCATAAAAACAATGAGAACATTGGGGGAAAAAATGAAACTTTCAGAATCAACTTTTTCGTAACTATAAATTAACCAAAGGTTTATAGCAATTCAGGAAGTGTTTATTAAAAAAATCTAAAATCTAAACTTCATTAAGAAGAGCATGTTTCACAATGTTTTAATTTTCCCTATTCCCACTAACCTCTCCAGCTCCAAAGTAGCCTTGAAAACTAATGGCTCACAGTCACAGATAAAACTGGCAGCCCAATAGCCAGTGAGGGGCAGAATGGAGTAGCAGCTCATTCAAAGCCCCATTCTTGGAAAACTGTTCACTATTTACTCTGTCTCATGATTCCCTCAAAGGTTCCACCCCAAAATCTGTTTTTATTTGACTTGACTTGAAGCTTATCTAGTGTGAAAAGCCTTTTTTTTAAATACACACAAATATCAAACTAGAATTTAAGTTGCAGCTACTGAAGGAAGTGGACAGCAATTAGAACAACAGACTAAACAAAAAGGAAAATATGGGTAATGGGATGCCCAGGAGACTTTGTACAAAATATTCTGGGAGTCTAAAATCCTATGCGCATGTTTAGAGATATGCAAATTCCTAGGGCTGTATACATGCTTAAGAAGATGCAAGAAAGTCTAATACCTAAAGCTGAAGTTCTTTGCAAGAAGAAAATATTGGTTAAGAACAAATAGCCTAAGTGAGGGTTAAAGGTCTTCCCCAATTTAATAGTTCCAGGAATTTAAGAAATCTTTCCAATCATTAGCTGACAATTAAGGTCATCTAATGGAAACTTCAGTGGCTACATACACAAAGAATATAGATTTTACAGAATACACTTAGAAAAGTCACTAAATAAACCAACAATAAATAGTAACAAACTCTGAGGTGAACAGAATCTGATTTCCAGTGTTGCCATCCTATGTTACTTAAAATATTCAGTTTTCAACAAAAAAATTTTATAAAACATGCAAAGAAACATGAAAGTATGACCTATACACAGCATTCCCCCCCCCCAAAAGCAATCAACAGAACCTATCCCCGAGGAAGCCCAAACATTAGACTTGCTACAAAGACTTTAAAACAAGTGTTTAAAATATGTTCAAAGAACTATAGAAAATTGTTAATTGTTATAAGATTAGTAGCTGATGTCTCATCAGTAACCATAGATATGAAAAGTAGAATAATTGAAATTAAACAGTCACTATATTGGCTCAACAGAGATTCCAGGAGGCAGAAGAAAACATCAGTGAGTTTGAAGATAGGTTAATTAAAATCATTACATAGAGAACAGAAAAAAAGAATACAGGAAATAAAAGGGCCTCAGACACCTGTGGGTATCATCAAGAGAACTAATATGTGCATAACAAGAGTACCAGAGCAAAAGAGAAAGGAGCAGAGAAAAAGAAGCAGAAAGCATATGCAAAGAAGTACTGTCTACAACTGTCCAAATTTGATAAAAAACATAACTCTACATACCTAGGAAGCTCTTTAAGCTTCATGTAAAATAAACTCAAAGATTCATACCTAAACCTATAATTATCAAATGGTTGAAAGATAAGACAAAAAGAGAATATTGAAAGTAGCAAGAAAGAAGCAACTTCTCATATGCAGATACTCTGTAATATTAACAGCTGATGTCTCATCAGAAACTATGGAAGCCAGAAGGCAGAGAGATGACATAATTAAAGAGCTAATGAAAAAGACTGTTAACCAAGAATTCTACACCAGCAAAATTAAGTGGACTTGAAGATATTTCAATATGAAAGCTAGAAAATGTATTTGCTTTCTTTCATGTTCTGTGAGAAATATAAAAGCAGTCATTGAGTTTGAAATGGAAGAATGCTAGACTATAACTCAAATCCATATAAAGGAATAAAGTAAGTACAACTATCTAGGTAAGTATAAAATATAGCATAAATGCCCATTGTCATTCTTTGTTTCAAACTCTTTTTTCTCCTAATTGACTTAAAAGACAACTCTATGAAGCAATAGACATAAATCTGCCTTGAGAGGTATAAAATGAGTGAAAATATAATTTCTGCGACAGTCACATCACAAAGGAAGGAGAAAGAAAAGAAGTTATATAAGAACAAACACTTTTTAATACTGAAATTATGTTGGTATAAAGCCAAACTGGACTGTTATACATTAACACATTAATTGCAATCCCCAGGGCAATAACCAAGCAAATGACTTAAAAATATGATAAAAGTAATAACAAGGGAATTAAAATTGTACACTAGAAAATAACCTATCACAAAAACTCTATAGTAAGGAAGATATTATGACACTATATATATATATATATATGTGTGTGTGTGTGTGTGTGTGTGTGTGTGTGTATGATAAATAACAAAATGACAGATATAATCCCATCCTTATCAGTAATTACATTAAATATAAATGTTTCAATGAAGTTGTAGAGATTGAGAAAAAAATGATAGAATTATATGCTACAAAAAAGACAAACCCATTCAAAGACACAAGTAAATTAGAAATAAAAGAATGAAAAAGATACCTCATGCAAACAGTAAACAAAATAGAACTGAAACGGTTATACTAATATTAGACAAAATAGAATTTAAAACAAAAGCTGTTGCTAGAAATATATAAGGACATATTATAATGAAAACAATCAAATTCACCAATAAAAGAAGCCATTTTAAACATATATGCACCTAACAACAATATCAAAATACATGTAGTAAAGACACAGAATTGAAGGGACTAGTTTACAAGAATAGTTGACAAGCCAGGCATGGTAGCACACATCTATAATCCCAGTGACTTAGGAGGCTGAAGCAAAAGGATCACAAGTTCAAAGTCAGGCTCAGCAACTTAATGAGGTCCCAAGCAACTTAGTGAGAACCTGTCTCAAAATAAAACATAAAAAGGGATGGGGATGTGGCTCAGTGGTTAAGCATCTGTGGGTTCAATCCCTGGTCCCAAATAAATAAATAGATAGATACATAGATAGATAGATAGATAGATAGATAGATAATTGGCAATTTCAATTACCTACTTTCAATAATGGATAAAATCACTAACATATGACCAAAAAGAAAATAGAAATCTTGAATGACTTGAAAGTACAATTAGACCTAACAGAAATCTATTGAAGATTTTACTCAACATCAGAAGCATTCACATTCATCTCAAGTGCATATAAAACATTTTCCAGAACAGATGTCATAGACCATGTGTTATATCTGAACAAACTTAAATGTATATTGCTAAAATGTAATGAATTGAAAATCAACAGCTAGAAAATCTTTTTATTTATATGCCTTACTATATTTACTTCTCAAAAGTACCCACGATTATGTCTGATCATGTATGAGAGGTATGATTCTGTATAATGATCATTGACTTATTCTAGGGAGGGCTATATGACTTGCCAGAAATTAAACAATAAGAAACAAAAGGTGCAAGCTAGCCTTAATGATCTTCTTATGTTTGAGGCCTCAGCTTAAATGTTGCCATCCGAAATATTTTTCATCCAATATATGCAAAACTCCTACTATCCATTCAGTCTCACAGCATAGCATTCTCTTACTTCATCAGACTTTTTCAAACTGGAATTGTGCCTTTCCAGGGCTCAAAATGGGTAAGTGGGTAAGATATGTAGTGTGAGCAACTTGTTCCAATTTGTTTGAGACTTTTCCAGGCTTGACACTGCAAGTACTAAGAATCCCAAGTACAAAGAAACTGTGGTATATATACACAATGGTATATTACTCAGCAATAAAAGAGAATAAAATTATGGCATTTGCAGGTAAAATGATAGAGTTGGAGAATATCATGCTAAGCCAAGTAAGCCAATCCCTAAAAAACAAATGCAGAATGTTCTCTCTGATAAGTGGATGCTGATCCATAATGGAGGAGAGGATACAGGAAGAACAGAGGAACTTGGTCAAAGGGGAGGGAGCGGGGAGAGGTCATGGGGACGGTAAAGATGGTGGAACGAGATGGACATCATAGCCCTAGCTTCATGTATACTGCATATATGATGTGATTCTACATCATGTACAACCAGAGAAATGAAAAGTTGTGCTCCATCTGTGTACAATGAATCAAAATGCATTCTGCTATCATATATACCTAAGTAGAATACATTTTTTAAAAAAGAAACAAACAAAAGAATCCTCTGTCCTGGGAAAACCAGGGGGCGGGTCACACCATGGCATCCATGAACTACAGGAGCTACTCCACCGAAGCCCCTGGACTAGGTGCTCTCTCTATAAAGAAGCAAAGCTCCCATCCAGGAGATTAGGACACTGCAGCCAACTCTCTTCTAAACCAACAGAAGGTCTCTGTGTCCACACACCCCAGAGGTGCTCTTCTCCAGCACCATGGAAACACCATGAGGAAATAAAAGAAGATAATAATTTCCCAGCTTTGAATAAAAACAGAGAGGCTGTAGAATCACATCATATATGCAGTCATCTACATCATGTACAACCAGAGAAATGAAAAGTTATGCTCCATCTGTGTACAACGAATCATTCTGCTATCATGTATACTTAAGTAGAATAAATAAATAAATAAATAAATAAACAGACAAACAGGCTGTGGGAAGGCACTACCACCTGGGGAGAAAGGTAGAGTACATTATTGTTTGTTTACATGTTTATTCCACTTCCGCTCAGAAGCTATGCTGACCATCAAAACAAGGCCCCAGTGGGAGCTCTCAGGCTTTGCTCTTAATCACCATCCATCACCTCCCTTGCACATCTCATGCCTCAATGCTAATAGGAGCTGTCAGTCTGAACCACTTGCAATGACCAGGCACTGTGTTCCCAATGAATCTACAGAATAAGCTTTTGACATAACTATCCTCATTTTCCAGATGAGGAAGCAGAAGATGACACAGATTGAATAATTTGTCCAAATTCTCAAAGCAAATCTCTGTTCAACATATGTATGCTGTATTTTCCCAACTCTATTTATGATTCTGGTGGAAAAAAAATATGTCTGTATCCATATAATATGGAGCACAAAATGACCCAAAACATTGGATCAGGCGCTGACCCCGTGCTCCTCAAGTGGGCCACTTCTCCACAGCCACCACCAATACTACTAGACACTAATCCAGTTAGCCCAATATTTTTCTTATCTGGCATATAGGCAGTCTCCATCCAATGAAGTTTAAATTGACACAGAGTTATATAAGACTATAGTAGTTATAGTAATTACCCTTGAATTCACCAACAATTTGCAAAATTTTGAGTCCACAAATAATATAACTGCCTGAAGTTTTCTTCTAATTTTTAGAAGGAAGCCCAGGAAAGCACTTTCATTCCTTTACTTTCATTTTAATTTTATTTTATTTGTCCATACCAATATAGTTCTAAAAACCTCTCCTTTTTTTTTTCTTTCTTTGAAAAAAAAAAAAGAAATCCTCAGGTGTACATGCATGATATTTAAACTAAACTCCCTAAAGCTGAATACGAGTTATCTTCAAACAGCAGAAAGGAAAAGAATAGAAAAGAAATCTTCAAATATATAAATTCATAGCTAGTTTTCTACTGAACTCCTGCCCTCATCAACTCGTTTAGAACACAATTTTCCAAATGCCACTGCTTTCTGGGATTCAAGGGAGGGGAAGCAAGCTCTTTCATTTCATTAGATTTATGTCAACTCTATTCTGATTTTCTAGCAGTAGAGACTTCTGGAAAACATGCAGTGCTTTCCTCCTGAGCTGTGCTGCTGTGACTCTGGCACCGCGAAGCATCAAAAGTAAATAAAATGACTCAGGTTGTGCTCTGGGTCAGAGGGGGTCTGAGAGAGGATGAGAAAACCAGCTGATGTGCCCAGACCTGCCTCCAGTGGCGGGCTGCTGGGTTCTCAATAGTCAGAGCTGCCACTGTGGCCAAATCGCGGAGCCAAATTCTCCGATCTGCTCTGTATAGGCAACTTCATCCGAAGTCTGTAGGTGCGCGGTGCGTGTCTGAAAGCGAGGTCTGGCAATAGCGCCCTTGAGCTCCCTTATCAGCCGCGTGCTTAGCGCGCAGCAAGCGCCTTCCCACCAACCTCTGCGCACCGAACGCTCTTGCTATTATGACACTGCAGAGTGTGCTGTATGGTTTCTTCACTTTTTAGAGCGTTTTGTGTTTTGCCAGCCAGGAGCACATTTTGCAAGTCCCTGGCAAGCACAAATGTACTTTCTTCTTGGCTTAAACACTTGCGAAAGCCAGATGAAAGAAATGGCTCCCAGGGAAAGCTTTGGGTTTCATCAAATCCTTGATGAAGTTGCCTGTGCCTCTGTAGTCAGGGTTTTAAGGGACTGTGTTTCCTTAATTGAAGTAGTGAAAGTGCAGAAGAGGGTAAGCGCGGAACAGAGCTGAAGGTTTACCTCATCGAAGTATTTTCTGTTCCTTCCCTCTGCTTTCCTCCCTGGAGCTGGGTTGCACTTCTGGTCCTACCAGCGCTCCTTATCTCATGCGTTCGGAGTGACACCCACCACTTTTGAAGCTCTCTCCATCCAACATGGCTCCTTGGAGCAGGGCCAATACAATGTAATTCCGACATAAGGCAAGGGGGGTCGGGCAGTACAGGTCAAGGAAGATTTGTTGTCTAAATTAGGCACTGCAGCTTCTACCAGGGGGAAGATAGGGTTGCATAGTTCCCTTCCAGAAGCCTAGATTTTAATTAACATGTTTATGTATAATGTGATTGGAGGTGCCATAGGGCTATTCCCGGGATGCTAAAAGGAACACAGCGGATGGGGACGTAACCCTGGTGGTATAACTAGGAAGGATGCTGAGAGAAGGCTACCTCAGAACTGAGTTCTAACCCATAAACAGGCATTAAGTGAAGAGCTAGTGGAGACAGGAAGGGTGCCAGGCAATGTAAACCACAGGAGTTAGGGCATAAGGGTATGAAAGAGCCAAGGTGGGCAGGGACGTCCGAGCAGTTTGCCCTGCCAATTTCAAGGGCCAGGCTGGAAGCAGCAGGCCATTAAGACTGGAGAGTAGGCAGTGTCCGGGGCAACTGAGACCTTTTTTATAATGTTCTCATTTATGAGAAAGATGGACACTGAAAAAATTGAATCCTAAGAGAAACGGGCTCATATCTGATTTATACAGTTTAAACTTAGAACATAATAAAGAGGATAGATTTTATTTGTGCAATCTTGAAACAGGGAATCCAACAGGGAGGCAATTTTAATAATCTTGGCAAGAGAGCAAGGCAGCCCCTGTTGAGGGAGTGAGAGTAGGTACTGTAAGAAATATTGACAAAGCAGAAAAGGAAGGACACCGTGTTTGGTCAGAGGAGGGCGGTGCTGAAGCCCTTGGATTTCCCATGAAGAATTTGCTCAGAGAAGCAGTAGCTGAGAATCTTAGAGAAAAAACATCATTTAGGGGTAACTTGGGGAGGAGATAACTCTGAAGGTAGTGATAAGCCACCCGGCTTAGAGACATGCATGTGAAGTAAAGAAAGTGTGAGTTCCTGGAGACTCAGCAGGAAAGATTTTCGTAAAAAAGGTAGAAAACACAATCAATGCCACATTGTGGAGGGTGAAGCCAATATATTATAATTTATTGCTTTGGCAGTAAAATGTTTTTCAAAGACTTTACTGAAGCACAGATACTCAGACATGTTATTTAATAAGTATATGAGTGAGTAAGTGAATGAATGAATGAAACCAAAAGTCAGAGCCTCTATTACTTTAGGGTATAAAAATTGAGGATTCATTTGTTGGATAATGGTTGCATTTCAAAGCAACTCAAATCTCCAGCCTTATAAACCCTCATTTAGTATTGGTGACACAAAACAAGCCATTCTGCCTTTCATTTTCTCTTATTGGCTTCTCCACACCTCCTTGCCCTGCATATCAGTAATGACAGATGAGGTCAATGCTAAGGTGCAAATACAGAACCCAGGGATGGGTGCTCCCTGTCACTTGTCACAATAAGATGCACTATCCTAATAGGTTTGGACTGCTATAAGAGTAGCATAAAGTGAGTGGCTTATAAACAACAGGAACTTATTGCTCACAGTTTTGGAGACTAAAAATCCAAGATAAAGGATCTAGCATGGTTGGGTCAGACTCTTGGGAATCTATTTTATAAGGACAGCAATCCTGTTCATGGGGACTCTGTCCTAATTATCTGCCAAATGTCCTGTCTCTAAATACCATCAAACTGAGGATTAGACTTTGACATATGAATTTGTGGAGAGACACAAACATTCAGTCCATAGCATCCATTCCACTTTCACACGTATAGCAGGGTCACAGGTGGGCATCCAAAACATCAATGCACATTGAAAACATGGAGAACCAGGTGCTATGTGGTCAGATTCTATTACCAGCTCTTTCACCATTCCAAGTGCCTACAGCAAAGTCCATCACGTCTCTGGGCCTTGGTTTCCTTATCTGTGAATTTAAGTAACAAGCAATGAACTTCTAAATTTTCCTTAAAGTTTTTCTAGAGCCTTCACTTTCAATGCACTTGGAGTATATAGCATTTCCTCAATTAGTGCTCTGCAAAGATTTCAGTCCTTAAGCCAACCTTTTCCAACAAAAAATAATTTTATTCTTAAGCAAACAGAACTGTATGCTGTTTGTTCCTGAACCAAGCTGAGATTCCTTTTGCTTTCTGCAGTTGCTCTTCATTTCTGCTTTCCCTGTGGTGTTGGTACACATGCCTTCACTTTACATTCCTGCCTCTCTGTGTGGAAGTCTGAGGAACACTCGAGCCTGCTGATGTGCACACCCGGGCTGGCTGATTCATGGGACAGTGCTGGAATCTGCTCCTCCATATTTTGACTCACTGCAGGGAAGAGGCAGACTGCCAACTTGACTGCTTCCAGAGTTAAAAGAGTGACAGAAAAGCAAGATGAAAGAATAGGAGAAGAATTAGAAGAGGTTCTGATTACAAGTGTGGCTTGCAGCGCAGTGAGAGGAGAGACACAAACAAATGGCCAGGGTGATCCACTGTGAACATGTACATCTCATTCACGTGTTTCCAGATCTTTCCATCTACTCATGTCTTGCTGGGTGTGTTCAGATGATGCACCATATGGACAGAGGTAGTGCTTTCCTTGATCCTTAGTGTAGTATACTGCCTGAACTATCAAAGTTCTTTCACTAGCACTAACGATATAAAAAAATGGCATTGCCACTTACAGTGACTCTCTTTCAGTGTAGAAGCTGCCCGGGGCTGGAATCCAGCTTATGCCATACGCAGTTCTCAAAGCTTGCCAAGCAGTGGCTAAATGGCAAAACCAATGACCCCATCTTCCTTTGCTGATATCATACTTTTAAGTCCTTAACGGTAGCCTAAATTTCTTTTGTTTTTGCAAAGGTATATGAAAAGGTTGAACTGCAGACAGCAAACAGTCCTCTGATATTCAGAAAGTATGCTATATTAGTTGATATTCTGGGGCCCCCAAAACAACTCTCCACTAGTCAATATTCTTGAACTAAGAGACTCTCCATTAGGTCCTATCTGAGTCGATTCCTGCAACTGTAACAAAATATCTTAGACTAGATAAAGATCAGAAGTCTATTTCTGACACTCTGGAGCTGAGAAGTCCCCAATCAAGGCACAGTACCCAATGTCTAGTGAGGTCCACCTTGCTGCAACCTCACTGTGGAAGGGAATAAAAAGGGCAAACAGGATAAATGCTGTGTCCTCACGTGGCAGAAGAGATGGAAGGGCTTGACTCAACCCCTCCAGCCCTTTTACAAGACATCAATCCCACTCTAAGGGTGGAGCTTTCATGGCCTAATCACCTTCTAATGGTCCTACTGATTTAATGCTGGTTCATTGGGGATTAAGTTTCAACATGGATTTTAGAAGGGACAATCAACATTCAGACCATATAAGCTCCAATTAATGGAAAAGCTCACTCACTTCTGAGCTCTAACTTGCATTGACTTCCAAATACATCTGCATCAGACTTGTCCAATGGCATTTCTTCCCACTCTGCATTAGCATTCAGTATCCCTTGCTTTCATTTCTGGGAGGATTTCATGAACCCTATAGCACTGGACCAGACATCCTATCATTAATGGAAACGTTTAAGAAATATATGACATCCTTACCAATGTGAATTGAAATTAATTGGGTTTTTGAGAATTTTGAAATATTATCTGGCAAAAACCTTGAGTTTGACTTTAAGAAATATGACATATAGCCTAAGTATATTGAGGTTAATTACATTTGGGGAATTTTGCAACATGTCTGAGATATCAGTAGATAATTGAGACGGTACAGACTGGGGCTGAAAGTCAGTCTCTAATGACAACAGAATCTTCATAGGGATTGGTACAAAGAACAAAAAAAAAAAAAAAGAAATAAGTAGCTGTTTCTTTTTCTATGCAAACTACATTGTTTGCCCTTAAAACTTTGTTATTTACCTCATTAAATTTTAAGACGATTGGACAAACTGTCTTCTATTATCAGTCTTTTGAGAACAAGATTTGTAAAATTTATGACTGATATTTCATGATAAAAACACTTATTGTTTCTATGCCCTTTGGTATAAATAGAGCCACAAGTCTTCCATTTTTAGAAAAAGAATAGACAGACAACTACCAGGTACAAAGGGGAGGAGAAGTCCATAAGCCATGCTAGAATAAAACTAGTCTGAAGGTTTTATTTTAACCTGTTCTGTATATACCAAACCCTGCCCTTGAAACTAAAGGTATCTGCCTGAAATATCACCACTTACCCAGCTCTTTTGATTATTGCACAGTTATGTAGACTTTTATTTTTTCATAGGAAATTAGTAACAATCCACTCATAGGCATTTGTGCTTTCACACTGAAAATGTTTCTTCCTCTGTTTCACATTGAGGAGTACTGAAAACCATTGTTTCATAATTACAAGTGTGAACTGTACTTTAAAAAGGATAAAGCTCAAAATAATTTTCTTTCCTATCCCTATTCTAAAAGGCACTATAGAAACAGCTACCTTAGAAAGGACTTCTGGTTTGGAAAAATCTAACTTTCTCAACGACTTTCCCTTTGAAACCTTCCAAAAGAGTGAATATAATAATTTAAAAAGCATAGATATATAAAGCCTTCTCAGAACTGGTGGGAAAAATAAGAAATTCAAAATGAAGTGAGCCAAACCTCAGTGAGGTAAGCCAGGACCAAAGCCTCAGCTGTCCTGAGGGTGGTGGTCCATTGCTTCCGCCATGCGACCTTGACTCTACTGCACGGCCTGTCAAGGTATCCAAGGTAAGATATAAAAGCCAAGGTCTCTACAGAGAAAGCAACTTAACAGAGGCCTGCAGAAAGCTGAGACCCCAATGTGGAAGACTGAATGATAAACCATCTTCACCTCAGAAAAAGAGTGAGGTCCTTGCCATAAGGTATGAAAAAATAAATTTCCCTGAACTAGTGATCATGCTGATCATTATGGGAATAAGGAATTTGCGACCCATATTCATACATTTCCTGTGGATTGGAAAACCTCAAGCAGAGAAAATAATTCAATGTGTATCTAGTGGTCTTGGACATCCTGTCTAGAAGAATCCAACATAAAACTGTAAAGCAAATATATCTCAAGATAATCCAAAAGAAAAATGGAAATCACAATTTAAAAAGCACAGCCAACAGAACAGTACAGCAAAATGAGAGAATGAGAGATTGCATACAGCCTACAAAAATCTCATAATGAATATTCATCTTAACAATAAAAAATTATATATCTTTTAATAATTCCAATTTTTAAAAAAATTAGAAGTATTAAAATTTTAAATTAAATTTAAAATTCAGTAGGATAAACTAACAATAAACTCAACAGTTGAAGGGAGAACTAATGAACTTGAATACAAACTTTAATCAACCTAGATAGAAAAACATTGAAAATAGGAATGGAAAAGAGATAGAGAGGTAAGACTGAGGAAATGTGAAGCTCATCTAAATGACATTTCAGGGAGAGGAAGATATTATGGAAATCTTGAAAAAGATAACAACCAATATTTCCAACATGTTTTCAATATGCTAGACCTCAGATCCAGAAAGACTCTGATCTGACTAAATTCTTAAAAATCCACATCTAGATATGTTGTGGATGGAAGTATAACACTGGAAGTACACAAGAGATATTTAAAGGAAGCAGAGGGGAAAAGGAGTATCACTTACAAAAGAACAATTGTGCTGATGCCTGACTTCTCAGTAAATGGCAGAAAAGTGTGCAATGCAGAGAAGGAAGCTTCACCCTAGGACTCCATGTCTAACAAAGCCCACTTTCCAGAATGAAGCAAAACAAGAATATTTTCAGAAAAGCAACCTGTTAGTGTTTATTATATGCAGACTTTCCCTTACTGAAATTCTAAAGGCTATGCTTCAGAAAGAAAAAAAATTAGACCAGATGGAAGGTCTGAAATGCAATATTGGATTCTGAGTAAAGATATTGGCAAATATACAATATATACACACAAACATAGAAGTCTAAAACGGTTTAATTTTGGGGGGTTAAAAAAAGACAGAACATAGTAAGTGGAAAATAATAGTATGTAAGTTGTGACCATGGTGATTAAGATTAAAGCACTCTTAGGTTTTGTATCATTTGGGATAAAACAATGAGAACTTTAAGCTGTGCTAATTATGCACATCAAACCATCCACAGTGACCCTGAAAAAATAGGCATAGAGTTAACTTAAAAAATAACTACCCTGATAAAATTCAAAAGGAAGCAAGAAATGAGGAAAATTCTAAAACAGGGCAAGACATAAACTGAACACAAAAAAAGGGTAAAACAAAATTACCTATCCAGTAGTTTAAAAGATTGCTAGAGTGAACACACACTTGCGTGTGCACACATTGTGTGTATGTGCATATATATACACACATAGATGTATTACAAACTCACAAGTAAATTCTGAACTTGGGGGTGTGCAAAAAATTAAATCAGTTATGCTATGCAAATACTAACCCCGAATATCACAAAAAGAACAGACCCTAAAGGGGAAAAGGCATAAGCAGAGATAAACGAGGACTCTTCACATTGATAAGGAGTTTAATTAACTTGTCAGACAAATAATTTTAGGCTTATGTGAAATGCATAATGTAGTTTTGAATCTTATACATTAAAATTTACAGGCACACAAGAAGAAATTAACAAATCCACCAAGATATTGGGTTTTAACAAAGTCTTATAAATTGATACAAGAGGCAAACAGTAAGCCAGTAAGGAGATACAGATTTGGAGACCACAACCTTGACTTAGGTGGAGCAAGCAACTATAGAACGCACCTTCCTTTTTAGAAATAGAAACTATTTGTGAAAATTGCCCACAAGAGGCCATAAAACATGTCTCAGTATGTTTCAAGAGTATGATATTCTAAACACATTAAATAATTAAGTTGAAGATAAAAAATGAAAGATACCTAGGACAAGAACTATATAGTTGGATTTTTTTTTATAATTCCTCATGAGAAACTCACATGGATAATAAAGAAAGTCATGATGGAAATTTTTAAAATAAATTGTTGAATGATAGGTAACATACTACATATTAAAAATGATAGGTAACATATTACATAAATATGTGGCGTTCAGCTAGTGAACACTGAGAGAAATTGATAAACTCATATGCATGTATTTAAAAGGCAGAAATCTTTAAATTAGAACTGAGCCTCAAATGAAAAATTAGAAAAAAAGAAAAATAGTGTAAACCCAAGCAAAGTACAAAGAATTAATAAGTGAAAGGATTAATAAGAGTAATAAAGAACTGGAAAACAAACATAGAATAGAAAGAATAAAAATGTCAAAAGTCATTTCTTTGAAAATACAAAATAGACAAATTGCTGAAAATATTAACTTAGAAAAAAGAGTTGGTACAAAAACAATAATTCAGATGAAAAAGAAGATAAAATTTTATAAGCATAAAAATTTAAATGATAATTAAAGAACATTATGAACACATTTATACAAATAAACTTGAAATCAGAGGTGAAATGGATAAACATTTAGGACATATAACTTAAAAAAACTGGCTCAAGAAAAATTAGAAGATCTAAGTAGTCATATAATTATTCATGCAATTGAATTCATAGTTTAAAATCTTTGTACAAAGAAAATGCCAGGTTTGAATAATTTTATGAAGTTTGCTAAACTTTTAAAGAATTCAAAACACGAAGCAAACACTAACTCAAAAACAAGAAAAATCACGTTCCTTTACTCATTTTATGAGAATATTATAACTTTAAAACAAGCACAGTATTTAGAGAAGAGCATCAGAGAGTGAAATAGTAGGCCAACACAATTCATGGGTATAGTGCAAAAATTCACAAACAAAACATGAGTAAATAAAATATAGTGCTGTATCAAAAATATGCTCATAATAGATAAATTGCTTTCATGCCATGAATACAATATTTTTGGAAAATTGATTAATTTACCACATGAAAAGATTAAAGGAGGTACAGTCACAGATGCATAAAACCACTAGCTAAAATTCAACATGCATTACTAAATCGAAGCAGAAACCATATCAGGAAACTATTAATAGCAATAAATATCCTTTATTTATTAGACAGGCTTTATGAAAACATTTATAGCAAATGTAATAGCTCAAAAGAATTAACTTGGAAATTAGAACAAGACACGGATGGCTTTTGTCATCCTTTCTCTTACAAACATGGATATGAGGTCTCTTCCAATATTGCAAGAAAATATAATAAAAAGAAACAGCGTAGAAAAATATCAAAGCTGTCCTCATTTTTGAAAGATATGTGTATTCATAGCATCCAGAGAAAATACATAAAGTGTTATGGTTTACATATGAGGTGTTCCCTAGGAGGTCATGCATTAGGCAATGCAAACAAGTTTAGAAGGGAAATGACTTGGTTATGAGAGCTGTAACCCAATCGGTGAATTAATCCAGTTGAAAGGATTAACTGGGTGGCCACAGGCAGGTAGGATGTGGCTAGAGGAGGAAGGTAATTGGGGGCATGCCTCTTAGGTATATATTTTATCCCTGGTAAGAAACACTCTCTCTGCTTCCTGATTATCATGTCCTGCTTTCCTCCGCTGTCACACCCTTCTTCCTTGATGTCCTGCCTTATCTCTGGCCCAGAGCAATGGAGTCAGCCATCTATGAACTGAGACCTCTGAAACCATGAGCCCTAAATAAACTTTTCCTCTTCTAAAATTGTTCCTGTCAGGTATTTTGGTCACAGTGGAAAAAAAGATGATTAAAATACAAAATATTACAATTCATAAATGATATTAATAGAATCGTTGAATATCAAATAAACATTCAGAATTATCTGCATCTACATACTCCAGCAATAGTAAGAAATAAAATGTAATTTTTAATACATGCTGTTTTGAATAGTATCAAATAATGTCAAGTACCAATGAATAAGTTTACCAATTATATGCAGCATTTATTTTTAAAAATTATTCATTTTAAGCAAAAAATAAAGGACAAGAAACAAAAATTTGATAGGACTGTCAATGAACAGAATGAATAGAATGACCCAATATTATGAAAATAACACTTCTTCCCAATTTTTTCTAAGGACAAACAGATTAGAAAATGTATATGGAATAGTGAATAATTAAGAATGGTCAAGATACACTTGAAGAAGAATGTACGATGAAATATTTGTCCTATCATATCATTATTGTTATAAGGATATCAGTACTTATTGTGCTATATAACAAGGCAGTAAAATATTGGTTTATACATTTAAATATACCAATGAAGCAGAATTTAGAGCTTTAAAACAGATCTCTACATATGTGAAAACTAAGAATTGGCAGAGGTAGTTTGCCAAGAGATAGAAAAAGGATAGACTTCACAACACAGAGTGTTGGAAAATGTTAAAATGCCAAGAAAATGAAATGTGATCCCTACTTCACACCATATATAAATATCAAATCCAGGTATGTTAAAGGACAATATGAAATATCTTTATAAAATTATTACATAAAAATATTTGTGCATAATACGCAAAATTAGTAAATGTAAATAAAAACACTGATAAGCTGGACTATGCTAAAATTGAAAGTGCGCCTCAAAAATAATCATAAATAGAGCAAAAAGACGGACA
The DNA here is from genome assembly GCA_028644305.1 of Xerus rutilus. NCBI lineage: Eukaryota > Metazoa > Chordata > Mammalia > Rodentia > Sciuridae > Xerus > Xerus rutilus. The sequence goes on along the minus strand of CM053404.1, from coordinate 130,454,883 downwards.
GAAATTAGAATAAGTTCTTTGTAATTTAGATATGTACCAAAAAATAAGATTCACAGCATATAAAGAAATTCAAAAATAAAAAAACCCACAAAACCATGTATATGTCATAAGTAAGCATCTTACAAAATAATAAATAGCTAAAACCTTCCAAATGTACAAAACTAGTTCAAATTTAATCATTAGGAAAATGTAAATTAAAAACATGAGATTATTTAATACCTAAAGAGCAAATGTTAAATTGGTAAAATTTAAACATTAAATTGTCAATAAATTTTTTAATTGAAAGTTGAAAAGAATATGGAGCTATGTAAATTGGTAGAAGTATTTTGGCAAATGTTCTGTTATATCTTGAAAATTTGGACATGAATGTGACTTATGACCCAACAAATTACATTCATTGATGTATATATACAAACTAACTTCTGGAAATATGCAGCAAGATATTGGTTCAAAAAATGTTAGATCCATGTTTTAATAACCCAAACTGGAAAAAAATGTAAATTAACAACAGAATAAACCAAAATTGTATATATTCACTCAAAGGTATGTTTTATAGTTGGGTAAATGATTAATAAACTAGCTGCATAAATCAGCATGAGTGAATCTTAAAAATAATCTCAAAAATAATAAAATAAAAATAATAAATAAGAATTCTTTTATGAGCAAATAAAAGCAAGTTAGAAAAATATTGTCCATTTATATGAAATCATCCATCAGGCAAAATTTAAAACTATACTGCTTATGGTTACATATATATTTGTAGGTATAAAGAGACCTGATGGAGCCGGGCATGGTCGCGCAAGCTTGTAATCTCAGCACTTAGGGAGGCTGAGACAGGAGAATCGTGAGTTCAAAGTCAGCCTCAGCAACAGTGAGGCGCTAAGCAACTCAGTGAGACCCTGTCTCTACATAAAACACAAAATAGGGCTGGGGATGTGGCTCAGTGGTCGAGTGCCCCTGAGTTCAATCTCCAGTGCCAAAAAAAAAAAAAAGAGAGAGAGAGAGACTTGATGGAATATTAATAATATGAAAATCAGAAATGTAACCTCTGAAGGAATTTTACATTCTGTGATCAGATAGAGAAGTTTTCTGAGGGGCTGATACTTCTTATTTTTTAAGCTAAGTAATGACATACAGATTTTCATTTTATTATTATCTTAGTGTGTGTGTATACATATACAGACTTATACCTTTATATACACATCTGCCCATATTCTTTTTTATTTTTATAGATTTCAAAACACAAAATAAAATGTATGTTAACAAAAATAGCACATCACAAAAAAAGCCAACATTTGTGTAACATTTCGCAAACCTAGTAAAATTTGACCCAAGGTCGATACTTAGTGGAGGTGACCTCTTTGTGAGTAAGAAAAACACAACTATGCAATCTCCACAAGCCCAGGGCTGGTTCCCATCATGGAAGAAAATAGGCACCAAGTAAAGGCTTGTTGCATTGAAATACGTGTGACACACGGGCCAGTGTGTGACACTGGCTGCCTGGACAGTCCACCTTGGCCCTGCATTCTTGCAGCAGTACTCTGCTCTTGCTTTGGATTCACATTCCTCTCTAGGCAACCTGTAGCTACTGGAGAAGATGACCTGACTCAGCACCCAAGGTGGGTGGTCTAGGAAGATCAGTATCTCCCAATCCTTAGCAAGGGAGGGAGAAGAAGGGAGAAAGCAAGATAGCTGTAGAGAGGTCTACATCTGCAGGTACAGAGAAATCTCTCCTATGGGTTCTGCTTCTCTGGAGGACACTGATTCATACAACTAGGTAACCTAGAAACCTACTTGCTACTTGGAACTTGGAAATGCCAAGTTAATATAATGAACTTTTTAAAAGTGAATAGCTGAGTCCATAGAAATTAAGGGAAATCTCCCAGCAGTCAGACAGTGAGAGCAGAGCCACTGTCTCAGAATCTACAGGCTGACCAGTGAGCGACAGAAAGCCAAAAAAAGGTGAAGAAGGAAATGCAGACCAGAGCAGGAAGGGTCAGCTCAACAGGCCAGGGACTGGCTGACTAGAGATTCTCTTTGACCACGAAGTTTGCATTTTACAGCTTGTGTGGGGACAGATGTCTTTGGTCTGTGAAAGGTCAGAAAGCCATAGCTAGGTCTAATCTGCAATGCTAAGGCCTAAAACTCACTGAGAAATAGTAGATTAAAAAGATGTATCTTCCTCTGTCCCCAGCACAGGGCATACACTGAATTCAGGGAGAAGTGATTTTTTCCTGAGAATATATACTCATAGATAAGTGCATGAATTCTGGGTCCGAATCTTTACTGAATTTCATTTCAGACTCTACAACCTGAAAATTTACCATACAATATTCTTGGCTAGGAATACTCCTGAAAGGCCTGCCTCCCAACCAAACTCCCATTTAAATGTTCAACCTAGTTGTCAAAGAAAACCTGAAGAAAAGTTAAGTTTGTAAACAAAAACTATCGAATGAAATTGAGAAAAAAGAAAACAACAATCCACCCTATGAGAATCAGATAAAATGAAAAGAATAGATTTCCAAGGACTGCAGACAGTAGAACTATAGAATAAAAATTAAGTATATTTAAAATGACTGAAGACATAAAAGGAGAAATTGAAATTATGTAAAAAGCATGAATGCTATCACGAAGCCCAGCAGACTTGAAAAATAACCACCTGGAATTCTTAGAAATAAAATAATTGAACTATAAAACCCCAGAGACAGATTAAACAGCTAGATAAGATCCAGATGAAGACAGAATGAGTGAACTGAAAGACAGTGATGATAAAATTATTAAGAAAGCAGGACTGAGAAAAAAATGCATAAAGGAATGAGTTATAAAGGATACAATATAAAGGCCAGAATTTAATCATTATGAGTTTCAAAAGAAGCTATATTTAATATGTGGGCAAAGTAGACAATAGGGAGAGATGTGGGAAGAGACGGCAATAAGAAAGGTCATTACTTTGTAAAAGCTACTTGATCAAACCTTGTCTGAAGCCCTTTCTATTCCTTCCTTGACAGTTGTTAGCCTACACTTTTTCCCAGCCATGAATCCTAAGTATGTTGAGGAATTTGTTTTTTGCAAACTAAGTTTTCCTAACTGATAAGGGGTCGGGGAGGTAAGAAAGTAAACATTATACTGAGAAAGCAAAAAAATGTGCCTGGCCATTCTGTAAGCTGGAACCACAGACACAGCCAAAGCCAGCTGAAACATTAAGAGGAAATAGTATCCCTCCCAGATTGGTCTTACAGCTATACAGTATCCTAACAACCCCCTCCTTGGGTGGCTACTACTGTTGTACTTATTGAGATACTCCTGTTCGCTAAGATCATGAACTATCAAAAACTTTCATTTTTGGAAATTACATGAGTGAAAATGAAACATCCCTCTCTTGCCTCAAGGATGCAAGTCCCTTTAACACAGAAATCAGCTTCAATTTCCAGTCTAGGTACAGAGCTTCAAATATGGGGTTTCTGGCAATGACATTCTACATCTATCTTCACAGTGCAGTTTCCAGGGAAAGCGGACCTTGGATCCACTTCACAGTCCAGACTCAACATTAAACTCTGCACACAGCCCTGCTTTGCCTTGAGCCTATCCAAACACTGCCTTATTTAAATTTTGCCTAAACTCCTTTATCCCTCAAAATCCTATAATATCCTCTGTCTTTCCCTTTGTTTGGAAAGACACTCCTTGGTTTCCCTGGTGCATGATCTCTCTTGGTGCATGGGTGCAGTAACCTGACTGCTGAATAAAAATTCATTTCTGCTGATCTTAGGCAGATGGGACTGGGAAAGAAGATAAGGTAACACAAACCAAACAAATCAAAACATAAAATTATATTTTTAGCATTCGCCTAAAGCGAGTTGTATGGAGAGAGAAACAAAAGGAACTTAAAATGTTAACTGGCATCCTTTGGCTGGCATGAAGCAGCATGGGGGTGTTTTGCTTTGGTGGCAGCATCTTGGAGCAGCCTGTCTTGAGGAGAGAGAGAAGGCGTTTCCCTCATGCTCCATTAAGAACGCGGAATGAGCATCACAAGTCTTTAAAGAAAAGATCTCCCTTGCTCCCGTTTGCAGCTGCACATAGACATCTAAGACAGAGACAGTTCTTTGTTCAATACAGGCAGCCCACAGGGCTCCCAGAAAATTGCGTACAACCTCAAACGAGTGCCAACACTCACCCAGGGATCCAGCTGCCTCCCAGGTCTAGGGCTGAGCTCCTTGGCTGTATTTTCAGCAGTGAACTGGCAGTCATAAATGTCAAACCCTGATCAGCGTAATCCCCTTAGTTCTTCCAGCTTAATTCACAGACACGGTAAAGGTGGTGTGGAGAAGATTTTTATGTTGGGGGGGAAAAAACAATAATTGCTGGACTTGGATTGGCATAAGATCAGCAGTATTAATGTTACATATGACTTTTCTCTCCAGCAGGCTGACGATCGCTTAAGCATTTGTGGGAATTAGACTTCTTTGTAATCAAGATAAATCACAATGGTTCCATGACATTGCTGATTGTTAAGTCTGCTTATTTTTTAGGTGTGGGAACTAAGAAGAACATATATGGCACAATGGTACAATACTATAGTAAAAATAAATAAATTAACAAACAAAGAATAATAACGATGTGGCTCTCTTGGATACCCTCAGTTCAAGAGCCTTCCCCGTCCTCCTTGCCTTCAGGTTACACAGCTTCAACCTTGAACATTAATATTAAGTCATACATTCAAGGCCCAGGTAGGTTCCTCACAGGATCTGGAACTACCAGATAAACAGCGAAGAAAACAGCACAAAAACCAAGCGCAAACAGTATTTAAATAGCTTGAAAACTGCTTTGGTGCTAACTTGTTTCTGAGCTTGCCATAGTCTCCTGGGCTCTAGCAGTCCATTTGTGTGCTTTCTTAAGCATCAAAATGACATCAACAGTGTGCTGGTTTTCTTGACTAAACCACACTTAACAGAAAACTATCGAAGTGGGAGAGGGTAGGGCATTCTAAATCAAAGATTAGGAAGTTGTTTAAGGAGGCAACTTTTTTTTTTTTAATCGCAGTTTGGGATGCTTTAAATAACTCAGATAAATCTTGCATGACAAGCTCCTCCCCTCATCCCCATGCATAACATCCTCAACCACGTCTACAAACTGCAGAAGATGCAAAGCACCTCTCACCTGCCAATCTCTACAGGTGTCAGGCTGGCATGAAGAACATGACAACTGGCTTCTCAGAAAAGGGAAAAAATCTGCCAATTCAACTACCCTGGATATTTCACAGACAGGAAATTTTAAAATGTTTCAAGTCCCAAAGTTTGGCTGTTTACATGGATCCTGCCACTGACGTGTTGGTAGGGTGTGCTACCTGCCAACCTTGTCCAACCTGCCCAGGAGGAAGCTGTAAAGGTGCATGTGCCATTACTGTACAATATGGGATATTAAAATAAAAAATATTCCAGCTCTTTGATTTCCTCTGATTTTGTGGGTAATACAATAACCAGAATGAGATAGCTGAAACCAATAAAATCTGATTTATAGCATTAAAGGCAATCTTTATAGCACTTATTTATGGTACATTACATCTAAAATCCAATTTCACAGGCTGCTGTTTGAAACTTTCTGTTCAATCATAAATACACTACACACACTGCACCTCGGTGCCATAGAGTTAGATTATATAAATGTCTGTATCCCCAGAAGGTATTAAAATTCGGTTACTCTGGTGGTGAGTGAGCTTGACGTAATTTTCCTAACCAACTCTTCAACCAAAAAGATCCAGTCAGCCCTTGATAAATACTGAACCACTAACACTACTATCCTTAACACACACATAGACACACACTCAGATAACTCTATGTTCTGGAATTAAATTAATTGAAAAGAAGTCATAGAATAACTGGATAACTGAGGACAATGAAGGTACTTGCATTAATGTCATGAGCTATGTTTTCAAGCCAATGAGCAAAAGGACTTCCTTGCATGACACCAGTGGCATTAACAGGAGACACATGGCTAAGTCTATATATGCTACTTTGAAAATATAACCTTAAGTGTCTACATTCATACACTTCAATGGAGAAGACTATATTCTGTGCAATTACTATAATCATTGTCAAAGAGAGGGCAAAGAATACAATTTGACTTTCAGCGAAGAACTGTCATTTGAATCTTAAGCAACCTCACATTGGTTTAAAAAGGTTTATACCTTTAAAAAAATTCCAAATCTCCATATGCTTTGGTTGCTAGGTATTAGATTAATGTAAATGGAAAGGCTGGAAGCTTATGCCTGGCCTGACAAGCCAGCAGACTTGCTTCATGAGAGACTGCACCCCTCAGTACTTAAGTTTTGTTTCCTAAATGCAGCTCAACTTCACAATCATCCATGGACATGTACCATGCGTCTGTCATGTCCTTATGTCCTATGGTGTGCTAAGCTGTTTCAGAACACAATTCAGTACTTAAATGTAAATGACAAATAAATGCAAAAGCAAAATAACTATCACTTAGTAAGCAAGCCTCTGTAAAATGCCAGGTTTTGTACTACGCCAGGAGTGAATCTGGATTAAGTGAGATCTGAAGCTAATATAATTGGAGAGTCTTCCTTTAAAACAAATACAAATTTCAAATGCAAAATGAAGTTTAAATATATTTAGATAATAAGGCCTAATATAAGAGCCTCAGGTGAAAATGAGGGCCCCAACTAAAGGTTTATGTTGGTTTAAATCTCCTTTGAGATATGTAAAAGCAACTTGGGTTCTTGCTTTACCTGTATCATTTCCAGTCCTCCAGTCCAGAAAAGTAAGCAATTACTCTGCCAGTGAGGAAACTGGCACCCAGGTGGGCTGCCCAGACAGCTGCTGTTTTAGGAATCTAATCCCTGGCACGGAAGTTCCAGTTGGTATGAGAGAAACTGGCACGGAAGTTCCAGTTGGTATACTGTTGAGCTGGGGCTTTGATACCTGGACTTCCCTGAGATGAAATGTTTTAGTTGTTTTAATCCCGAAAAATCTCCTACAACAAGAGAAAACCTAAAGTAGATGTGATGACACTTGAACGTGCATTAGAATCAACTAGAGGGCTTGCAAAATCAATAACTGGGCCCCACCTCCAGAGTTTGGCATTTGGTAGATCAGGGTGTGGAGCTGAGTTTCCCAGGTGATGTTGATGGTCTGGGCCATCCATTCCCAACCACTGACCTAGAGAAACTGAGTTAATTCTAGCATTCTATTCACCCCTGTCTTCCTCCAGTAAAACCACACTTGCTACAGCTCAGATTTACTTTACCAGCTCAACTAGATGGGAGCTCAACCCAGCCTTCCTGAAAACCTTGGCCTGGATTAGCAGCAGTGGAAATCCAAAAGATGCTCAGGAGCAATGACCAATAGTGAAAGATTATGTTGGAAGCACAGACTGATTCTTAAAATGCAATTCAATCATGATAAACTCAATATATTTGAATTAGCTTCACTACTGCACCATTGGAAATTGTTAAGGGATTGCAGTTAATATAAACTCATAAATACCCTAATTTTTCTGTAAACTAACAGAAAAATGGGATCAATGAATATGGTGAGAAGCCAATCAAAGGAATTGTCCATGTAGGGGAATAAACACTAAGAGACTAAGGGCACAAAATGTCATTTGAAATTGAGTTAGCACGGTTTAATCAAGGTATTTAAATGCATTCTACAATAGAGTACAACTTCCATTCTGTATTTAAGTCTGATTCAATATAATAATGACGGACTTTTATTACAGGATGGCTATTCAATGATGCCTATGAAATGATTGTAGACAAATTATCTCTATGACATACTACAAAAGTCATATCCATAAATTAGTTTAAGATGCCAGCACTAAGTATATTAAGGTTTGAAAGACTTCAGTTCACTCTGAACTCTTATGTCTCTTGAACACACTCAGGGAAAGAAGAGATGGCCCTTTTGCCACTATTATCTCATGAATTATTCTGCAATAAACATTCTTTGTATTTGTCCTTTGTTTGGGAGCCTCTCGTGTTCTTTGTTTATTCAATAAAGACTTGCTGACATCTATTAGATGGTAAGGAAACAAAAATGAAATAGACGCTGATCCAGACCTTTGAAGGATTACTCCTTTTATCTATTTAAAGGACACAGAATTAATGCAATTATCCAATGAATCACCTCAGAGATATAAAATTATTTGAGATTTGGATTTGAGTTTTTCTGCTTTTTCTGTGTAATCAACAGTAATGCATGGCTAGTTCATGATTTTCTCATGTAGTGATTTCTGTATTATAAAACAGTATTTCTAAGAAATATTGCAAATATGGGCCCTTCTAAAAATACTCTCTGCTTCCAGGAGTAGGAGTTTATAGGCAAGGTTTGTGTGTGTTGGCATTTCTATAGGAATGATTTACAGAGTAGGAACAGATATCAGTGATGATAATGAGAAGCAACTATGAGTGTTTCTGAACAGGAACACGAATTTTTAGGATAGGAAATTTCTGAGGAATTGCTGATACAATGCAGCCCGTAATCCAACATGAAGTAAAAGAAACTTCTGCATTTCCTTAGAAAATGTACCATCAGTGGTAATAAATCTTAGCTCTGACCTCCAGCCAATTATCTAGTTAACGGATCAGTGCACAACAAAACAATGAATTCCCAAGAATTCCTATAGTGTACAGGTGCCTTTATATGTCATGGATTCCATAAAAAAATAAACAATGCTCTAGAATATCAACACTGGATGCCATTATTGCTTTCTAAAACTGGCTTCTACAACTTCATTTTTCACTCTACATTTCATAGATGGGTGGTTCAGAAAATATGGTCTAACCCAAACACATAAGAAAACTTCCTCTAGCTAGTGTCAATTTTGTTTCTATCAATCTATAATATTTGAAAATAATTCTTTTTGATTTTCTCTTTCAATTGTTAGCAGAAAACTTCCATTTACTACTAAAGAAAATCAAACACTCCTAATCAAAGTAAATCACTTAAAGGGACCACATACCTTACCAAGTCAACTCAGGTCGCATATTTCAAAAGGTACTGAATGTAGATATGAAGCAGCTCTTAGTACCTTCCATCTGAAGAAGTGCTGCCCATTTGTAGGGTGCCTGTGATGACATATCTAAGTGCACTTCATGTCACAAAGTCTTAAAACCTTCATGCTTCACCAAAATCTTCTAACAGATTTTTCTAATGGTGGTGTTTATTCTGCTTCATTTATTTTGGGTTCATATCAAGTCCGAGAACTTTGAACTATAAGGGGCCTTAGAGATAGATTTAGTCTCTTCGTTACCAGCACGTTTTCAGATATGATTTATTGAGACGCAGGCAAGACTAGTGATATGTGCAGGGTGCACACACTGGTGATGGATGGTCCAAGATTGATTGAAACTGGTCACATGACCCATGTTCCATCAGGGTTGCTCTTGCTGTGCACATGATCCATGATCTTGCACAGGGCTCTGCCACCTTTTTGGGAATTAAATGCTCTCAACAGCGATCTGAACACATGGCATCTCCTTCTTTGAAACCCAGTTAAAAGAGAAGCAAGGACTTAATGGCATTCTGAGCTAGCTATCCTTTGTCTAGCTCACAAAACTATTTCTAGGATCAGCTGAAACAAAGTAGGTAAAGTGAACTGAGAACTACTGGCTTTGTAAACTACAAAGCGTGACACAAATGAAAGGAATTTTCAAAATCACAAAACCTAACTAAGACGTGTTGTTATATGAAATTTTCTTAAAGACAACCCTAGGTCTTGTCAGAGATAGAGGGGACTCCACCAGATATCATACCAAATGTTACCCACAGATAAACTGATGGGAAGCATTTCACAAACACATTATAAATAAATGTTTAGTATGTTCTTACTACAAAAATGTATCTGAGATGGAAACAAACCTAAAACTCAGCAAAAATTTAACTATCATTTGTAGAACATCAGTTGTTTCTTAAAACTGTACCAAATTGTCAGTTCTAAGAGGAAGAAGTTAAATAAGACCACAATTTCACATTTTCATAATTAAAAGGAAGTACATTTTAAAAGACCTACAAAATGATACTGCATTATTTTATTTTCTGACACTAATTTTTACACATATGCAGTTCTGAGTTTTCAATAGTCATACTAAAATTTATAGAGCTAATAAAAAATTGGATTTTCACAAATTAATAGACATTTTCCCCCATGAAGCACCGACTAGTAACAAGACTCACAACATGGGGTTTTTCCATTATTCATGCTTGCTCCTCTGTCTGGAGAGTCTCCTGCCCACCGATGACATCCACACTGCCCACCTCTACTTCCTTCCCATCCCTTGTCCAGCCTTGCAAATACCCACAAGCCTCTTGTGCTACCTAACATCCTCCCCTCTGCCAACTCTCTCCTGTCACCTAGCCTCTCTACCGCATCTCCTGTGCTCCTGCTGTAGTAACTCTTGAATTTATTTGCTCTTCTGTTCTCTTCTGTTCTCTGGTAAGCCCTTCCATGGAGGGATGGAGGAACACCTTCCAGGTCTCTGCTACCAGCCTCGCACAGTGCTTGACATCTGTCATGATCAGTATAAGTTTTCCCAGTTGGATTTGCCAACGTTCCTCATCAAACATCATTTTAGTGATTATTTCCCACAGTGCCATTAAAAGGAGGAAATTTTAGAGACATGCTTTCTTTTGGTTAATTTGCTAGACTCAACACATGACCATAAGAAAGCAGTCAAGTATTTAATATTTAGTATTTACTGTTGAATTTACAATAGCAGTGTTTTAATAGAAAATGAAATCATGCAGGCCAATTTAAAAACCCTGAGAGCTTTAAAAAGAAAGCACTTAAATGACATTCTTAAGATCAATAGTTTATGGTGAATGAATAAAAGGCAACTTTGATTTTATCTTTTTTGGATTTTTAACATGGGAAAGAGATATTGTCCAACTGTCTCAAATTAATACATCCAAAGTTTTGATTCATTACATACAAAGCCAGGCCACATTCTAAGTGCCAGAGAAACAGAAGACAGTGAAAATAACTAAGTCCCTGTGTTCTGACAGTGGTGAAGAGGCCAGACTGTTTAAGTTTGAGTCCCAACTCTATCACCAGCAAGCTGTACGATCTTAAGTAATTTACTTACCTTCTCTGTGCTTCAATTTCCTGGTCTGTAATAGGAGAATAATACTACTTTGTCATTAGGCGTTATGAATTTTAAGTGGGTTAATATTGTGAAGTTCTTGAACAAAAGTTCAAGGTGCTCACATTACAACGAAAAGAGACAGAGGTAAAGTGAACCCTGACATAATAGATGACGTGGTGATAAATGTTGTGATGTAAGACGCCAGGGAGTACAGGATGGAGTACTCACTATTTTATTCAAAGTAGCCTCCCTGATAATGTGGCTTTTGAGCAGAGACTGAATAAGTGAAGGAACAGTTCTGTGATTTTCTTTTGGAAGAATGTTACAGGAGGGATCAGCAAGTGAAAAGGCTGTGAGGAGGAAGGTGGCTTGGAGCTGGAGTGTTGAAGGAACCAGGAGAGGTGGAGGCCGGGTTGGAGTGGCAGTGGAGGCATGGATCACACGGGGCCTCATGGGTCGGAGGAAGGACTGCACACACACTACGAGTGAGTGAGAAGGGAATCCACGGAGAATTTAAAAGGAAACGGCTATGTAATTAGACATCTGTCTTAAAAGGATTACTGTGGCTATGCAAGAGAGAGGAATCCAGGATGATTATGGCTGGGAGATGAGGTACTCCCCCAAAGGGGACAATTCCTGTTAATGCGGGAATACTCAGGGGAGAAATGATTGGATTGTGAGATCTATAATCTAAGCAGTCCATCTAATTTGAGTGGATTGGCATGAGGGGCGTGGCTAGAGGAGGCGGGTCACTGGGGGTGTGCCCTGGAAGGGTGCATCTGCCCTGAGGCCCCTCCCCATCCCTTTGCTTCCTTGCTGCCAAGAGGGGAGCAGCTTCCTTCTGCTGCGTCCTTCCCCCAGGATGTGTTGCCTCACCTTGGGGCCACAGCAGTGGAGTCGGCCATCCACAGACTGAGACCTCTGAAACTGCGAGCCCCAAATAAACTTTCACTCTTCTAAGTTGTTCTTGCTGGATATTTTGGTCATAGCAATGAAACATTAACTAAAACAAGGATGACTCAAGCCTCTTTTAACCTTGGAGTTGCTATCAATTGAGATGTGCAAGTTAAGGGAAAAGCACTTTGGAATTGTTTATTGTGACTTTGGGTGTGCGCATTTTGAGATGTCTAGTAGATGTCTAGTAAGCAGGTCATGTATAAGTTTAGGATCAGGGTATAAAGCTTGGACCTAGAGCTAAATGAATCATATTTGGAGAAAACTTTATGAGCCATAAAATCGGTGAATAAGTGGGGACATGTTGTTAGGAGAATCAATTACTCAGCCTTAAAATGCACCAACAGGTAGGGGTAGGCAAGAGCGGAATCTCCAAATAAAGACCTCAGTAAGGAGGAGCCACAGGGAGAACAGGAAAAAGGACATGGCCAAGCAAGCCAGATGCCGCTCTCAGGGCCCACACAGGCTCCCCACCTAGGATCTCCTACTGCAGTTCATGGCTTCGGTAATGTCCAACTAATTGCTCAAATGAGGAGGCATCTTCAACAATGACTCTCTCGTTCTTTCCCCACCACACCCACCTTTGAAATCATACATTCCAAAGTTTTCCTTATCAAACCCTTTATTTTCCTCCTCTAAGGGTCCTCTAAAGCAATCCACATTATCTCTTAGCTAGACTCGTGGGTTTCTGATCTGCTGCCAGCCTCCACAGTGTCACTTCTGGCATCCCTTTGTACAAAGGGCATCAGTTACTTTTCTATCACATGTCATTTGCTGCCTTGGAAATACTCTGCCTTCTGTCCACTGTAAAGTCCAGTCCCCTGCACTTTCTATTTGTGGTCCTGCCTGTTGACTGCCTAGTCTGATCTCCACCTCTGTCCATGCTCTTTCTACTCTAGCAACCCTGGCCCACTGCTGCTCCCTACACCTCCACAATTTGGTGGGTTCCTTATGCCACTCCTTCTCCTAGAATACACGTCCTCCTTTCATGTGCCTAAGAAAGCCTACTGGGACCTTTGGGGATGAACACAGAAGCTCAGCTCACTGATGAAGACTTCCCTAGGAGGTGGCTTTGGGCTTTTCACTATTTTCATCCAAATTTCATTTCACCACAAATTACTCTACATAATTGTTTACTGTCCTGTCTCATCAAATAAACTGGAAGCTCTTTGAAAGTAGAGATCTTACCCTGTTTGTGTCCATCAGTCCATGCCTTCTAGCACACTGCTTGCATTGAACAGGCATCATTGAAATAAAATAAATTTGTTCCTCTTAACACTTGTTTGATAAGAAAGCAGCCATATAATATGTCCAAATGCTCTCTTTAAAAAGTTAATTTTATAATTTTATTAGTTTTATTGCATCAAATAAGTGTGTATGTTTTTATTTTCTTCATTTACAAAATGTAGATAGGCAAGTTAGGAAAGAATGGATAAGAAGAATAAAGAGAGAGAGAGAAAGGTAATAATGAAAAAGAGAATTAATGTGTCTCTGGTTTTCTGCTTGTTTTTAAGCCTGATATATTTCTTTGGCTGATCATATAGGTAATACCCTTGAGCTTTTCATGATACGGTTAAAAAATTTTCTATGATATCCCAGTGTATAGTTCAGACAATATGCCTTAAGTTTTTTATTTTTTTCATTTTTTTCTAGTCGGCTATAAGCTTCTCTGGGGAATGAGTTGTAAAGCAAAGATTTGGTACTATCTGTCTCTTCCATTTCAGAAAACTACAAATTATGTGCTTTGAGACATGAAGAAGTAAAACATTGATTGTACAGAACATTCAGTAGCGAAGAATGTATTCTAATTAACATGATAACACGGGCCTTTCATTGCAACGTATTGCATAATCGAACATTCTTTATGATTTTGACAAATATACTTAACTCTCTGATGGATTTCAAGCTGCTAGAGCTATTTTTTCCTTTCTGGACACCAAGGTACACAACTAATACAAAGGAACAAAGGAAAACCCAATAGTAATTTTTAAATTAGCTATCAATTGATCGCACAGGAGACTCACAGCATTTCCTCATACTTCTAGGTGCTGATTAGAATAAATCATGTTGGGAGCACTGGAAATCAGCCATAGTCTGAGAAATCCCCTAGCATTTCTTACAGTCATACACAAGCTTCACTTCTCATCCCAAACTTTTGCTTATTTATTAGGAAATAAAGAATTCTCGCTAAGACTAGATTTATCATGACAGTTACCACTTATTGAGCACAAACGCTGCCAGGCAAAGAACTGAGCAGTTTAGAAATAAAACTTAAATTTTCACAATAACCCAGAAGGGTAGCTAATTTTATCTTCTAATGCACAAATTGAAGCTTGCAGAGATTAAGTAATTTCCCCCAACTACAGGAGCCATTAACCGAGAAAGTGGGATTTGAACCCGGGCTGTCTTGTGGCAATAAAACCATGCCCAGAGTCATGCCTTTATGTGACTATCCGTTTTCTGAGATCCTCTGATGTGGCTGGGTGCCCAGCATTGTGTTGTCACGAAGGTCACAGAGGTGACAAGGGAACAGCTGTCAAGCTGAGAATGAAATGGAGATGGCTCCTATCATGTATACCTCCTTAGAGATTTCAGGGGAGACTTTATTGCCTTTCCTCCTTCATATTCCATGATGCAATTTTATTGGAAATATTACAAAGGTTTGTATGTTTTAAAATTTAAGAGTTTTTTTTTGGGGGGGTGGTACTAGGGATTGAATTCAGGGACACTTGGTCACTGAGACACATCCCCAGCCCTATTTGTATCTTATTTAAGAGAGGTCTCACTGAGTTGCTTAACACCTCGCTTTTGCTGAGGCTGGCTTTGAACTCTGATCCTCCAGCCTCAGCCTACCAAGCTGCTGGGATTATAGGCATGCGCTAAAGACTATTTTCATGGAATTATTTCCATTAAATCCATAGGTAAATATTCAAGGAACATAAAGATTTCTTACCTATGATATGTTGCTTCATAATTAAAGAAATCTTTGTATGATCTGGAATGTATATTATACTCTATCTGAAAGGACCTACTGATGGGTAAACTGGGACATGATGGCACACAGTATCCACTGAGTTCTAGTTTTGGTGTGGCCTTGATTGACACAGTCCTCTTCCATAAGCCACCCATCACATGCATGCCTGAGTTTAGAACAGATTGTTGGCAACTGCCAATCCTTTGTAGCCCCCTGGAGACAGTGCTCTCTCTCTGAATGCAAGTTCCCGAAGTCATCCACAGTCTGTTTCAAAACTAAATTTTTCAAAAACATAAAACAATGAAAAATAAAAATCCTCCAAGCTGTAGCCATCAGGAAAAACCTCCTTTTACAAAGCTGTGCTGTCAGTCATTTTTATATTCATAGGCAACCAAACAGGATCCTTGAGTTCTTGTATTGGACTATTTAAAATGTTGACTTATTTTTCTGCATTTCTTTTTGCTTGGTCTTTAAATTTTAAAAGACTTATACCATGAAAAAATTCATAATATATCCTTTATACATGGTAATGAAATCATCCCAATTGTACTAGATATCTGGTTATTAATGTGGGAAAAAATTGTATGAGGGAGAGCACAAAAACAATGTGAAAGCAGCAAAAGACAGAGGGAAATAACAGTATATAATACATCATAGACAGACCCTAAGGAGTAAACAATATGGCTTTAATTCATCTACTCCAATAGAAAGGAGATATAAATGAAATCTGATGGGATTGAAATGTGTGCCTCTAAGCTGGTTCACCTACTTTAGACCTGATGGTTATTGCATTAAGTCATGATTGTGTGAATTTAACCATTCTTCCAAGATAATATTCCTGTAGTACCAAAGTAACACTGTTACTAATTATTCACTGTTCTTTCTGCCCAACATAGCCCTGTCTTTAAAGAGAATAATAAATCTAGACTGATAGGTAAGAATACCCTCAGGTCCTAGAACTGATAAGAACTAGAGTGGAGGCTTTTAAAAATCGGTTGATAAAATATTTAAAATTGACTGGGCTAGAAAACCACCGGGAGAGAAAATAGTTGGTAAATGATGAAAAATCTTAAAAATTGTCAATAGTGGGAGACTTTTAATCCCCCTCCCTTTTCTTCTCCACCTCTCGCTGCACTCATCAGGTCTCCAAATGCCAGCTTGAACCCTCTGGTCAAATCCTGTTTCTGGGAATCTACTCATGGAAGCGGCACAGCAGGCATTAAAGATGTCATTAAACCGACATCTGCTCCCGGACACATGAACTTTAAATGGCCTGAAAGCATATAATGTGCCATGCCAACTTAAGAGAAATAAAAAGACAGAGGCAATAAAAAAGGAACAAAGTAAAAATACATTTCAATGAAATTTTAATTAAATATGGGCAGGTGTGTGCGCTCATACACACACATATGCTCAACTTGTTTTAGATTCATAGCATCGAATTCAGAATTGGAAGCCCACAAGCTCAATTTTGGTAATGACATATGTTTTACATTACTTTAGAAGAACTTATCCTTATACTGTTTTGCCAAAGTGTTATGTTAATTGTTGATGTCATTTATACTCTGCAACCTTTGATCATGTAGAGAAAGGTTCTCTCTTGTCTTTGATGTAAGTCCAAATCTACAAAGCTGGTGAAATAAGGATCTACGTCACTAATGTGTAGCATTATCCCAAAGAACTGAAATTCATTTCTCAGCACTCTGACCCCAAAGATGCTCTCAGCATCTCTGTCTCCAAAATACACTTGAAATTAATGGAAAGTTGAATTACACCCACTGCCTCTATTTTTAAAAATATTTTTACAAAGTAGCAAATTGTTTCCACTCAGTAAAAATGATGGATTATTCTATAGTGCAAAAAAAATTAATGAGCAGATGGAATATCAAACCATTATTCATTAAAATATTGCACTGGGTTAATTCAGCAAATAAAAATGGAGAATAGAGCAGATGGCCATTTATAGTTCTCTTGATTTCTTAAACTACTTCTTTGCAGCCAGAACTGCTCCTATATTTAACTTGAAATGCACAGCTCTTACCATATGCACAGTAAGCAAGCATTCATGTGACCTCATAAACTTTTCATATAAAACAGCAATGATTTTTATGATTTAGTTAAAGGAACACTATATACTTACAGACTAAGTTATTCCCATGTCCCCAATATTCTGGGGATAATTTAAATTTCCTAGACTCAGTAGATCCTTGCCATCATTACTGGGTCTCAAGTAGGTTCAAGTGGACACATGGGTAAAATTTCACAAAAGGAAGTGATCAGCTTTGTTGTAAACTCTAAAGTATGCTTAGCATGCCTAAAGTTATTGCCAACTAGGTGGTGTTTCTCTTAATACACTTTTTTTGGTTTTCTCTTTTTTTTTTTTTATCATACCCTAATCCTATAAGTTACCACATTTAAAAAAATTCTCTTCTCATGTAGAGCAAATGGAACTCTCACACAAGCAAATTGAATCAACCACTCTGGAAAACTGCTCTACGGGATCTATTACAGCTGAACACACACATACCAGCAATTTCACTTCTAGGTTTATATCCCACAGAAACATATAGTATACCTACAAAGGGCATGATGTGAATATTCATAGAAGCACTATTTACAAAAACTCAAGCCAGGAACCAGCCTAGATAAAATCAATAAATACTTTTTGACATATTTATACAACAGTATAATACAGGCGGTGAACCACTGCGAGAAGCAACACACGTGAATATCACAAATGTAAAACTGAACAAAAGAAGACAAATGCAAAAGCGCATACTGAATCATTCCATTCGTGTAAACTGCAAAGGTTGGCCAGCCCACTCTGTGGTGATGGAGGGTGGCATGGTGGTTGCTTTGCAGGATGTGGGAGAAAAGGGGACAGTGGCAGGTTCGGGCCACGCACTTCCTCTGGGTGGTTCTAACTTGAGTACATCCCTCAAATAAAACCGCAGTGAATTGCATACTTATGATTTATGAATCTCTTAGTAGGCAGGACAGACCATAGTATTTTTAAAGTTTACTTCAGAAGATAAACAAACCCTCTGAAAGAAAGTAAAAAAAAAAATGCTCTGTTTCAGTGCTAAACATAGCTCAGAAATTAGGCCATGATTAATAGCAAGATTATACTGCAACACAGTTGACACAGTAATATAACAAATACAGTCTAAATAAATATTTCTTCCATACAATTCTCCAACCTCCCATGTTCAAATAAAGTCCTCAGTAGCTTCCCACTGATACAGCCAACCTGCTATAGTAGATGTACTCTTCCCTCCAAAGATCCTACCATCCTCCTTCTGTTAAAAGTACCCTCAATTTCAAGTGTGAAGTTCCCTTCCTCAACTTTCCTCTATGCAGTTTGTGCCCAGCGACCTCAACACCAGCTATACAGGTAAGCCCTGGATGGCCTAGCCAGTGTTTCTCTTGGGGAAAGGTTCTCACTGGAGAAGGATGACGCTCTGTCTTATGAGACTGATCCATGCCCTATAGTATTATTAGCTTCCTTGGATCTTACATAAGATGACTATAACCTGTAGAGCTTCTAATTCTTACTGCATATATCCTGGAGTTCATGATGGGTCTTCTCAATAAGACTGTGAACACAAGAGACCACATTGTGTTCATTGGTATTTCGATCGAGGCTAGTAGTGTCTGGGACATGGTAGATTTTCAGTAAAGGTTATCTGAATTTGGCATGTGTTCTGTAAATGTTTATTGAGCATCTCTATGTACCAGGCATGATTTTAAAAATTAGGCATACAGTGAGGCATAACACAGACGGAGATTTGCACATAATAATTTTCTCTTCTAGTAAGGACAAGCGAAAGCAGATAACAGTAGCAAACAGAATAACTCCAGGTATCCCAAGTGCCACAAGTTAGGAAAGATAATGTAATGAACATAGAGTGGAAGGGGGCCAGCTGCTTCAGGGATTCTCAGCTGGTGACGGTTTTGTCCTCAGGGTCACTCGGTGATGTCTAGAGACATTTTTAATTGTCATAAAAGAGGGCATCTAGGGGATGGAGGCCAGAGACACACATCTAACAATACCCAGGACAGTCTCTCCACCCCCAGTACAAAACATCAACAGTGCCTTGCTTGAGAAATTCTACTTTAGTCAATTATCAGGGGAGGCCTTTCTGAGGAGCTCCTATTGGAGTTAAGACTGGAATGACTACAAAGGAGATCAGTGGAGCAGAGTAAGGGGACTGAGGAGGAGGGCGGAGGCAAAACAGGAACTATGGAATGAAACTGATCAAATTATGCTATGTACACATGTGCATATGCCAGTGAATTCACCTTTATGTATATCTACAAAGCACCAATTCAAAGAACTACAAATAACTAGAAGAAAGGCCAGTAGAATAGAGACGAGGAGCACAGGGAGGGAGGAGGAGAGGGAAAGGGGACGTCCTGAGGACTGCAGTGGAGTAAATTACATCCCATGCTTGTATGATTATGTCAAATGAAC
>CM053404.1:130341127-130435283 GCA_028644305.1 Xerus rutilus | reverse complement strand
AAGACATACAATATGAAGTTCAGCAGGAGGCATAGATCATTGCAAGGCAGAGTGGAGAATCTGAATTTTATTTTAAGTGCAAAGGGAATTCACTGAAAAGTTTTAAGCAAGGAGGTGACACACTCAGATTTTCGAAAATCACTGTGCCTGTTGTGTGGAGAGTGGCTTGTAGGAGGACAGAGTGAAATACAGGGTGAGTGAGAAGACTATAGCAGACGTCCCAGCGAAACAGGAGGACCCCAATGCCTCCATGCATACCTGCCAAATAAAACGCAGTTCAGTTAAATTTGGATTTCAGATGATCAATGAATAAATTTTTTGCATAAATATATCCCTTGAAACCTTTGAGGTATATTTATGCAAAAATCTGATTGTTTCTCTGAAATCCAAATTTAACTGGGCTTTCTGTATTTTTATTTGCAAAATTTGGCAAAACTGCATATGCATGAATGGATGAATATCTGCATATGCAAGCATGAAGTGGTACATATCTGAAAAGTGAGCCAACTTGTTACATTTCCCAAGTTCAAAATATAAAACGTTCTGCATAAGTGATATCCATATATGGAAGAGGAACGTGTACAAATATATATTGTTTATGCAGGAGATCAGTTAAGTACCTAATGAATTTTGATATTTATATCTCTCTCTCATTAGTTTGCAATTTCCAGCCACCTTTGGGATATCACTCTAGTATCTCCACGATTGCAGGAACATATAAATTAAAGTGGTCTCCATGTCCCATAAGCCATCGACTTTCTGTTTTATGTCCTCATTAACCTGGAACCCCAAGTCTAAAATCTTGGGGTAGGCTTCATGCTCATGAGTTTTATCTTTCTATATGAATTTATCATTTCCAAGTTCTGTCATTTCTCTGGAAATTCCTCTTTACAGTTTCCATAGATCCACTTTTGATCTGGTTCCTGCTCACTTCTTGTATGGTTGCCAAGACTCTCTCTGTCATGTCACTCTCACTTTAAATCTTCCACTATTCCTTATCAGGGTATAACTGATGATTCTTAAACTATATCAGTCCAGCAGATACCTTTAATTTGGTGAACATATAGTTTAAAAAATTAGTTCATATTTAACATTAAGAGCATCTTCTTTGAAAATGTGGGCCTCTGAGCTGGGCACGGATGCGCACACCTATAATCCCAGCAGCTGGGATGGCTGAGACAGAAGGATCATGAGTTCAAAGCCAGCCTCAGCAAAAGTGAGATGCTAAGTAACTCAGACCCTGTCTCTAAATAAAATACAAAAAAATAGGGCTGGATGTGGCTCAGTGGTCTAGTGCCCCTGAATTCAATCCTGGCACTGTCCCCCTACCAAAAAAAAAAAAAAATTTGGGCCTCTGGCTGCATTGAAAAAATCTACAGCTGAAATTGAATAGGAAATGTTTCTCTTTAGACAGAACATAGATGTCCTCGCTCACTTAGGTGGCTTGGCTGGACTCTAATGTTTATGACTGTACTTGGACTTCACTTACATCAATGGGCAGCACTGAAGACCTCCTTACACTCTTTCTCTGTTCCCAATCTCAGTCCAAATTCTCAGGCCCAAAAATCTCATCTTGTTCCCCCCTCCTATTGGCTCAGGTCTTCTTCTCACATCTCTAGTAGCCATGAAAGCCTGAAGCCACATTATCTCTTCCTCAATCCAGAAGTTTTTCCACATTTGGGATTATTTTCTAAAATGCTGCTCATTACCTTACTTTGTGATCTGTGTCAGGATGTCTCCACCTTCTAAGTAGGCTTAGATGTTGGCCTTGCCCCACCAGGATGACAGTGGCAGTGCCCTCAACATCTTCTAGCAATTCTGGGCATCCAAGAAGCACTCAGAAAAATATCTGCAGCATGAGATGACTGTGCTGCAATCTAATCAGCATGTAAAGAGAGAAGTGGGCCTGGATGGGGCCTATTATCCAATTTATACTAGTATGGTTTGAAACTGGTCATTTTTCCTGAAAGTAATTACTCAAAAAAAAAAGTAAAATAAAAGAAAGAAAGAAAAAGAAATAGAAACTAAACAAGCTCTTTTAAAGTTTCTGTTTAAAGTAATTTGATAAAGCCCCTCTATTAAACCATACTATCTCATTTTATTCCTCAGATAAATTTGATTCTATGACCAATATAAACTAAAAATTTCATTCATTCTGCTCTTACTTCTTATGAGATTATTAAAACTCAGAGATCCAATTTTCTATCACTTTAGGAAGACATTATTTAAATGTTAAACAGGCTTGAAGTGAAGAGATAAAGCATTCTACAGATTTGTATTAAAAACATAAGGGAATAGGTGAGAAGCCTAAATTATAAGAAAAGTTTTCTAACTACATGAACAGATACCAAAATCTATTTAGACTAGTATGTAGAAAACAGTGAGTGTAAAATAATTTACTTTAGATATAGACCTTTAAGAAGAATCCAATTTAAAGAGCGAGACAGGCCCCAAAACTGATATTTTCTCAATCAAAAGATTAATTCTATATAATACTTACCTTTAAAAATTTTTTTAAAGATTCAAAACAAAAAAATTGACTTAATAGGAAATCCATTCACAGCAAGGATTAGCAAACACTCTGTTTTCCTAAGTCAGTTCCTCTGGATGTGTTGTCAGGATCATGAGGCATAAAAAATTTTAAATGGGCTTACCACTGAGAACGCATCCACAAGATTCAACCATCTGGGGGGGAATTCAAAGCACTGAAGGAAGTTGCCAACATGTATGGTTTACCTGCCTCTACTATCGAGTGGGCTAGTGAAGAAGAAAATGATAATGATGTAGCACATCTTCTAGGAAAGGAAGTCCATCCTATGTTGATGTGCTTGTGAAACTGAATGCCAAGTATATGTTAGCTCTACATAAATTTATGTGCATGTGGCTTGGAATATCTTTACTTATTAAGGATCATGTAAGGAAAAAAGTCCTCAGTCACAGTGACTCTTTGGAGGCATTTTAGAAGAATTTTGGGGGAAATATTTATATAAGGATACTAGTTTCTGATTATCAGATAAGATCATAAAATATCATGTAGTGAATAAAAGTCAAAGACAATGTAAAAAAAAATCCCTAAACAGAGAAAATTAATTATCAATTCAAATGTAAGATAGTAGCCCTTAATTATCCAAGGGAAATTACATCGTTCATTACCCAGCACATAATTTACTGATGTCAGATCATTTGCATAGAACTATATCACACATGTTAGCACTCAGAAGGGATTATAATAAGTGTCTAAGACCCCTGTCACTCTAGAAATATCACCAGGGGATCCCTAAGCAGTGACTCCAAGGTCATCCAACTTGTCAACAGAACAAAAAGAACTAGAAATTAGGCTGTCTACCTCATGGAAAGAAAGAAAGAAAAAGAAATACTGGTATCTCCTGAATTAGTTGAATTAATATTTCTCCCCAATGGCATCTTAGTGTTTTGTTGTTGGTCGTGGTTTCTTTCTTCATTTAAATAAAAAGTGTATGGGTCTGTTTTATGTGGCAGTATCAAAATACCTGACACTGGGTACTTTATAAGTAAAAAAGGTTTATTTAGCTCACAGATCTGGAGGCTCGATGGCATGGTGTCAGCATATGTTCAGCTCTGGGGAGAGCCCCTTGACTGCATTACAACATGGAGGAAAAATGGACTGGGAACCATCCAGATGCACAAAGGATCACATGGCAACACAGGAAGCAAGAAAAGAAGCCAAGACAGACAAAATGAATTATTATCATCAAAATTTATAGTATTAAAAGCTTTATTACAACTCAGTGTGACCCTATCTCTAGATAAAATACAAAATAGTGCTGGGGATGTGGCTCAGTGGTCAAGTGCCCCTGAGTTCAATCTCTGGAATCCCCCCAACCCCAAAAGGGACAAACACTTTACTTCAAAGTTGTATATAGACGATTCGGGGATTATACAACATGTTCATCATTGTTCCTTGCAATCAGAACACATAAGATGTAGTTCACCAGGACATTTTTAAGTATGAATCTTGGAAGTTGGATAATCATTGCCTTAGAATATTGTCCTGTGTCTTGAATACACTTGTTCAACATGGGCAGCACCAACTGCTCACAGACTTTAGAGTTAAGACTTATCTCAAGCACTGCATGAACTAATGCTCTGAAGATTCATTGATGCAGAATATCTGAGAGGAATAGTATATGAAGTTGGGAAAAGTGAATTAGTTTTTAAAAAGTCTAAGATGAAGTCCTTTCAAAGAAATACATATCAATTATTCTGGTGAAAAAGTACATACTAAAATGCTGCCAATCATAAGTCCTGTAGAGTCTATTTTAATAACTGAATAACTCATCTGTAATTAACAAATTGTCTATATGCAAATGGTATTGAAAAGCATTTGAAAATATTTTATCACATTGAAAACGTGTGAATCTTATTTAGCTAACTTCAAACTTCACATGGCAAACTTTACAGATAGTTAAGAAGTACAAGGTAGTCTAGTTCTAGTTAAACTTCACTGCAATAAAGCTTTAAATACTATAAATTTTGATGATAATAATTCATTTTTGTTCCTCATAGAGAATCTGTGAGTATTTTAAATAGTCAGTGTATTTCAATGGAGGTTTGGCCACTGAGGACAAAGACGAAGGGACTTGCCTAAGATCTAACAGCAATTGAACTCTTCAGCCTGGGCTGGAGCCTGGGCCTCTGACTGCCACACAGCCCACCTTCTCCACTCGGCTGAGAGCAGATGGGCTCTCAGGTTGGCTTTCATTCCCAGGCTCTGGGTTTCCATGACTCTCTCTGCACTCTGATCTCAAAGCAAAAGGTTCACATGATTCATGTGCACTAGGTTTCAAGGACTCGGGATTTCCCTTCAGTGGTCTGTTTCCACATTTCATGGATATTACCTGTATTCAGCATCTGAACTAGTTGTTGATATGTAGTAGGCACAAACATATAACCTATCTTTGGTTCCTTGGATGCTCTCTCCTAAACATTGGTTTAATTTTTAAAAGAAACTGAGGATCAACTATCTGGAAGCCATTCTAATAGCTAAAGAAAGTGCTTCTAATCTACCACTCACTTGACCAATACCTAGACTAATGGATAATCTCTTCCCAGGCAACAGTTACTGTGAGCCTGACTTTGGCAAGCATAGTGGAGTTTCCAAAAGAAGGAATCTTAGAGATTGACTTTTAAAACAATAAAACAGATGCATGATAAGGAAGTCTTTATGCTGCTTACTTTTTAATAATAAAGAACCTGAAATAGGTACATGGATACTTTCCGTTTACCACTAGAATCTTCTCACCTTATCCTATTGGTTTGTATCATTACTGACTTTATTTAAGTTGCTATAGATGTGATCTGAAACACAGCTCTGAGTTCTCATAGCAGTGAACTGTCATTTCTTATCCTTTGTACACGATAGAAGGTTAATCTTTATCAGCTGAGGTACATGCATACAGAGGAAGGCCCCACCACAGCAGATTAGGTTGAAAAAACTAACAACTTACCAAGAAGAGAGTTAACCAATATGCATGGAGAGGAGGAAGAAACCAGCTTTACATGATGCTATAAATTCAGAGTGAGCATTCCTTGTATCTACCAGTCTCTGATTATCTAGATTTTTCTGCCTGATCTCTCACTATACACATCCTGCACACCAGACCTCCCACGTACTCATTGTTGCTTCAGCAGTGATTTTTCTTACCACTATAAATGATGTTCTCTGACCTGAAATAGCCCTTTTCTCCCTTCTCTTTCACCAACAGAATTCCACATAATCTCTGAAGACCAAGCTGATATCTCATGCACCCTTATCTGTGTGCAGGAGTGCTCTGGTCAATGCATTTCTGTAGGATTTATGATAATATGATGTGCGTCATGACTTGATTAGCCTCCTTGTCCATTAGACTGCACTTCCCTGTATTTTCTATATTTGCTACATTGCTATTACTCCTGGGTCACTGC
Source organism: Xerus rutilus (assembly GCA_028644305.1). Lineage (NCBI taxonomy): Eukaryota > Metazoa > Chordata > Mammalia > Rodentia > Sciuridae > Xerus > Xerus rutilus. Next base: position 130,429,340 of record CM053404.1, on the reverse strand, counting down.
ACTTTCCTCTCTTACCTTGCCAACATGCTTCCCAGTCCCTTGAGCACTGCTGGGCACAGAGTTGGTGCTCTTCAAATGCTTACTGACAGCCAGGGTGGGAGTGGCCAGGAGAACACCGGATCTAATGGGTGGTTAGGCTGGCGTGCAGTGGAAACCCACCCAAGTACACATTGACCTGAATATTAGCTCTCTGACCTGTGATTCAGGCAGCCATCCAGGGAGGGTGGGCAATGTGCTCATCCTTCTCCTTAGCACTATGCTCAGATTTCCACCTCACATTAAATCTGTGACAGTAATTCCACCAGCATTATTGAGGGAAGCTGTAATTTATATCACTGAAAAACCTTCTTGTGGCATAGTATTCAGAGGTGTCAGCATACAAACGATATTAAATATTAAGTTGGCAACAAGGCATGAGTTAAGAAATTATGGTATAAAGAATACTGAGGCCACAATTAAGGCTAAAACATTTCACAGTTAAATCAGGCTGAGATGGACAAGTGTCAGGGGTTGTGCACGAATCAGAAGGATATAAACCAAATCAGAGCATGTTTATTGCTTAAGAAATCCCTGACTCCCTAAAGCACCTATAATTATTAATTATTTATGAACAATACTGGAAGTGTTGTCACTGTGTATTCCTTTAAAATGAAACATAAAATAATAATGCTCCCGTCTTATCCAAATCCTTCAAATTAATGATGCAGTTTTAAAAGGATCCAGAGAAGATTTAGGTGGACAGGCTCTGATGACCACACAGAAACAGATTCTGTTTTAATACCCGTATCTACTCCCCATCAAATACTTTTTGACACTTAACCCACACAGAGGGTATGAAGTGGCCGACACCGCCCACAGAGCTGATCTTGATAAGCCACAGACTTGCTAAATGACTCTAAGCAACACTTTTTCTAGACACAAAGTTCCTCATCTCAATAAATGACCTTCAACAGTTGATTTTTGTTCTTGTTAACATGTTCAATTATTTCTATCTCTAAGGTTTATTTGTTTTATCTTCTCTGTTATTAACTCTCTTTAAAAGGAAAATGTGCATGTTTATGAAAAAACATTTGCATTATTTAGCATACTCGTTAGCTGCAAAGTGAGTTTAATTTTTTTAGTCATGTGAGTTTAATTTTTTTAGTCAAAGTGAGTTTAATTTTTTTAGTCATGTGTGCCTCAAGTAATAGAAAGTTTAACTTCATACCAAAGTATTGCCTCATATAACAGGACATCCGGAGGGTGCATGGGTGAGGGCAGGGTCAGGTATGTCAGCAGGAACCAGGCTCTTCCATGTTTGGCTGACCACCCTTGGGGTCGGTGTCCTCTCCTCTCTTCCCCACCTCTGGTCTCCCTTTCCCTTCACTAATAGATCCCCATCCACCATCAGGTCATTCTTTTTGTTGCTTCCATATGTGAAAGAAATCATGTGAAACTTGTCTCTTTGTGTCTGGCTTATTTCACTCAACACGAGGTCCTCCAGTCCACTTATTTGCCTACAGATGAGATGATTTCATTCTTCTTTGTGACTGAAATCATCTCCACTGAATATATATAACATGCTTTCTTTATCCTTTCATCTAGGCTGATTTCACTTATTAGCTCTTGTAAATAGTGATACAACAAACATGGGTATGAAGGTATCTCTTTTGTATACTGATTTCACCTCCTCTGGATATACCCAGGAGTGGTATAGCTGGACCATCTGATAGATCTATTTTTATCTTTTGGAGGAACCTCTGTACTATTTTCCATAGTGGTTATACTAATTTACATTCCCACTAACAGTGTGTAAGGGTTCTTTTTTCTCCACATCCCACATTCTCATCAGTATTTTTTATTTTTGTCATTATTTTATTATTATTTTTGAATATCCTTTCTCACTTGGGGGAGACACTATCTCAGTGTAGTTTGGATTGGCATGTCCCTGATGGATAAAGATATTTTGTATTTTTTCATGTATTTATTGGCTAGTTCTGTTTCATCTTTTTTTTTTTTAGTACCAGGAATTGAACTGATGGGTACTCAACCCAGCCCTATTTTGTGTTTCATTTAGAGACAGGGTCTCACTGAGTTGCTTAGCGCCTTGCTGTTGCTGAGGCTGGTTTTGAACTCATGATTCTCCTGTCTCAGCCTCCCAAAGTGCTGGGATTACAGGTGTGCGCCACTGCACCTGGCTCTGTTTCATCTTTTGAGAAGTGTCTATTCAGATCATTTGCCCATTTCTTAAAATTAGATTCTTTTGTTGTTAAGTATTTTGAGTTCTTTATATATGTTGGATATTCATCTGTCAGGTGATTAGTTGGCAAATTTTCTCCCATTCTGTAGGCTATCTCTTCACTCTGTTGATTGTTTCCATTGCTGTGCAGAAGCTTTTTAATTTGATGTAATCACATTTGTCAGTTCTTGCTTTCAGGAAATTGTTAGCTGTGCTAATATCACGAAGTGTTTCCCCTATGTTTTCTTCTAGCATTTTCAAAGTTTCATGTCTTAACAAAGTTATCTCATTCTTATTTCCAGAACAGAATAAATGCCATAGTTGTACATTGCATACTTGAAGATAATTTTTAAATAAATGCATGCACAGGCTGAACTTGTATTTGTTAAGAAACTGAAGCTCAGCAATGTGGGATTCATTTCAGATTACAGTAGGTTGTGGCCAAGGGTTATTTGAGATAACCAGAATGAAATTTTCACAAAGGAAAAGATAGTATACCATTAAAATATAATCAAAACTGATAGAGATTAAAATATATAGCATATGATATGTACAATTCATCCCCAAACCCACTATTTTCAAATAGGATCAATTTTTGAAATAATAAATATTATGGTCTTAAAATGGAGTGTGTGATGAAATAGTAGTGAGATCCAGGCACTTAAATGTAAAAATTCAGGGTCCAACGGTCGTGTTTGTTAAATCACCACAGTCTGAATAGATCTTAGAATATCTCACCATGTAACTGTCTAGTACTTACAAGAGCACCCTAGTGAGCATCCTCATGTAAGCTGTTATAGTTTGGATGTGAGGTAGCCCCCAGAAGCTCACATGTGAGACAATGTAAGAGGGTTTAGAGGAGAAATGACTGGGGTGTGAAAGCCTTAACCAAATCAGTGGATTGATCCCCTGATGGGATCAATGGAGTAGTAATTGAAAGGCAGGTGGGGTGTGGTTGGAGGAGGTGGGAACTGGGGGCAGCCTTTGGGGTATGTATTTTGTATCTGGTGAGTGGAGTCTCTCTCTCTACTTCCTTATCATTATGTGAACCACTTCCCTCCGCCACACTCTTCCACCATGATGTTCTGCCTCACAAGGAGCCCCAAGGAATGAAGCTGTCCTTCTATGGACTGAAACCTCTGAAAACATGAGCCTCCAAATAAACTTTCCCTCCTCTAAAGTTGTTCTTGTCAGGTCTTTTAGTCACAGCAGCAAAAAAGCTGACTAGAATACAAGCTTTCTGAGCATATGAATGGCAGCTTCTCTATGTTGGAGACTGGGTAGTTGGAACTTCTGAATCATAAAATATGCACATTTTTCATTTTAAAAAATGCTGCCAAATTACCTTCCAAAATGGTTGTTCTAATTCCCACCAGCTGTATAGTAGAGTTCTTATTGCACTACATTTTCCATAAGCACATGATAAAAGACATTCTAACTTTACCAGTCTGGTAGGCAAGAAATATAATCTCACTTTGGTCTTTGTATACACACTTCCCTGATTCCTAATGGGAATGAACTAAAAAATTTGCTTATGTGTGTATTAATCATGATATGCCACTCTACTTCTCAAAATGCCCATTTATTCTTCATGCTCATTTTTCTATTGGGATATTCTCTATTTCTTATTGACTTTGTCAGTATCATGTATATGTATGTATGTATGTATATATATGTGTATATATGTATATATATCATACTAAGAATATGGTCATGAAACATGTTCCAAATATATGCTCCCAGATTAATGTTTAGTAGCTTGTCACACATGTTTATTCATTTTTTAAAAAAATTGTTTGGTACTGGTTCAACTCAGAGGAGCTTAACCACTGAACTATACCCCCCGCTCTCTTTTTTAATTATTTTGAAATAGGGTCCCAACAAGTTGCTTAGGGCCTCACGAAATTGCTGAGCCTAGTTTCAAACTTGCAATCCTCCTACCTGAGCCTTCTGAGTCACTGGGATTACAGGTATGCACCACCACACCCAGGACATGTATTCAACTTTATGGAATTAGATTCATTAATAATTTTCATTATAATTTGATTTACTATATGTATTTACTATATGTATTTGAGAGGGTCTGTGGGTGATACATATTCTGATCTTCCAAAATCTAGAAATATTTTTATTTTGTCCCTACTCATTATGTAATAGAGTAGGATGCATACATAATCTTTAATCCAAACTTACTTCTGCTCAGATCTTTTCATGTCCAATGTTGCTGATAAGATATCTGATATCCATCTGGTCTTCTTCAAAAAATTGGTCGTCTTTTTTGCCTTTAACTCCTGTTTTTCTCTTTATGTTTCATGCTATAAAATGTCACAATATTGTGGTTCTAGTGGTCTTTCAAAATATTTGAAATTTAATTTTTGTTTCGTACTTAGTGGAAGTTTAAAATTAAGATTTATAGGTATGAGGAGGAAGAGAAACTATAGATAAAGGACAAGGGATGAAAGAAAGAATAAGAAAGAGAAGCTGAAAGAAAAGAGAAGAGGGAATTACTATTAAATGGATATACCAGAAAAAGTGTAGATAATAATGCTAACTATTAATATGAGAGATGTAGATATGATGAACTCTCTGCACATTTGTTTCATCTTTCTAAGTTGTGCATATGTAATACAGTTTGGTGTAAATACTGCATTTAAAAAGTTTGGAAAAAATATTTGATTTGCATGAGCAAAACTATACAGAAAAACTATAAAGATTCAATAAATGTAGAGAGAGTTATAGATAAAGCAAAGTAAAATATTACTGGCATATATTTAATGAGATAACATATTAATTATATGGCATAACAGCCAGAATTTTAACATGTCAGTCTTATTTTATTTTGTTGAATCCCTAAATCTCTGTGCATTTATTGAATCTTTGTAAGTTTTTGACTATGTAATATGATTGTTTCCATTTGTAAAATTAGAGAACTCTTTGATGAGAAACTTCTGGTTTTTCTGAAATCCCCAAATTCACAAAGCACAATAGGATTATAATTAGTACTTATTTCTTCTGTTATGCACCCCTATATTTCTAAGCAATAAGCTTATAATGCTGTATTTTAACTTATCAAATTTTGACATGCTTGCAGTTTAGTCTTTAACCCAAATATAATACTGTCCTCCACCATCTCCATAATATGACATAATAACAAATTTGATTTAGGCCAGTGATCAATCTTTTCTTAAAAATATTTATTTTTTAGTTGTAGATGGAAGAATATCTTTATTTTTATGTGGTGCTGAGGATTGAACCCAGTGCCTCATGCATGCTAGGCGAGCATGCTACCCACTGCGCCATAACCCCAGGCCCCCAGTAATCAATCTTTTTTTTTTTTTTAATTTTATTTAGTTGTTGATGGATCTTTATTTTATTTATCTATTATTTATATGTGGTGCTGAGGATTGAACCCAGTGCCTCACACATGCTAGGCAAGCACTCTACCACTGAGCTACAGCCCCAGGCCCCCAGTAATCAATCTTTACATTATCATGACTCTAAATATTTTACATTTCTGAGCCAAAGGATTCTGTGGTGTTTTTATTCAACTTCCCTTCTTATAAGGGTTAATAAATAACCCAGATATCCAATATTGGGACTTCCCTTTGTCCTTTCTTATGCTGAATTTCTTTCCTTAGATTCCATATGTTCCTCTTTCAGAGATAACTCCCTTATTTTGCTGAAAAGCATCCTTCAATAGCTTTCTTAAAACAGAGTTTATTAAAATAAAATATTTGAGTCCTGAAAAAATACTTATGTTTACTCTTTCACTTGAAATAGAGCTTTTCTGGGTGTAGAATTCCAAGTTGAAAATAATTTTTTTCTTTTTCTTCTTGTGTGTGTGTGTGCGTGTGTGCGTGTGTGTGTGTGTGTGTGTGTGTGTGCATGCACACACATGCATCTGAGCATTGAATCTAGGGACTCATACATACTAAAGAAGTGGTCTGCCATCGAGCCACATCCTCAGGCCAGATAGGGTGTTAATTTCCATAATATACAAAGAACTCAATAAACTTAACACCAAAGAAACAAATAATCCAATAAATAAATGGACAAAGGAACTAAACAGATAACTTCTCCAAAGAAGTGAATGGTCAACAAATAAATAAAAAAGTGTTTAATGTTTCTAGCAATTAGAGAAGTGCAGATTAAAACTATACTACATCCCATTCCAGCCAGAATGGCTATAAATGTTGGTGAGGATATGGGAAAAAAGTACACTCATACATTGTTGGTGGGGCTGTGAATTGGTATAACCACTCTGGAAAGCACTATGGAGATTCCTCAAAAAACTAAGAATGGAACCACCATTTGACCCACTCTTTATCCTACCATTAAACCACCATTTATCCCACTCTTTAGTATATATCCAAAGGAGTCAAAATCTACATACTACAGTGAATCAGCCACATCAATATGTACAGCAGCTTGATTCACAATGGCTAAGCTATGGAACCAACCTAGGTCCCTTCAACAGATGAATGGATGAAGAAAATGTGGTACACACAATGGAGTATTACTCAGTAGTTGAAAAGAATTATTTTATGACATTTGCCACTAAATGGATGGATCTGGAGACTATCATGTTCAGTGAAATAAGCCAATTACCCAAAACCAAAGGTATAATGTTTCCACTGATATGTGGGAGCTAAATTACAATAAGCGAGGGAGAGGAAGAATAGAAGTTCAGTAGATTGGACAAAGAGGAAAAAAGGGAAGGGAAGGGAGATATGAAAAGAAAAGACAGTGGAATGAATCTGACATAACTTTTCTATGTACATATATGAATACACCACAGTGAATCCCACCATCATGTACATTCACAAGAATGGAGTCCTAATTAGACTAAGATATATTCATGCTTGTATAATTATATTAAAATGGATTCTACTGTTATGTGTAACTAAAAAGAAGTAATAAAAAAGAAAATATTTCTTATTGTTCAAGGGTTTCCTCCATTGTATTGTTAAAAAAAAGGCTCATTCCTTCAGTACTAAGAAAAAGCATTAAATTATTTGATAAGCACTTTTCTCCCAGTCTGTCTGTTCTTTCTGCAACTCTTCTCTACTGAGTGTTAATCTTCTATATTGATTCTATAGTATTGTCAGTTTTATTCTGTTATCCCTTGTCTTTTTTTCTGGGAAGTTTCTTTGATTTTATCTCCTATTCTATTAATTTTTTTCAAATAGCATATATTTAAATCCTAGAAATTCTTTGACTGTTCTTTTGATAACATTCAGTTCTTGTTTCATAGACACACCATTCTAACTTTAGGAGAATATTTATTATATTCAGGGGAGTATTGCATGTTTTTCTCTTTATTTGTTCTCTTTTCCTTTAAAGTTATATTTTTTGATTTGTTTGTTTTCACTATTTTGTGGAGAATTTTTCTCATGTGTCTCATCATCTTCATCTGTCAGCTCCCACTTAAGGCTGAGGCTTAAGAATGCTTACTGGTGAAGAAAAACAAAAAGCTCATTCTGTAGATTAGTAGGTGGCTAGTGAGCTTAGAGGGATCAGGCCATGACCTGGCCTTTTCTTTGGGATACCTACAGATTTCAGAACTTTAAAGTCTGCTCTGGAGCTATTGAATTTACTTCTCTGAACTTCCAATGAAAAGGAACACACCTGGTTCCTGGTATTCTGGCAGCCAAGACTCTTTTGTTCAGATTTTTGAGCTTCATTTATCTCTACTTTTAGGGTCCCATCTCTCCCATGACACCTTGTGCACTAGTCTGGAGTTTCTTTGTTTCATCCTTTTCCAAGGATAAACTAGTCCTTTTGTGGAATGTGAGAAGGATCTTTCCATGTCTGCCATAGATGAACAGGGGTCTGGGATTGCTGCCTGGTCCTTCATGCTACCTCTGTGGAGCCTGAAGATCCAAGTGCTAGAAATTTCAATATCTCTGGAGCAAACTGTGTCAGTACTTGTTAGCATCCCCTTCTGTTATCATGAGTATATTTCCACATCTACTAATCTGCAAAGCTAAGCCCTGCACCTCCACTCAGTTTCTTCCAAACTTTGTTCAAATATCTTATCAGTGGTTGCCTCCTCACCTGTTGTCTTGGTTCTTGTAAATTAAAGCCCTTTTAATTTCAGTACTCTGTTTTTAAAAGGGTTTTCGATGGGTAGAAAAGATACATGTATGAGGCCAATTCACTCTGTCAATAAGAAGTCCTGGGTACCCTCTTCCCCACATATGCCTGTGTGTGTACTCTAAGTGCAGCTGTAATGTCACATGACCTCTGCCCTTGTCCCTCTATCATTATCCAAGGTAGTTAGTGCTTCAAATTTATTCTCTCCACAGACAAATGGAAGAGAATGCTTTCATTGTGAAAATACACATGGAAAGCAGATATTTTCCCATGGATTTAGTAGGAAATTTAGTTAATATGTGTTCTTTTAATAATTTTGTTTTGTGTTTATTCTCGTATTCATGTTTGAGCACTATCCCAGAGATCAACTGTGTACATATTTAGGGTCCTGAGGAATAGCTTGCCTGTTTCTAAAGCTAGGGATGAGGGAAGATTCAGTGTAATGAAATTGTCTGCCATTCTGTGAATTTAATTAAGAGGACCTGTATTTTAGATTTGCCTACATCATTTCATGGAGAGAGCATCCCCACATTAATTATCATGACCTTGCGCTTTCTTTTGCTTTGTGCTTTTGTGTGTAGATTACTGTGGCTTTAAAGTGCCACTCCCAGGCAAATAGGGAGTTTCTTCTGGCTTTGTGACTAAATGATGCTTAAGCAGTATGCCAGTGAGACATTCATTATGCAAGGTGCTATGGCAAAGCACCCAATGATCTGTGAAGGAAATAGAACTTCATCTTTGGTATTTTAAAAGTACTTTCCAAGACAGATTATAGCAGTTCACCACAAAAAGAAAAAAAAATAGTCTCTAGTAATTTTATAAGACAAAAGGATAGCGAGTATGTACTGCCATCACTTAAAAACACATAAACTGCATGCAGAGTTTTTCCCAAGTAAAGAGTTCTTGAATAGGTAGAAGAAAAGTTCTGCAGAATCCATCAGCCAGAGGTATTGTGCTAAATTGCCCAATTACTCATGCTCTATGGAAACTTTCAAAATGCAGTTCACACCACTTGGTGAACTTGATAGTTCATTTTCAATTGAAAGGAACAACCAAGTAGTTTATTTTTCCTATTTTGGGGTGATGAAAAATGAGTAAGGTCATGAACTAGATGTGTATTATTATCATTTATATCTGAAGGGGCTACAACCAATCACATTATTTCCTGTTTTTTGCCAGCCCCCCCCCCAAAAAAAAATAGATGCAAGAGAAGCGTCAGTAGGTATTTGCACACAGGCTGGTCATATTGATATGGCCCAGACCTCTGGCTTGGGGCCAAGGATGAGAGGAGGATGGAGGTTAAGGGCTCATTAGCTCATTTCTCTTCCAAAAGCTGATGAACCCAGAATAAAGCTGTGTCTAAAAGGATGGATTTGGCATCAGACTTGTCTCCCTAAAACATGGCCATGAGTAGGTGATTTTGCATTATAGAAGGGCTTGACAGTACATATTTCTCAGGGACCCTATGGGGCTATGTGATGGAATCCTTGAAGTGTGTGCTGTGCAGGAAGCAGGCAAGTGGGTTTGTTTGGATTCCTCCTTCCATGCCATACAAGGTATCCCCTCACTGAGCTGGGTGGCACCTCCTGCTGGAATGTGCACTAGAGACTATGGCACCTGTTCAAAGCCCTCTGGTAAAGGGGGACACGATTCCAGGCCAACCCCAGGTTCCCCAATCCACCCATTAACCAGGAAAGGCCGTCAATCTTGACCACTCCTTCCTTCTTTTCCCTACGTAAGTATTTCCTCACAAATGTAGATCAAAGCATTTGTTTGTTTGTTTGTTTCCCATTGCTATAAGACTTTCTCAAGCATAAAGTAAATATCTGAACATGGGGTGGCTTTTTCAACTTTTTTTCAGATGAAAGACTAATGGTATTCATTCCAAAGGAGCAAGGACCAGAAACATAATTACTTTTAAAGCAAAACAAATGCTGTTACTCTATTACTATCTCGATCCCTAGGGTTTAATTTCTTTTAAAGATTTTTTTCCCACCCTTTAATACACATAAGTGTGGTAAGTTCACTGTTTAGACAGGAGTGGGGTCTGAGGCAGCGTGATGGAAATCAGCTTCACCTAAGCCATAGCCAAGTCTGTGTTGGGGGACCCTTTTTATTAAAATCTCTATATGCAATGATTAGACAGTTGACTTACTATAAAATTAAATTGAAATCAAAATAAAATATTTTTATCATATTTTATTGATTGAATTGCCAACTATCCTTCCAACCTTGGACTTTTTAAATGTTTCTTGTAGCTGGACTCACGGATCAGTCTAGCCCTCCTTCCAGGGCATATCTGGCTTTTTCTCTTATGCCTCTGAAACCTCTATCTGGAGCCCTCCTCTCAGTATCTGCTGCTCCCAGAGTTCATGAGTCACAAGGAAACAGTTTCTGTAGCTTCCAGAGCCAACTTCCCTTACTTCCCCATCACTGCCTTTAGCACAGAGGGCCCAGGATTTTTATTTCTGGATCAAAGACTCTGATCTCCCATCTCACCTCTCTCCTGCAAGTCATATGCACATAATGAGACAGAAATGATTCCTTTACTAGAACTCGGTTGCTAGGAATGATTTTTTTAATGTTATGATGCTGACAAAAACAGAACCAACTTGCTCTGTTAGAGCAGTGGCTGCAGATTTTAAAACCCTGAATTCTCCAGCACAATGTGATAAAGATAGTCTAGGAGTTTATGGACATACATATAAATTTAGCATTATGTCTGACGTTCAACGTATTATTTTCAAAGAGATACCATTTACTGAGCACTTGCTAAGGGTTTTGTGTAGAAGGCTTACTTAATGTGAACTACCTCATTTAATTCTCAAGAGATAAGACTATTCTCCAAAGTGACGGAGTAGCATGGCCTGTACGTGGCCATTACCAAGTGCTAACTCTGCCTTTGAACCCATACAAACATACTCAGGAGCCCACGCTCAATCCCTACAGCAGCACCTCCTACAGGGACTAGTGTACCTAGACCTCTGATTACACAAGCTTCAGGGGTGTTTCTGACTAGAAGCCTGTGGAGGACCTAGGATGAAACCCACAGACCTCAACTTGGGAATATGCACAAAGGAATCATGAACACATGTGTTTTGATTAGGATGATAATAATTAAAAATGATATTGCAGGAATGATCTTAGGGAATACTGATTAAACCAATTTTATGAAGACCCCCATTGCCACTCTACTAAAAATACATTTTAGCATCTTGATGATTTAATCGAAGATTGCTATATTGCAATTCCCAGCTGCACAAAACCTATTCTCAAGCATGATCATTATAATCTCCTGCTTTATTAAACATCTGAAAGGAATGGCATAATGGTCCTTCAAGGACAGCTCCATTAGGAAAAAAAAAATAGAATAATCGACAGTATAATGTGTTTAAAATGCTTTTTAAAATAGTGTTGTCATTAAGGTGATCAGCACCTGGGTTATTCGCAATGAAACAGCCTAAGGTCGTCTTGATTAAAGAGACAGCTACACACCCTTTTCCTGGCCCATTAAATGAACCAAAGGTATAATCTACACCTATCCTCCTGTGCACTGGTGTCATTGTAACCTTCAGAACCCAGTTAGGTATTGGTGCAATAAACTAGATTGGGAAATAGAGGGAAATAGAGAAAGAACAATTTATTGATCCATAAAATACAATTGACTACATATATTCTTACTTAGGACTGGTTAAAATTGTCCCAAATTTCAGTTAGATGCTAGAAGATCTGCCTTCTGAGGACAGATTTTTTTTTTTTTGCAAAAACATAAGCCCACTGTTATTCTTCATCTTTTGTTGCCAATATTACATCAAGTAATTAGAATGAATCTTGCCCAAAAGTTAATTAATACTCCTCAATCTGTGTCTGAAATTACAGGTGTATCCCTACTGGTCTGAAAAATGAATAATAAGGTTAATAAAACTTACATTTCTATTATGACTAAAGATTTACAAGCAGCTTTTGAGTCTAATACAACTTTAAAGTTTTCACAATCAACAAGGTTATGATGCTGTTTTTTTATCAGATGAATAAAATAAAAATCAAATGTGCAGGTGACTAGCCGGAGATGACACAGATTCCAAATGGTTCAAAGAGGATTCTAAGAAAGATCTTAAAACAGGGTCTCGGCTCTTTGTACTATGCTATCTTTTTATACTTAAAAGTTTCCCTTACCTGGTACTTGCAATACTGCCCAGATTCTCCAGAACATTATTACATGCTTTGTAAATGAATCTGTAAATGGTTTGGGAAAAAAGAAACTCTCAAGTCTCCACAGGCAGCAGGTAGTGATAACTGTTATCTACCTGCTGTGAGACTTAGGGCAAGTTAGGAAATCTCTCTGAAACTTAACTTTCTCTTTTCTAATATCAAAATGATAGTACATACCTGCTTTTGAGAAAAGCAATGAAATACACATAAAAGGAACTCTCCCAAAACGTGACACCTAGTGCGCCCTCAAACACGCCATATTGAATATGCATCTCGATTTGAACATTATCGGAAGCTAGGTGACAATTAAAACTGTGAATACACATATTTTTCAAAGGAAAACATTGGGATTGCTGGGAGTAAAATAAATGGAGATTAGGTTGGGATGGCATACCCATTTATAAAGTAGGAAATTTTAAAAAGCACTGGGTAAAAGACAGAGATAAGGAAAAAGTAAAACTAAGGACAGTCAAGAAGAATTTAAAGAAGAATCTGATATCTACACACATCCACCTAGCCCCCACCTAGCCTCCAGAGGATAGCTGAGCAGCCCAGAGCAAATAAAGCATTTATATACTTACTTACTCCCCCCACTAACAAAGAGATAGCTCTTATTGTTATTGTCCTTATACAGAATAATAAATTGAGTCACAAAGAAGTTAAGCATCTTCCCCAAGGTCACACAGCTGTTCAATAAAGACCTGAGAGTCAAACCCTGGCATTCTGACTGCAAAGTCTGTACTGTTAGGACTGTACTATTCTCCTAGTCTGAGCTGGGAATCCAGAGCAGCAGAGAGGTTGAGTGAGTATGAGGACACCCAAATGCTGAGCTAAACTATCTTTCCCAAAGGCAAAACCCACCTGAGTGTCCTATGGTGTGGGCACCATGGGGCCAGTGCAGCAGGTCACTAAAAGCTTAGGATAATAGATGAAAACATCGCTGTTCTCCATGCGCTTGCAGAGACTGTTGAGGGATCACTTCAATTGAGTGGATGTGGCCTACAGACACCACATTTTCTCAGCAATCTAGTCCAAATCTTGAGGAAATGAGGACTGCTTCTGCACTGAGATATGAAGAGCTCAAGGGAGTCCAGGTTTGCCAGGCTTCCTCAACATCACAGTACCATCCAAGTGTTCCTAGGAGATTCCTTGCTTTCCTTACTCAGGAACACTACCACTTCCACTCACCAATCAGTAGCTGCAAAGACACCTTTACATCTGATCTTTCCCCACAGACCCTAAAGGTGAGCCCTTCAATACTGGCTCTAGTAGGAAAGAGTTCAGACCTGGTTGTGCCATTGTTATGTGACCTTGGATGAGATATTTAACCTCCTTTAAAACATCTTCACTTATAAAAATTGGTACAACAGGACCCACGTCATAGGGTCCTTGCAAAGATACAATGAGATTAGACCAGTGAGAACATCTGGCTCTCCATAAACGTTTGCTGAATCTGGACTTCAGTGACAAACACTACTTATAAACAGATACACTGACTATTTCTAGCACCTCACTGTTAGCGAACCCATCTCAACTATAAAGATGATTTACAAATCACCTGGATTAAGTAGGTTAAAAAAAAAATCTGATCAGATGTGACGTCAGATATAGAGCCATCTCTTTTCAGCATACCCAACTATGCCTCTGTTTTTCTTTTTTTGTACTGGAGATTGAACTCAGGGGCACTCGACCACTGAGCCACATCCCTAGCCCTATTTTGTGTTTATGTAGAGACAGGGTCTCACTGAGTTGCTTAGCGCCTCGCCATTGCTGAGGCTGGCTTTGAACTCACAATTCTCCTGTCTCAGCCTCCTTAAGTGCTGGGATTAACAGGAGTGCGCCACTGCGCCCAGCTCCAACTGTGGCTCTTGACTACATGTAGTGCTTGCTGCTGAACAAAACAAGTACAGGTGAAATATCCCAAGCCATTACTATATATCATTAATGTCATTTTCAGCATTGGAAACCTGCTTTTCTGTCATGTTTATGAGTAATGACTCGCCCATGCCTGGGATGAAGTTGCTATTGTCGGCTCTTTTCAAAGAAGTGGGTGGTTTGGAACACACGAGGTGAACAAAAACCTCCCTCACCTGTATGTGCACTGGCCCATCGAGCCTCATCAACCAGGATCAGAATGCTTTCAACATTTCAGAGCAAATAATTTTCTCAATTAGCCCAAAATTACACACAAGCAGGGTTTTTTTGTTTTGTTTTTTTGTTTTTTGTTTGTTTGATGGTCCAGGGGTGATTCCAGTTGACAAATTTAGATATAACGAATTCTGGCCAAATCTAAGTGAGTATGAAAATTTGAAAACGTCTATTGAGATAAGTTTCTAGGAATGGATGTCTAAAAGTGGGTGTAAAAACCTAAATAAAACATTGCTCAAGTTGGAAAGGAACTTCATTTTAAAGTTAAGGAAATAAGGGTCCTAAATTTAATGATCTAGCTACATATGTACTTAGCACAAAAAAAAAAAAAAATCCACTAGATTTAAAACCCAAGTCTCAGATATAATTCCACAGTTAGATAGGAGGAGCAATGCCTGGTGTCCTGTTACTGCACAGTAGTGGGGGACTACACGTAACAGTAAGGCACTGCATATTCCAAAACAGCTGAAAGAGAGGACTCTGAATTTTCTCATCACAAAGAAATGATATCTAAGGTAAGAGATATGCTGATTATTCTGATTTGTTCTTTACATAATGTTTTCATGAATTGAAACATCATGCTGTACCCCCCCAAATATTATGTCAATCAAAAATAATTCCAATTATTAGGTGTCAATCATAAATAAAAATAAAACAAACAAACAAAAAATCCTTCAAAGTCTCTTTTCTCCAAGCCCAGTGTTTTTAAGTGGCATAAATATAAACTATTCTATTATTTTATGAACAATCAAACCCCTTCTATACTAATACCAGGGAAAACCCATCTATACATCTCTCCAAATCGAAGAGCCTTAGGAAGGACATATGGTCAATAGTGGGTTGATCAAAAATTCATTTTCATCATAGTAAAAATGGTCCAGGCTCAACAGGCTAAGCCTAGGGCTGCCTGGACCTTCAGATCCTTCCTAAAACTTCCCATCCCTCCTTAATTCACACACACAGGAGATCAAGATACTGTGATCTATGATGTTAACTTAAGGGGCTCAGATTCCAGAGAAATAAATTGTTTGAAGCAATTTCCCCACTTTAAAAAAAATCCAGATTTTATTGTCTCTGTTTAGTATTTATTGTCACTGACATCTGTGGAGATTTTGAGATGAGAATGTATTGTCTCCGCATCTCGCCTCATTTCCGTGTACTGTGCTCCATTCAGCACTTGTTTTTCTTTTAAAGAGCCATCTGTTTAAAGTGACTTTATTAATTCATTTTGGTGTGTTTTTTGACATGTCTACAAATTACAGATCATAAATTTTCTAATAACAAATTGTTCAAGGAGCTCTAGGCAGAACCCAACGTGAGAGTCTAAATATAGAAGTGGTATTTACATCTAGCCCAAGTAATTCATATGTAATATAAACCATGTTTGCCAACACCAGGAGCAGGCAGTAGACAGGCCCTGAGCGCACAAAATACACTGCTGCTGTAGGTTTCCCACCCTTAGGCCTACAGAACTCTGCAGGAGGCTGTAATTTCACTCTCATTAGACATTCTATCTTATCTCACAATTTTTAAAAAAATCCTATTTAACTTGAAGTTTAAGGAGCCCAATATTCTCTTACTATAAACCATTTCACCATTGGTCCAAGAGAATTCAGTCTAATACTGTTTATTTTGCTCGGAGAAACAAAAATTATATACATTTATGATGTACAATATGATGTCTGAAAATAAATACATATACATATGTTGGAAAAGCCAGATTGAGCTAATTAATATGTGCATTGTCTCATCTATTTATCTTTTTTTTATAGTGAGAACACTTAAAATCTACTCTTCATGGTTTTCAAGAATACAATGCATTATGATTAACTATAATCACTGTGCAATACAGTAGATTCCTCGAACTTACTCCTCCTGAGATTCTCTATGTTTTGTGTCTAATACTGTTAATTTGCTAATATCCACACAGCATTCCCTCTTCCCTCCAGATTGTACAACTATTCAATCTGCACTAAATCTCACACTGCCCAGCTCTTGACAGGAAGTGCCTAAGGGAGGCTGGGACAATGGTGCTGGGCTAAGTGCCTGAGGAGGGCTGCTGAGGACAGAGAGGCACTCCTGTACCCAGGGACTGGTGGAAATAGGCTTCCCTAAAGGTATACTGGCTCTTTCTTCCATCCACAGTCCACACCTGGGGTGACTATGCCCAGACTCTTCACCAGACAATGAAAATTCAAGTTATTTATATAGTAAACATCACTCTTATTATAGCAGATACAGAGAACTTTTGTTATCTTTTGTTTATTTTTAGCTATTCACATTCTGAAAATGAATATAAATGCCTATATGTGCTTGTTGAGCTATGATGCTCCTATTTATCTTAATTGCTGACTTTTGTTGTTCTATCTATATTCTATTGGAAAATAGTATAGTTAGGTAGATGTAGGGGTTTTTTTCTTCTAATTAAGGCAGAGCAAGCTGTGATACCTTCTCCATGAACCTTTTCCCTTGGCTTGGTGACACTTTGCTGGTTCTCATTTATTCTGGATGATCATGCCTCTGTTTCTTTCTTCTGCTCCTTGCTTCCTTCTGTCCCTTAAGTATGAAATCCAAGGTTCTGACCTCTTTTCCTTCTCAGTCCTGAACACATACCCTGAGCTGTAACCCCACATTCTAATTACCTGAGCATGTTCACATCTATTTCCAGCTAGCTGCCCAATCAACTGTATTTGTATTTGAGTCTTCTGCATTCATTATCTGGCCTAGTCCAAAGCACGTGTGTGCGGACACGCATGCACATGCATTCCCATGACAGACTCCTCCTCCTGATTTCCTGAAGCTGCTTGTTGTCCCAGCACTCTCTTAGTCAAAGAGATTCAAAATGGCAGCCATCAGTGATTCCTTTCTATCCCTCCTCAGACCGTTACCATCACAGCACTTGAAGACGCTGTCACAATTGCTGAGGCCTTCAGCCATGGCTTTCTGCTTCAAATCTCCTTTTAATTTACCCTGGATAAAACTAAGCATCTCTTTCAAGTCATTAATCTTATGCATAAAAAATTCAAGAAGACCCTGGGACTACCATATGAAGCTTCAGTGAACCTTAGTAGAATTAATCTGACACTTAAATCTCTATTAAATGTGTGTGTGCCTGCACAAGGTTACCTTTCCATTTGCAAGGTTACCTCTCCATTCTAACCTTTGTCTCCTTGCTCTCCTAAAGGCCTGTAATCTAGAGAATGCCTGTACACTTGCTTTATTTGCAGGCTTATCCCTTTCGTACATATCTATGGAAAGTCTGCCTTCTTCCAAGGCTCACCTCAAGCCAGTTTTCCCCGGCAAAACCTTCCATAAACACTCCTGGGACCCCCTCTGTCCATCCACAAGCCACAACGCATTCTGCACCACTCAGCAGCACATCCACGACACAGCAGCTCAACTTGTGCTTATTTTTGCCTTTGTCATACTTGGCCATCGTAACATCAGTAATCTTGGAGATGAGGAAAGTACTTTATTGAGCAATGGAGCTTTCTAGGCATTCAGCACAATGCTCCTGTACATGGTAGGTGCTCAGGAAGCATATGCTGATTATTGAATGATGGGCATTTGAGTATACCAAGAAGAAGGGAAGAGATGCCTAAGCCAGGAATAAAGGGATCACAATGTAGAGCCAAGAGGGGATACGGAAAATAAAGTGTACAGGTGGGGAATTGCATGAGCCCCTTCGATGATGCTTGAAATTACTATCTCCAGTGACCTCTGAGGTCTCATGCCCAAGAGAGGGCCCACTGGTCCCTAGCATCAGACTCATGCTTTCCAGACCTTTCCTTACTCCTCTCCCTGCAGTTGGACAACTCCAGCCCCTTCTGTACTCCAAGGGCATCTACTACAAGTTCTGTTCTAAATCCATATTTCAGATCCATATTATAACTGGACTTAGCCTTCTTCCATTAAACACCTCACTTATAGTAGCTATGTTCTTTTTGCTGTATGCTAAGGCTCCATCTTACTCATGTTCCTTGTCCCACTGTCCCCTTAGCTTTGGATTTTAGTTACAGTTCTATACTTAAACCTCAGCCAAGTACCCTCACCCTGCTGAAGTAGCCCTTACTACTAAATGCCTCCCTCCTATAAACTACTGCCAAACTCCAGCAACTTGTCCAAATGCACCTATTCTTCATTGTGGGGCAGTTCTTCCTTGTGCTCTTGCCGGCCTAGATGTCTAGCTTTGGCAGCCCCACTAGACTTGCTCCAAGAGTGGGCAGTTGGATGCATGTCTTCAGTGCCCACAGCCCCCAGCAAGGAAGGTCTGAGTTAGGGCCCTGGACCCTTATCCTCTTACCCTTCTTGTTCTAGTTGACCTGGCTCTGACCACAGAGCCAGGCTCTGACCCAGGAGGCCACCTTCAGAGCAGTCAAGCTCAGCTGCTGCCCATAGCTGCTTCTATGCTGAGCTTATAAATCAGGATCCAGGACAATGAGACCTGCCTTTGTGATACTATAAGGCTATGGTTAGAGAAATACAAAAGACCTTCAGAAAAGCAAAACTCTTTAAAGAGGAAAGACATTGAAACTATCATCACAGCTCTCTGTGCTTCTGTAATAAGTGTGTAGCGTACATCTAAGTAATAAATATTTGCACCTTGAATTGCTCTAAAACCACTGGAATAAACCAAATTTTATTTTTAATGCATGCAATAAACTTTTTCCCTAGGATATCTGTTAAGATTGCTTTAACTTTTAAAAAATAACAGCTGACTTATTCTGTATTCGTATGGCTCAGAATAAATAGATCAACTAACTTTAAAGTTGGCAGGTTTACAGTTCTCACAGAGAAGAGAAATTAAAGCCAAACTGAAGATAAAAAAGTAAGTATTTTTTTATATTTATGAAGTCTTAAAATTACAGAGCTGAACATACAAGGTCAATACAGAGCTGGCAGAGAGCTGGAGTTAAATATTTCCTACATTAGCTTTATTTCCTCAAGTGAGAAACTGTGCTCAGGCAGGTGGTGGTTGAGCTGAGCAGTGGGCGGACAGGGACTATGGTCTGATGCCCTAGGCAAACTCTGCATCCTGAGCCAATGTCTACAGTTAAATTCCCAGCCCTAAGTTCTGGCTGGATCCCTACATCCAACCCCCATGGACAATTATTATGTGTCAATCAAAAACAAACTAAAAATTGTCCAAATGTGAATTATGAAATATGATGCTCTCTGGAGCATTTATAATTATGATGCCTTCAGTTTTTAATTATTTTCTTTTTCTTCCCCCCATGATTTGTGTTTCCTATTTCTACCACAGTAGGCTCCACAGGACAAGATCCTTGCTTTTCCTGTCAGTCATCCCAGTGATGAGCATGTCTGGAGGGGCAGTTTCCCTATTAAACTTGAATGAATGGATATATTTTTATTCTTACTATGACCTTCTCAAAGGAACTCACCAACCCTAGCACCTATCTCAATGCGGGGGTGGGGGACCTTGTTTGTTCTCTAAATATATAAGGACATTTAAGCATTGTAATTTAAGGTGTCATTTTCAAAGGAAACATATTATTTTATTGCTTGGAGAGCCTGTCTCCAAAGCATAAGAGAGAATATTAATCTTCCCGATATTCGCCTCTCTGATCACTAGAAATTTATTAACATTTAATTGTCTTGAATCTGAATTTAGTTTCCAGGAAGCTCCGATGAATTAGCATACTCTGAGTAAATCCTTGTAAGATATTAGTTTTTGATCTCAAAGGATAGTTAATTTAGGTTGTTTACATGACAGATTTGGACAGAGTTAAAGGTTAAGTTCTACCTCTGAAGTCTAAATATAACTGAGAGCTGATATTAATAATTTTATAATTACTGAAACTATGATTAGAATTGTCTAAATATTTCATACTAGGAAAAGTATCATATGAATCCTAGTCTCTCTCCCTGGGAGATGACCTGACTTTTGAATTTTCATTACCCCTAAAATTATCAGCTTCAAAACAGCATTTATGAAAAGAAATTAACATAAACACCTAAATGATGTTTTTTCTGAAAAAGTTACTTGCTCATATAAAACTGAAAGTAAACAATGAAATTACTTACATTAATCATCCTTTCATTTACTCAACACATAATTATGCTAAGTTTTGGGGATACAAAAAAAAAGATACTGTTCATATCATTAAAGGCATCTAGTGGAGGAATCAGTTTTCATCTGTTGATCTCATCAGCTCATAAGCACCGTTACCTATAAAGATGACATGTCTTGGTTCTGCACTGAGCTGGAGCTGGGAGCATGTCCACACTGCTCAGCCCTGAGTCCCTGCCTCAGACGCCTAACAGCAATGGTATGTACTAATGTGTGCTGCCTTCAAAGGCTGCATAAAGGCACACAAGTCAACAGAAACAACATGCAACGTGACAAGCAGGTGACACAGAATGCACATGGTGCTCTACTGCTCAGGAGTGCCTAGGCCGGCCCAGGGAAGGCAGAGACCTTCAATGCAGACTCCCCTGAGCTGCAGCATGGGTAAGGGTGTCTCCAGGTGGCAGGTGTGGTAGCTAATCCAGGCAGACAAGGTGTCACATGCCAAGGCACGCAAGTGGAAGAACATGGCATGCTGCAGCCATCCCACAAACATCCTGGTACAGTTGGCAAGGGGATCTAAAAGTTTTCTTGGGTTTTCTCATAAGGTGTTCCCCAGGCAAAACAATGCATCTGAAAGTAATCTAAGAGAAAAATTACTATAAACCTAACGATAATTATTTACAATTAGTTTATCAAAGGGCAGAGGACCTTTGACTCTATAATTTACAAAGTTTAATTAAGAGTTTTCTTATCAAATATTAGTACTTTCATTACTTCCAGGAAAACAATTTAATGATTTCTGTATAAGCTTGGAATCACATCAGAGCCACAGCTGTTCCTGGGCATAATGAGGATTGAATATTCTAATCTTCTGTACTCTGATAAATCCAGCTCCAAAAACTCCAAACCTGACATGATTTCCTTATCCCCCAGCTGATCCACTATCTCAACTGTGTCCTGGAAAACACAAATAAATTAACACATGCACTCAACAAGGAAGTAAACTGTAGTTCTTGAATACTGAAAATTATTTTGTGTATATACCCAGGAATGATTGGTAGTAAGGGAGCCACCTCTGGGATGAGACTAAGGGGAAAGAGCTGGAGAGGACAAGGCACAGTGGGAGTCCCAGGAGAGCCAAGGTCAATGTGTCAAACTCCTCTGCAGGCAACAATGACAGAAGGTCAGGGCTGTTTAGGTTGGAGACTGATATTTCCGAGCTAGGGGTACAGCTCAGTGGTAGAATACATACTGAGCATGCAGGAGGCCCTGGGTTGAATCCTCAGCACTGAAAACATGAAAAGACTTATATCTCTAAAGGAAGACTCACAACTGGTTTCTAATGTCTGTAGGAGATCTATGAAGGTCGATTTTATGTGTCAATTTGACTGGGCCATGGCATGCCCAGAGACTTAATTAAACGTTATTCTGGGTGTCTCCATGTTTTTGTTTTGTTTTGTTTTGTTGCTTTTGTTATTGTTGTTTTGTGGGGTTTGTTTTGTTGTTGTTGTTGTTTTGTTTTTTTAGATGAGATTAAAATTTAAGAAATCAGTAGACTGAGTAATGAAAATGGCCCTTCTCAATGGATGTGGCTTCATCCAAATAGCTGAAGGTCCAAACAGAAGAAAAGGCTGACCCTCCCCCAAATAAGGAAGAGTTCTCCTGCCTGGCTTGATGACTTCAAACTAGCCATAAAACTGGCTCTCCCTGATTCTACTGCAGGATGCTGGCCTTCAGGCTCCAACTGGGATGTTGGCTCTGATGATTCTGGCTATGAGTCAATTCCTTATTTGATAGATAGATGAATCATACATGTATATCATACACACATTTTCTCGTCATACTGAAAAAGGATGAGTTCCTCTGTATAAACCCAACTTTGAATCAAAAAGTATTGGAAAATATTTCCAGTTAAATATTAAGCTGGTCAGGGGTATGAAGGAAGGTAGGGGCAGAGGGACATAACCCTTCAAAGAAAATAAAATAATTAAATAAAATCTAAGAAGACTGGATTTGTCTTTCAGTAAACATTCCACTTTGGCAACTTTTACACTTTTCTGCATTTCTCCTAAATACTGCTACAAGTCAAAGAGAATTGTCATGACTTCTTTGGGTGCCTCTGTGACAGCTTCATCTTTCAAGCAAATCTCTAGGATTTAAAAAAAGGATTCTCAGGCCTTAAAACACGCTATGGTACTGTAAGTCTTTAAGGCAAGAACAAACTACAGACTGAGCAACACTAAGACCTAAAAGTGGAAACTCCTTTGCTGTAGCAGATAAACACATTACTCAGACACTGGCCAAACCTCAGACAACTTACACAACAAAGAAAGATGAGGCAGAAACAAGCAAGGTGGCGAACAAAGCAATGGGACTGTATAAAGAGCAGAATTAATTAAAATGTTCTGCAGAAAGTCCTAAGTTGAATTCTCTTCTTCTGCCCCTGCAACCTTGGGCCATTTACTTTCGTGACAATAAAAATACCACAAAATTAATTTTAAGGAAAATTATTTTGTCATTTTCTTTCAAAAGTTTTAAAAATGCAATACTGAGAAAGGAATACATAGCAAGTTAATATAGTACCTTGACTTGGACTCTAGAGTATTTATTGATAACAGCTATTTCCAATGATTTTTGAGGAATAAAGAAACACTAGATGGTCAGGCTAGACGAGCCTAACAAGGAAGGGATGCTAGAATTGCTGTTGGATTTGCTAGGGGATCGCTCTGGCACCAAGCTGAGCCTGCTGAGGGAGCTCTGTCCAGTGTCTCCTCCTTCGTGCTCTGCTCAACTCTGCTCTACAGCATTTGGCAACAGCAAGCTTGTATCCATTCACCCCCACGGGGGTGCACAACTGTTGCCAAGGGCACGATGTGATGTCAAAAGACTTTGAGACCTAAAACTCAGATGCCCTACCTTCTTCCTTCTGTAATTTACTGGTTTCTGTCTGGCATCAGGACTGGACTACCCAGGTCATACTCTCCTCCTCCTATCATTTGGAAAAAAGAAACTACATAAAGGGCCACAGAGCTGGAACAAGTGTGGACATTGCTGTCCCTCTAGGACTTTGTCTTACATGGTGACAGGCTGATGCCTAAATATGTATTCTAGGGTAAATGCCCAATGTGACTTGAGAGTTTAAATTGAATCTTTAATATGCAAATGTGAAATTCACCTGGGGCACCATAAGAATGAAACCTATCCTCCATCCTGACTTGCGCTCTTACATTAAAGGGAAGAAGAGTAATTTTTAACACACCCCTACAATGGTTTTATGCAAATTCCTCAAGCTAGGCAAATTATTTTTGTGTTAAAATTTTTCAACCCCATAAAAACAGGAGTGAATTTATGTGGCATTTTAAAATGATGTTAGGCACATTGTAAAGCTATTTCATCTCATTTATAAAGAAGAGTGAACATAAAAACAGGCCATGGCATAATTAATAGTGAAGTGATTTATAGCAACAACTCCTTCTCCATACATATTTATGTATTTTCTGTGGCCTAGTGCAAGTTCTTCCCTTCCAAACCCTCCATCCTTGCCCTCGCCTTAGAGAAATGGTAGCAGGCAAAACCCACATAGTGGAGTCTATATCCCTTCTTGCACACACATATGCATGTGCACGCTCACACTTTCCTGTAACAGTTCTCAAACTTAGCTGCACACCAGAGTTTCTTGGAGAGACCTAAGAAATACTGATACCCGCAGTCCATCCCACAGGTTCAATCTATCTGGGGCAGGGGGCAGCCTGATGCACTGACATATTTTAAAGTCCAAGGTGAAGCTATATAAGCCTAGACTGAGACTTACTACACTAAATGTATTTTTAAAAATATTTTTTAGTTATACATGGACACAGAATCTTTATTTTGTTTACTTATTTTTATGTGGTGCTGAGGATCGAACCCAGTGCCTCACACGTGCAAGGCAAGCACTCTGCCACTAAGCCACAATCCCAGCCTCACTAAATATATTTTAAACTATTTAAAATTATTTTTAAAATAATACAGAATTTCAATTGCCACTGTTATTAAAATCTTGAAGAATAAATTCAGAGGCCATGTAATAGAATTATTCTATTTCCACTTCATCCTGAAATATATGATTGATAGCAAAGTCAACAGATATCTCTTGAACACCTACCATGTGCCAGGCACAGTGCTGGACCCTAGAAATAAAAAGATAAAGACAGGCCTGCTCTGTCTGTAAGAGTGTGAAGTGCAGCAGATACCTGAGGGCTTCCTTTCCTCCTTCCTGTATCCCAGAGGATGTTCTACCTGCTCTTATCATCTACAGATTGTATCAGGTGCATCTTGAAGTAGGTATTGGATTTTTCCACTTAGAACATATTTTTGAAAATGTTATTATGAATACGGATGAAAACCACTGAACTCATATTTCTTTATAACAGCAACACGAACACAGGTAATAAACTGATTTTGAAACTAATTAACATTTCAAAGAATCACCTGAAAGATAAATAGGAAACATTATCTCCTTGTGGAGATTTGAGCCTCTCTTCTGAAGTTTATGCAAGAAATAAAAGTTCAGCACAAACCATACTTATCACGCTTAAGATAATAATGGTCTGATCTCCATCAGAAGCATTACATCACATCATTCTTCTGCCCAGGATCGCTGATGTGGGCCTGAGTATAATTTGAGATAAGCTCTAAAATATTTCCTAAGCTTTTCAAAAGAGTAGTTTTGGCTATAAAGGGAGTGTGGAATAGTAAATATGCCAGCATAGAAGGATGTCATTTAATTTCTCTTGACTATATTCAGCTGAAAAGTCTGCTCACAATGGTTTGATGAGGTAAATTGAAATAATTGCTCCATTCTTACAGGGGAGAACATGAGCACAATGAGCTGAGTTATCAAACTCACGATCTGAATAAGTAGATGAAATCTGAGCGAAAATTGACTCAAAAGACAAACAAATTTTAGCCCACCCAGAGTCCACTGCAGCTTTCTCATGGCTGACACAGACTGCATAAATAATGCCAGCAAGACGTAGATGGCATTATACAGAGACGTTCACCACACATCTCCATTATATATTCAACAGGCAAGGAGTACATTTTTTCATTTTTTAGTTAACAAAGACTCGTTTGATTCTCTCTAGAATGCCAATTTTAAAGAGAGTCACTTTATTTTTATAATATTCAAATAATTTCTTTTAGTACAAACTTTATTTCAGAGAGATACACTTGTGAATGTCTAAATAAGTTTATTTTAAATGGCATTAAGAGCTAGATTTTCTTGAGTGGCCATCAGTAACCGCTGCGCCTTCCCAGCCAGCAGGAAACCCCCTACCATGTCCTATCAGATGATCCCTGTGGGTTAGCACTGCAGAACTGCAAAATCACACATGGGCAAGAGGGTAGGAAGACAGGAAGCTAAAGCTGAAAAATACTGATATTTTGGATTTTTACATATTGTGGGCCTAAAAGGAAAACTAGCATAGTTGTATCAAAGTTCATAAAAACAATCAAAATAAAGATAATTAATAGTAATTTACATTTTACGAATCTATTCCAGCTCCCACTTGGTCATTTTCAATGGCAAAGTGCTTATCTCTTCCTTAGTTAACTGGATCAACTGTAAGACAGTTCTAGTTAATATGCCTGTGGGGCTGGGATTATAGCTCAGCGGTAGAGCGCTTGCCTTACATGCGTGAGGCCCTGAGTTCAATCCTCAGCACCACATACAAAGCAATAAAATAAAGGCATTGTGTCCATCTACAACTAAAAAAAAATTTAAAAAAAATAATGCCTGTGATCTGCCCTCAGTTCTCTGGTACAACACTGTGCATATTTGAAATAATAAGCCTGCATATATATTCTCTTCCCACGTTCAATTCTTCAGTTCCAGAAATGGTTCAGGGTCTTCAGTTTTCAGATGCTCTTTGAATGCTCTTAGGTCCATCATTTTCCCTGCCAGTGAGATGGTCCCCAGGTTAGACATCAAATTCCATATTTGATATTTCCAGTGCAGATATCCTTGGGAACATACTCCGCCTTGTTCTGGGCACTTGTCCTTTGAAGCTACACCATGCTGTGGGTGCAGGGCGAGTTCCTATCTCCTCACGCCCTCAGGATCTTTTTTACACCAACTACTGTCAAGTCGAGCCTAGTTTCCCTAACTGGTCTCCTGAACTAGTGGAGACAAGGTCCAGGATTCAGTACTTTCTATTTATCCCTGTCATATTTCATATCCATGGTTGAAATACATCATTCCATCTTATTAAGAAAAAATTTTGATTCTGTCATCTATTCTTGGCCTGTTGAATATTTTTTAATAGCTCATATGAAGATATATTTCAAAATTTATTTGCTATCCTTCATAGTTCGTGTCATGCACAAAATGGATAAGTATGTTTTCTATGGAACTGAAGCACAATCACCCACTTTCCTGGAAAAAGAAAAATGTTACTGAAAGAGCAGAATAGATCCTGAAACTAATTCCCTTCATATGAAGACAGACAGAGGGAGTCCTAGTCAAGAAATGGCTTTACCTTAGATTCAAGAGGAACGAAAACTCCTTGAAGGGAGACAAAATATGGATATGTGAAGAATTAAAAAGCACAGTGCTTTTTATTCATAGTGCTAATTGTTTCTGAGAGCATCTTGTTTATCTGATCATTTTTAACTGCCTCTTTCTGGCCATCAGAATGTAGCTCCCCATTTGAGCACAGACCACCATTGTTTTTTTTTGTTTTTTCATTGTCCTTGAATCTAGAATATCATAACACAGAGGTTCTCAGCTATCATGTGTGGCCATAAGGACATGTTGAAAGACAGACTGAGATAAAGCAGGACCTGAAAGTGGCAGAGAAAGAACCACAGGAATGTCCCTGAGAAAATACCCTATTAAAGACTGACCTTTGTTGCTCCCTTTTCTTTTTGTGCATCCCTTTAAAACAAAACACACACACAAAAAAAAAAAAAAAAAAAAAAAACGTGAGCAGTGGTCTTGTGAGCAGGAAAGGGATAGGAGGCAGAGGTGAATGCAGTCACTCACCACACTTACCACTTTGCAGAAGTTCATGCACAAGAAGATATAACAAATGCAGGAACTGTGGTGGGAGTTGCCAGAAAGTGACCAGGAGAGAAGCAAACGCCCCTATTCACATCAGGAATAGAGACCAAGCTCCCCTTTCCCAACATGACAGACTAGAACTGACTGCTGAAAGGAGAAGAGGTTGTCATTTTCCTGGATTATGCATTTATATAACCATTAATGAAAGTACTAATGAGACTACAGAAAACCTTCTGGGGTGATATGACTCTAACACTTTACATACGGGTGTTTTATCAAGGGACTTCACCAACTCTGTTACCATGCTAACTTTTCCTTACTCACCACAGGCATTTCCATATCAGTGGGAAAGCTGTAGGATACCTTAATGAAATAAAGATGCATGGCATTGATGGCTTACATTTTCCCTTTCATTTGCCAGGCTAGTATTTCTAACCATAAATGTGAAGAAGTAACTCTATCATGTCTTATTCTTAATGAGGCAGGGACCATGTCTTTCTTATGTAATCGTTCAAATGTAATTTGTTAAGGGTTTGTTTTGTATGCTTTCTGCCCCTAGAGATCCCTTGAGTCCAATGGTTTTGGATCTATACACATGCATAACAAACCCAGAGGAGGTAAAAATGTTTTGATGCAATAATACCTAGAAAAACAAAACAAAAAAACACTCTCAGAAAATGAGCACTATGCCAAATTGTACTCCCGTAGTGTTATAGTTTAATTGACATATGTAAAGCAATGGCAAACTGTGGAACTGCTTCTAAAGCAAATGGAACGATGAACTGCATAATCTACCAAGAAATCCCTCTCATGAATAATTTAGCAGAGATGAAGGTAACTTTATGTTTCGGGCTCCTCGGTGACTATTTTGGGCACCACAGTTGCAAGCCATGGCACAGAGGCCAAATACTCCTATATATTCCATGAGAACACACAGCATTGGTTGATTTGAGGAGGCATCTCCCATTTGGCTCTGGGCAGACATTATATCATCCCCTTTTCAGAGGCTGCTTGGTAAAGTTATCATTCTCATTACATTTTGCATTTTTACAGCACCTGTAATCAGAGCTCGCGGGCACTATACATTGTTAATTTATTACAGTCATTTCAATTTTGCTAGTTAACTCTCAGATCCCGTTATGTGCTAAGCCCTAAAATCAGCTAGAAGAACTGACACTCCTAAACACTCGAACCACTGTGCATTCTGAGGAACCACAACACCTGGGTCCTAATACCAGTTTTCCTACTTACTGCCTCAAGGACTCCAGCATGTCACATCTTATCTTAGGGCCTCAGTCTTCTCATGGATAAAATGTCAGGCTTGGACTAAATAACTTCTAAGATCCTCCCCAGCTCTAAGATTTTCCAGTTCTGTATCTCAGAGCTCCTAGAGATCTATCCGACATACATCTGTGCATAGATAGAGATTAATCTGTTCCTGAGGTCGCTCTTACTCTATACTCTTAGTGCTTCATCCATCCTGTGCTGCCAGCTGCCAGCTCCCTGTGGGGGACTCCACGTCAAATCTAATTCCATAAGGTCCTCAGAACCAGAAATAAATAGGAATGCCTAGGGCTAATTTAGATGTCCCGAACTAAGCAAAGAGAAGTGATTCCTTCATGAGATTTATTTTAGACCCAAACCAGTTTTCACAGTGCAGTGAAGGAACTGCCATTGAGTTACGAAAGCATGTTACTTAGTAATTAATGGCACAGTTTAAATGCCAATGCAGGAGACTATCCTCAACCAGGAATCTGTTAACAACTTTAAACTTCAATGATCAAGGATCCTTTTGCTGAGAAGCCTTGGCATTATTGGAATACATGGGGGGAGGTTGAAAGATATACCTAAAATGCTTCCTGCTCTTCACATGCTTTTATATATACATATATATACACAGATAATTTATTTTGGGTACCAGGTATTGAATGCAGAAGCACTTAACCACTGAACCACATCCACAGCCCTTTTTTTTTCTATTTTTTAATTTTGAGAAAGCTTCTCCCTAAGTAACTTAGGGCCTCACTAAGTTGCTGAGGCTGGCTTTGAACTTGGGATCCTATTTGCCTCAGCCTCCCAAGCCGCTGGATTATAGGCATGTACCACCATTCTCAGTCACATACTTATAATTTAGCAGATAAAATGAATCACATATAAGTGAAGGGACAATTTAGAAAATGAAAAGAAAAAAATGTGTTTAAGCTTACACGCACATTGATAAATATATAGAGTTTTAAATACAATTTTTGTCCAAGAGCTGTAAAGACGTTAGAATGAGCATTCAGGGAAAGATAGAATTTGTTTTGGAAAGAAATAACTGCAAAACACATACCAGAAAGTACTTGGGAAGAAAGGCAGTAGGGTTGAACAGTGGTGTACCCGACCTGCTGGACAATTTCAGAACTTCACCTGGCCATCCCAAAGTAAGTTTCCAACATCATGTCACCACCAAGAGTTCTCTGTAGAGATGGGGTTTTAGTCTGCAGTCATTGTCCCCTGCGAGGCCTGCTAATGACCCATTCCCAACACTTCACTCTTGTTATTCATCAGAGGAACTTTGAGAGTAGAGGGACAGAGTAGGTTCTCAGGTGGAGAATGTCTAGTCCCCGGGCTACAGGAAAATACCAAGCACATTGTAGGCCACAAGACAGAAGGCTTGGGTGGGGAACTGGAAATCAGAACAGCAGTAAGGTTTTGACCAGGGAACTGGAAGAACTAGTGAATGTGTCAGAGTCCAAAGGGAGCCACTGTGCCTCTCTGAACCTAGGAGTGGCTACAGCGAGAGAACTCACCACCTGCTGGCCAAGGAGCAGCCAGTTGTCCATGAGATTTCTCTTTTCAATTCCAGAAAACATTAAAATGGTAAGAAAACAACAGAGCTATTTGAAAATAAACAGACTTCAAAATGAGTCCCCAAATGGAGTTGTGCAAACACCCTGGTTGGGTTAAATTTTGTAGTTGCTGTTATGCTAGATATGCATTTGAGCTCCAATTACAGTTTATAGAGAAAACTAGAAAAGCAGTGACTGTTGGGACAGTATATGAACAGATGGGCACCTTTTCTAAATTCATAATTTCCTTATTTTCCCTATGTTCCTATTTCTCAACCATTCTGCCCAAAGTATAAAGTACCTATTCTGTCAATCATTCTTTTTTTTTTTTCCCTACATGGATGGAACAAAATCCTCAGTTGAACACCGCTTCATTGAGAAACCCTGGAAAAGTAAGCCACTCATATGCCTGGATATCATTACAACCCACAGAAACGCTGGACCAGAAAAAAATGTCTCAATGATGCAAAAACAGAATGAGGAACCTGTGCAAAAAGAAACAGTCATGGAGGTACTGGATCTCCGCTGACCCATGAGTTCGGGAGACTGCTGCCATCAAGAAACTATGGAACTGGTACAAGTTCCACTGAAAAAGTGAACCTGGCAAATATTCAGAGAAACATTATTTTTCCTGATCTAAGTCTCTAAATTTCTTTTGTGATCTAAATATTGTCAAAATCAATTTTCATGTACTCAAATATTTCACTAGGATATTTCCTAATATTTTAAAACAAAGCTACCTTCCTCTCTCAAATTGTTAATAAATTTATAATGCAAGAGAGCTCTATAATTAATATATAAGACAAGAGTCTCAGTCATCACCTGTTTCCCCTCCAAGTATGATAAAAATTACTTCATAAATTATTCACATATTTAGCTAGAATGGTAAACAGTCTCTCATTCTACATGAATCACATTGTGTATTTGGTGTGTTTAGCAAAGTTCTTTTAGAATGTTGTTTTGATAATGCGGAGGACAAGGGGCCTCCTGCTATGATTAGTATTTGCTTGTTCTGTTTTGAAGTATATGGTGCATGCGCGGTAGTTACATTTGCTTCATTTGCATCCATTATATGTGAAGCATAACCTTTAAGGCACGCAGGGCTTTGGAAGAAATTAAGGTTGAAGGGAAGCATTTCTTTACCTCCTAGTCTCCCCGTCTGCTGGTACCCTCTTCCTCTTTTATAAAGCATCACTATCCACCAGCATCTCCCACCACAATGAATCTCTGTCTTACCATATGCTTCTGCAGAGGCAGACTCTCTCACACCACCATTTATAAAACAGACTTCTGGCACCCAGCCTATCACCAATAATTTATCAGTCCCAGCAATCGTTTATTTAATCGTGTCCTTAGTTTTGGAAACAATGTGAATGAAATTAACTGATCCTGGTTAAGGCGATATCTTCTCTGTCATGTTATAGTTAGCATTTAACAAGGTGAGTAGCACCCTACCAGTCACTAGTCATGGTACAAGGATGTGTGAAACACGTCCCTGTCCTCAGAGGTGTTCACAATTTTATGAGCTACAGGGAAAGAAACCAATGCTTATAAAGTAATAGAGGGAATGGTTTCAAAGGGAGTCGCGAGGAGAAGAACAGAGAAATAAATGCCTAAGAGGGAACGAGCATGGAGGGGGCTGTAACTAGAGGTGGGAACCACTTTTCCACTGTAACCCATGTGACAGGCTCCTGCTTAGGTTTGGGAGGCAAGAGAGAAGTGTTTTTGTCTAAATGGCAGAGCAGGGGTCTTGCAAAGGCTGATCACATCTCACTCAGGGCAAAGGATCTGATGAATGTTCAAAGAATCATTACGTAAACAAGAAGAGGCTAAAAAGGAGGACCACCAGGTATAGGTAGGTGAAGATTCTCTCCTCCAAAGATGGACCATTGGCATCCACTTTAGTGGCCTCCACACAGGACAGTGTCTTTGCACCATATCTCTGGAGAAAGTATTACTCCTCACAGACTCTGAGATCCTTCAGGACCACAGTCCACCTGGCCCATTTAGATTATCCTGAGAAGATGTGAAGGGGGACAAATGCCAACCTGGCCCTCACTTGCACTGTCAACTGAAGTTAGCATCTTGGGCACCATGGTGCCTCTCCCGTCCCCAAGCACAGGTGGAGAAGAGTCACAGTTTCCAACTGTCTAAAAAGAAGCTAAAGCCCCCAGCAAAGAATGCCCTTTTTATTTGATCATTTGAGATCTGTACAAGGCTTTTCTCCAAGCATCCCTGTGTGTGTAATGCATGCAGAGAGAGAGCATCTTGTTTTTATGTTGTCTATAATAAATTATAAGTGTAACAGCGGGAGCTTTTTCAATACTATTTGTAAATGCAGCCAGAGGCTATTAAGTGATTGGTGTATCAAATAAATATAATTAGTAAATAGAAAAATAACATGTTTGTAAACTGCCTTTGGAAATATGTGATTAGACCAAAGACAATGATTTCTGCCAAAGCTTCTAAGTGTTTCCAAGAGATACCAGGAAAATAATTTAACAATTTTACAAAAATTGTTAAACAACCTTGAAAATTTTCTATGTAAGTCTGAGAAGAAGGTAAAATAGTTATTTAGTCCAAACTCCTTTTGAAGGCTTCATGTTGAAATTTTAAGTATGGGGGGCTATGCTTAAGTGTGTATCATAATTTTTCCAGGGGAGTTAAAATGTGCTTGATTATTGACTATAAGTTTTTAAATTGGCATTTGATGAGGTTAAAAAGGAGTTATAAATACACCTCCAAGTGCAGAGTGCTCTCAGGCTGCAGAGTTCTTCTCAATTAGTAACACTTAAAATTATTCCAGCAAGTCAATCAGTTTGGAAGGAGGTGAACTCATCTTGCCCTTCCCTCTTGCTGGCGTCGGGGAAAGGAGGCTTGCTCCTTCCCAGCAGTGTGCTCCTTCCCCCTCTGGCAACAGAAGCAGATAAGCCTCCCAAGCCCACTAATTTTTCCTCTAAGAGACACTTTTCATTTCCCCCTTATACTTGATTTCTCACACTCCAGCCTCTCAAACCCCAATCTATATTAACTACTCACTTCTATATGTGATTGCCTGGTAAAGAACCTAACATGCAATGCCATGCATACAAAAAGCCACAGATTGAAACCCTAACTGGCTTTCAAGAGTCTCCAATATTTTCTACCCACAGCTACATAACTGAATCTTCTGCTAACCCCGAATCTTCTCATCCTTAATGTCCCATTCCTGGGGTCACATCTCCATTCCACCCCTGTGCATACCTCCACTCTCCAGAGCATTCAGGGCTCTCCATCGATAATGACTCATCCTCCATGGCCTGGATTCATTCTCACTCGGCCAGACTTCTCCACACTCAGCTCAGCAGGCCTACCCTGGAATTTTGTGCTTTTATGGATTGTTCTGTGTTTCTCTTCATGTTGCTCTGTATATTCAGCATTCTCCTTGTCTTTCTAGACAATGCCAAAACTGGTGCTGAGCCAAGAGCATGTAAACAATGATGAGGATGAAGGAGGTGGAGGAGAGGGAGGAGAAGGCGAACAGCAACAAGGTGGCTGGCATTCTTGATTCTCTGTCATTGGAGGCCCTCTCCTTACCTATGTTAATAAATTGTTGTACTCAAGCCTCTCAATAACCACATGGGATGGATATGATTAAATACATCCTTCAAAACTTAGGAAGGTCAGTCTGATTGGCTAGTCAATCAAAGCTGAATTTCAAAGATGGTCAACATAATTATCCCTGAGTCATTAAACAGAGTGGTCAATAGGTATGTCTGGATTATATTCAGAAATACAGGGTCTAAATCCTGTGATCAGACCATTTGACTGAGTTTCATGAGCATTCATTTACTCATTCACTCAATATACATAAATTGGGCCCTTTCTGTATGCCACATGCTTATTTCCAGGTTGTATGGGGGGGGTAAAAATACATACGAACATACATACATACATACATGGCTCCTGTCCTCAAACTGCTCATAATCTTGACATTCTCCAAGAGTAAATCTTTAGTCTTATTTTCCATACTGTGGAGTCCAGGAAAGAAGAATGTGAGGCTGGAGAAAGAACATTTTAAAAACAATTGATACCTAATAGTCATTTAGGGGGCTGGATAAGCAAGGCCTGACAGTGGAAAGAATGATGAGAAAGGGAAAATTCTGTATGTAAGGGGGAAAAAATAGATTGGGTAAGTGACTATGAGAGCACTAATGGAAATTTCTGGAAAAGCAAAGACCGAGTAAAGATTTCTGGAAGAATAATCTCTGGTCCCCTGGGGCAGTATGCTAAAGCCCATATTTATCTGTCCATAGCAGAGGTGTGAACGCCTGCAAAGAGCTCAAGGCCAGATCAAATGAGACTGTGCTTCTTCCAGTTTGGGGGCCCCTGGGGATTACTTTAATACTGAGCACTTAGTCATCATGTTTGATGGCTTCAGCGGCCTCATTTATCAAGGATCTATAGTTAAATTTAATTTTCATGTGAGTGGAGGACAGCCATGGCAGCCGGGCTCCTTGTTGCTGATCTGCCCCCGTTGATGTCTTCTGAAGTGGAAATGATGGATGCCACATGTTCTGGCCGTGATTAAATTTGCTTTGACAAAGCAGCATGGAAATATGATTTTCAATAGACTTCTGCATTTCACCTAGTGCTGAGTAAACAGATACAGAACATAATGCTTGCACGGCTGTCAGGCCAGTAGCTAATTCATTGTGCCCATCTAATCAGGCTGTCCATTAAATTATTATTTGTCAATAACATGCAGGATCATTTTTGAAACTCTGAGGAATGGGAAGCTTGTTTTTAAGTAAATAAACGTAGAGAGCTTGACAACATCTGGGGTTTTTCCAAGGAAGGTCCAAATAACTCATCAGTCTCTAGGTCTCCATTCCCTTAAAGAATCAAAACACCTTTTGAGAAGTTTTTAGTTTCACTTCACTTGGCTCCCACTCCAAGTGCACACAACATCATCCAATTACAAAAGAATGAAGCTACAAACATTGACTCTTGAGCTCCTCAGTTTATCTTTAAAGGAGAATGAAGCAGAACATCACATTAACTATGCATCTTATGTTAGAGCTTTTAACCTCCTGCATCCAGACTCCTCCTGGAAAACACTTCCATTTTGGGAAAACACAAGGAAGAGCTGTCTCATCAGGTCAGCAAAAATGTCAGAATAGGTGACAGGGAATACTTGCTTCCTTTCCACCCTTGTGTTCAACCAATATCTAAGTAAAAAACCTGGGCTGCTTGTGCTATTAGAAAAGGGCCTCTATGTTATCCTGATACTCTTTCTCAGCCACCCGGATCCCAAACCCGAACCACCATTTTCAGGACTTTTCTATCTCCTAAAGTTTAGAACAAGTATTTTTCACCTCCTGTGAGCACTTCTTAGGACATCTGGGGCTTCTATCAATGCTGTCCTTCTGAACCAATTTTTTGCCCACCAGCCCAGAGTCACTGAATAGACTTGCTGATGGAACCCTTGCCATTTCATGATTGTTGAAGATCCACAGGTGTGCAACACACTCGATAGCCCACATTATCAGAAAGCAGTGGCACAAATTTCCTACACTCTCTATGCCTCATCATATTACTCATTGGGAAAGTCATCCGTATACCAAAGTGAAGTCACAAGGATAAAAGAAAGAAAATCTATGTGTAAGAAACCATTTTCCTTGTTTTTAGATGTCTCTTGTACTCCTCAATAGGAGCTCCTCTCTCTCAGAGAAATAGGGAAACCATCTTCAGTCTTCTTCCCACAGAAAAAGGTGACCACCTGGGGAGACCCAGCTGGTCTTTGGATCCAGCCTGAGATGGGCCCGACCATTGCTGGGCACATGAAGAGCTGGGATGTCTGGGATGGCCAACTGGTACTTATCCAGCTCACTGGCTCTTGAAGATAGGTAGAGAGGGAAGAGATCCCAGTAATAAAGCTGATATCAGACAGTTGTGCTCATTCCTGACAAGTGGACGGACTCAGGAGAAAAGCAGCAGGAACTCTGCATTACATGCATTGCCTCAACAAAGATGACTGGCCTCATGCCAGCCACCCAATTTCTAGTGGCTTTAAAAATCAAAAAAGGAATTCTTTAAGAAAAGGAAAAGTGATAATTTCTCTGCTATTGTCATTATCTCACCTAGCTCTTACAATGCCCAGGTAGGCAGATAGGAAAGGAAAGCGTCCATTCCACCTGAGGAAATGAAGTTTCATAGGTACATGGTGATTGGCCCAAGTTCACAAAACTAGTAGGATCCAGAATAAGAAGTCCAGGCTTGTAATGATTG
This sequence comes from Xerus rutilus, assembly GCA_028644305.1. Taxonomy (NCBI): domain Eukaryota; kingdom Metazoa; phylum Chordata; class Mammalia; order Rodentia; family Sciuridae; genus Xerus; species Xerus rutilus. Next base: position 130,392,492 of record CM053404.1, on the reverse strand, counting down.
TTCTTCCAAAGCGCAGCTGCAGACTGCTTTCTTACTGTAGGTGCACATCAGAGGGGTGGGATCTGGGTTCTGAAACTTGCTTCGATTTCTCAGAATAAGCTTTCTGTTCAGCTTCTGTGACCTCGGGCCACTGTGCTACTTTCCCTTAATCAAAAGTGTTTTGTTGCCAAAGCACTTGTGCCCTCAAGGAAGCTGGCATTTCCATATTGCTTGTTGTAAAGATGCCCAGAGGCTGGCCCATAACCCTGTCTTAGACAGAAGGACGATCTCAGCTGCAGAAGCACTAATGGATCAAGGTCCACCCTCTGTCCTGCTGACCTCCACTGGGAAAGCAATAAATCTAAGAAATAGTTAAAGGCTTAATGCAATGATCACAAATTGAAATTTATGCTAACAATATCAAACCAACACACAGAAAAAGGAGATGTTCCCAGAAAACTCTTCTAAACTTTGGGCTTGTAATGATCTTACAGGGACTTCTTGGGAAATAATCAAATATTTAACAGTATGTCTGAAAGGCAAAAAATGGACATCTGTAAAATCTGTAATCCAAACAAAATTCCATTTTCCTAAATATTGATTTTCACCAAGCCAGAAGAATTTGAATCTCCCAGAACCTAACTGTGGGGACAAGGTGGGAAGAGGGATTTACAAATATCTTCTTTGTTACAAACAAATTCATTGTTTATTAGGAGAACAACAAACATAATGATGACAGAGGAAAGAGGAGTGAGTGGAGGGGGAAACTATGAAGAGAGATGGAGAGACTAGAGATAAAGGCATGCTGAATGATACCCTGAGATTAGGCATTTATATGCAATGAACAATAATCAAATCCTCACTGCTCAAGAGTATAGTCGATGGACCCAATGGTGTATGAAACTTCTTAGAAACACCAAATCATCAAATCTATTAAAACAAAATTTGCAATTGGACAAGACCCCAGATGACTTCAATGCACATTAAAACATAAGAAGCATCTGGGCGCGGTGGCTCAAGCCTGAAATCCCAGCACTTAGGGAAGCTGAGACAGGAGAATCGCGAGTTCAAAGCCAGCCTCAGCAATGATAAGGCGCTAAGCAACTCAGTGAGACCCTATCTCTACATAAAACACAAAATAGGGCTGAGGATGTGGCTCAGTGGTCAAGTACCCCCGAGTTCAATCCCCAGTACCAAAAAAAACAAAAACGAAAACAAAAACATAAGAAGCACTTGCTGGTCGTGGTTGTAAAAACAGAGATTGATAGCATCAGTTGTATTTCAAGAGGGACATAGAAGATTGACAACAGTTTAAGGATAAATTATCAATAAGGAAAACCACAGCCAGGGCAACCAATTGGGATTTTTATTGTATTGGTGCAGGTGATTGATGATAAATGCCAAATTGTTACTGGAAATAGAATAGAGGGAATAGATTTGAAAGACATCAGAAATCAAAGAATGGGTTTGGAGACTGATCAGCTAAAGAACATCTGTGTAAAGGAAGAATTAAAACCAAGTTGGAAGGCTTCTGACTTGGGTCACCTGTCAAATAAGGGGTTGTTCATTCTGGATTCACAGAACCTATTCCATAGCAGCATAGAGAAGGCACATGCTACATGTGAGTTGAATGAACACACGCACTATCTTGTCCACAGGATTTCAAACTACATTCCATGAATCCCTGGGATCTAAAGAGGTACTTTAGAACCATCATGGTGGGAAAAAGGAAGTCAGAAGGCAGTGCTCCAAGTCCTTACTCCAAACTTCATTTGCAAAACAAACAAAAACAACAAATTCATCATATTTCTTGTCTTTCAAATTTCAAACTAGTTGACTGAAGATCAGGCCCATCTCTAATTTCTGGCCTCTTACCCTCCATGTACTTAGGTTCATGTTATTCCTCAAGGTATTGAAACAAATAGCACTTGATGACCCTTGGTCTTACTCTCAGCAACTTCTGGAATAATAAATGGGAGAGGTGAGCATTGCTTAACATTTGTTCTTAGATAATTAAATGGTAAGGGTGAGCTCATCTAAATTTTTGCTAAGGAAATAATTCAATAGAAGAAAGCCATTATAAATGTAAATATCTCCATGATTTATCTACAATATTAAAAATAAAGTCAACTAATTATTTTACAAGCAAAAATCATAAATTTAATTATGGCATATCTATTTTATAGAGTAATATGCAAACCTGAAAATGACACTTATTAAGATCAGGCCTTCACATGACAGGTTTCTAATTTGAAAACAAATAATGATGAACATAAAATGTAATGTCCTTAATGGTAGCAATTATATAATCCATACATGCATATGACCAAAAAGTAGACAGGCACATGTATAAATAAGAATGAGGTAGAATATTACAGACATTTGAATCATCAGTAAGTTTCAAAAGTTCTACCTTCTAATTATATTCTGCATTCAATGAATGCATACCATAACTAGCACAACTACCCTGATCCAAGACTCCTTCTCTCAACTGGAGCATCTTCACTGACCTTCACACACCACCTCTTGAAATACATTCTTGTCTTCAGTGGCTACAGCAATATTCTGTATAAAAAATTAGATATTATCATACCCTATGCCTAAATTCTACTTTAACTTCCCAATATTTAGGGTACAACCACAAATTGTTACTTCAGATCAAGAGTCCTCAACTGGGCCTAAGGGACTCTTTAAATCCCTAAAAATTATTGAGGATCCCAAAAAGCTTTTGTTTATGTAGGTTATACCTACTAATACCCACACTATTTGAAATTAAAACAGGAATATTAAGAACATTAATTTGTTTATAAATAGCAATAGTAAACTAATTTTATATTAACATAAGTAGTATATTTTTATGATTAAAAACTCATACTAATATCCCTTCCAAAAATCAGCAGAAAGAATGTTATTGTGTTATATTTTGCAAATTTCTTTAATGTTTGGCTTAATAGGAGATAAGTGGATTATCTTAACTGCTTCCGCATTCAGTCTGTTTTGATACATTATTTTGGTTGAAGGATATGTAGAAAATCTAGCTCCCACCAAATTAGAGGAAAAGGGAGGATATTTTAACAGCATTTTCAGAGAATTGCTAATAGATTTCTTTGGTATTACATGCAAACTTGGGAAGTAGTAGTGTCTTTAAGGTTAGTTATGACCTGAATTTCATATGTTGTTATGGTAAAATACATTCATCTATCTCACATTTTGATGAATCTTTTCCCAGGAATATTTTTTTTTGTAATAGGGATTGAACCCAGGGATACTTTACCACTGAACCACATCCCCTTATTTTTTTATTTAGAGACAGTCTCACTAACTTGCCAAGGTTGGCCTCACACTTCATTTGCTGATACTACCACAAAACTCATCAGTGAAGTCTTTGATTATAGGGTACCTGCCAAGCTCAGGGAGGCTAATCTAGGTTTTTCTAAAACTTCTAACTTTCTCTTAGGAGTCGAATCTTGTCATTAGCAACAAATAATATCCTTTGTTTTCCTCGATTAGGATCACTTTAGAAGTAATAGGTTTGTTTTTGATAAAATATCTACCAAATAACCTGAATCTGAATAATCACAATTTGTAAGAGTATTTCAAGTCAGATGCTATTTGGTGAGAAACACTGCTGGTTAAGCTGACAAGTCAAGTGCCCACTGCTTTACCCCCGATAACCATTCTGTCCGGATAAGCAGCAGGAGTGCTTAATGTGTATTTCCCATTTCATTACAAAGAATGTTAAGAAGATGTGTACTCACAGCTCAAGATTTAATGCAATTAGTAATTTTACTGCTTCCTCAAGGTCATTCTTAAGTGAACCAGGCATTGTGGGTACTGGTGCTGAATGGCAATGAAGAATTCAGGGACCGGCAGAGTTTAGTGTCCCCATCTTGATAGGCACATGGGCTCCGCCATCGCCTTCCATCATCAGTGCAAATATTAACACAGTAAAATAGTTTTGACCTTGCAGACACCCTGATGGTTCTCAGGATTCCCAGGGGTCTGTGAATCACACTTTGAGAACAACCCTGCCTTCCTCACCAAGGTATCTCCTCTCCTCTCTGCTCCTCCCACACTGGCTTCCTTGTTACTTGAACACACCGAGTGAGCTTCTTCCTGCCCCATCTGCACTTTCTTCTGCTGGATGACGATACGCCTCCCTGCCAGGTTCAACTGGCTTGCTCCTTCTTTCTCCTCCCAGTCTATGAATGTGATACCTCCTCCAAGAGGCCCTTCCTGGTCCCTCCTCTGCAAGAAGCTCCAACTTTCCCAGCAGCACCTTACGGAATTCTACCCCTATCCTGCTTCAGCTTCTTCCCAACATTCATCATAACTAAAATGACATTATATATTTATTTGCTTACTTTTTGTTTATTTCCCTCACTAAAATATAAGCTCATGAGAGTGAAGACTTTATTTGCCAGTACAGCTCTAATAAAGTACTGAATACATTTTTTTATCCTATTAAAATGAACTTGTCATTTAAAAAAAATCTCCTAAATGCTCTTTCTACATTATTGTATAAAGGAAAAATCTTCTAAGTCAGTGCTGTCCAATAAAGATATAATATGAGCCACATATGCAATTTTGAATCTCATATTTAGTCACACTAAAAAATGAAAAGAAACAAAATAATTTAGTGAAAACAATTTAATGATTCCTCAATTTAACCCAATGTATCTAAAACATCAATTTTGATATATAATGAACATAAAAATGATCAGAGTAACTTCTCATTTTTCTTAATAAATCTTTGAAATCCAGTATTTATTTAAATGTACAAAGAATATCCATTCAAATTAACCACATTTAAAGTGCTCAGTAGCCATTTGTGATTAGTAGAACATGTCCTGAAGAGCATAATCTAAGGCGATATGGGAAAGTAGATCACACCACCAGCTTTTCCCACACTTAATAAACTAGTAAAAAGTTATGGACAGTAGCAGTAGTAGTAGTAAGAATAACAGCAATAATTACCTGGAGCAACCAAACAAGGGAAAAGTCCAACTTAATACCACAAGTTTTGTAAACATAGTGGCCATTAATGAAGCAAAAAATGGTGTCACAGCTCCAGACTTCAAGACACCCCTGCTCTAACCTTTGGAAATGGTACTGGGGAAAGAAGGTGAGTTACCAGTTCAGAAAGGATTAGAACAAGGAAGACAGCAGGCAGCCCAGCCCTTAACAATCACTGCTACATATCAGCAGAAATAAAGTAACTGCTCCACAGCACCACACTGATGAAGGCATAATTTTAAGTTTCTACACAGAATCCAGAGTGACCTTTCCAAAATGCAGTTCTGATCATGGCACTTGCCTACTTCAAATCCTTCACTGATGCATCTTTCCTCAGGATAAATCCCAGGCCTGTCGGCTGCACATTACACAGGTTCCTTGGGGTTGAGCTCTATGTTCTCCCTGGGTCTTTACCCACCTTCCTCTTCCTACCTTCCTGTGCACCATACCCAACAAAATGCAGTTCCCTGAATCAGGAATCTCTGTACCCTTAGCTGAATGACTCGATCTTCCCAGAATGTACTATATCTTCCTTTGGCCTTGCTAACTCCAAAATCATCCAATTTTAGCTCAGCAACTTAATGAAAACTTTTCCCCTTCACTGAGTTTGTCTAATGATGTGTCCCTGTGTTTGCACAATGTCCTGGGAATGCCTGCAGCTGATGCATCCATAGTGCTCTAACTGTGGCTTTACTTGGATATCTTCCAACTGAAGTACAAAATCCTTGCAACCAGAACATTGTCTTTATGATAACGCAATCTCTGTCACCAGAGCCTAAAACAATGTCTGGTTCAATAAGAAGTTGTAGAACAAGTGAATTAATAATGTTTAAACTTGCTATCATTTACCGGTGCTCCTATGCTCATAAGTAAAAGGAACATGATGCGAGAAACCTGATACAAAACAAAAACATCCTAACTAGACAGATAGTAATTCTTGACGTTCTTTCAAAGTCACAGATTATAGTTGAAATACTTGATAGCAAAACAGATCACTAAAGACCTGAAATTGAACATGTTGTATATGTATGTGTTTAACATTGAAATACTAGGAAGTTGCCCAGAGCTTTTATTTCAGTATATTGTCATTAGCTAGTATACCCTGTTGGTTATTTAAACCAAAGCAAATCTTCCTGGGAAAGCCCCAGGGTAGCTACAAAGTTCAGAGTCTAGTGGTAATCATGAGGGGTGGGTAGTGAAACAGAAAATGGAACAGATTTTCATAGAAATATACCAGTCCCTAACCTCCCATCTCTATCTTAGCAGGCACCAGTGATGAGCATCTCAGAACTCACCTCTAGATAAAATAAACTAAATAAAACTTCTCACCCCCTTTTTTAACAAAAATTAAACAATTTGTAGAAAAGTGGTACTGGTAGAGTGAGGGGTTCAGGTCAACTTCCCAGTCTCTATTTCTCCTACTTGGGTATTTCCCATCCAAATGTCCTAAATTTAATTAATGTTGGAGGAAACATGATTCAGGTAACAAAAATCTTTTTAAAAAATGAATTGTTATCCTTGTAGAGGTTGAAGGAAACTCTGGCACCATCAAATGAGAATAGGATATGTTATGTCTCCAAAAGCTTCTCTACGATGCAGGAATGTTCAGAGGTGAAATGATTGAATTTGGAGAGCTGTAGCCTATTTGGTCCATTCAAGTTTGAATGGACCGACTGGGTGTTAACTGCAGGCAGGTGGGTGTGGGTGGAGGAGGTGGGTCACTGGGGGTGTGCCCTGGAAGGATGCACTTTCCCTGAAGCCTCTTCCTCACTTGCCCCCACTTCTCTCTTCATTCTCTATTTTCTGGATTCCAGGAACAGATCAGTGCTCCTCCACTGTGCCCTTCTGCCATGATGTCCTGCCTCACCTTGGGTCCAGAGCAATGGAGTCATCCCACCAGAGTTGAACCTCTGGAACCAAGAGCCAAAATAAAGTTTCCCTCCTCTAAGTTGTTCTTGTTGGGTATTTGGTCACAGCAATGCAAATCTGACCAACACAGGATGTTATGATAAGGAATCATATGCAAACAGGAAAAATCACATAATTATCTTTTATTATTAAAATATATAATTATCAAGATAAAATTCAAGTAATTAAGGATAATGTTTAGAAGATTAGTGTGGAAACAGAAGGAAAGGGAAATAAAGCATGAGAAAAAAGTTAAGAAGGGAAGAGATTCAATGTAGGAGAGCCAATATAGATTCAATAAAAGTTCCAAAGGAGGAAGGTGAAAAATGTTGGGGAAATATAAATAAATAACCAAAGAAAAATCTTAATCAGAACTAAACTTAAAAAGATCTAGTATTTTGGCCCATCCTTTTGCAATTTCAGGACAATCAGGATTAGCAGGAAATCCTAAGAGTGAATACCCAGAGAAAAATAAAACACAAAGCTTATCTACAAAGTAATGAATGTTAGACTTCTCCCAATCAACACTAGTGCTAAAAGGCAATGAACGATGCATTCAAAGGACTGAGGGGACAAGCCATTTTCCTACAAGGCCATGACAGCCGGATTATCTATTAAGCATGAGGATAGAACATTAACACGCTCAGGGATTCTTGGACTCCCAGGCACCCTTTCAGGAGTTATGATGACGATGGGACCTGTGCTGCTCGCCGTATTAAAAACCACAACCCTCAGTAAAAAGATAGGAGCGGTCAAAGCACACACAGACACAGAGGAACCTTAAATGAGTTTTGCTGAGTGAAAGACGTCAATCCAAAAAGGCTATATGCTGCATAATTCCAGCTATGTGGCATTCTGGAACAGACAAAACTAGAGAGACAATAAAAAGATGAGCGGTTGCCAGGCATTCTGGGCAAGGAGAGAGGGAGGAATAGGGAGCATGGGGATGTTCAGGCAACAAAACTAACCTGAATGAAGCTGGAATGGCATATAAATGACATTATACATTTGTCAAAATCCATAGAAGGCACACTGTATAAGAATAAACCTTTAATGTGAAGTGTGGATCGTAGTTATACATATATAATATCTCTATATATACATATAAATGTATAAACATAAAACTACAAGAAAAACAGGGGGAAAGGTAGTACATGGGAATGCTGTATTTTCTGCTCAGCTTTTCTATGAATCTAAAGCTGCTCTAAAATATGATCTATTAATTTTCTTTGTAAATCCACAACTGTGTCCCCATCAGCCCTGGTAGTCTCCATTAGTCCGATCTATATTGTTTTTCCCTCTGTAGCACTCATCACTATCTAACATGTCTATGTGATTCACTCATTTTTTATTGTTTATTTTGTTTTCCTGACTACAATGAAAGTTCCATAAAGATAAAGATTTTGTCTGTTTTAAGCGTAAGTGTATCATAAGAACCTATATATAGCAGTGTCTGGTACAGGATAAGTGTCCACAAAATACTCATTGTGTAAATATAAGAACAAAGTAAAAAAAATATTTGGAAAGAGACATAAATGAAAATTGCTCGCTGAAAGGTTTCCACAAGCTTGGAGAGAATCACAGCCATTGAGACAGGGGATGGGCAGACTATAGCAAGAATGGCTTGGCATAAAGTGGATTTGGGAAAACACTCATGCTGGGGTTATTCTTAACCCTAGTGATACAATAAAGCATATTTTTAAAACATGATTATGAATAACCCCCCTAAAATTAAACAATTTACTCATGGAAGTCATAAGAAATGAAATAAAATGTGGCGAGCTTTTGAACATTCAAGTCAAATTGAGAGTGCATTGGACCTTGAAGTGTGGGAAATATTCTTTCTCAAGAAAAAGATGAGAAATATCATCTTCCATATTTGTACAGGATCAAGTCCTTAGTGAACCACATATGCACAATGATGAACCTATAGGCTAACCTATAACCTATAGGCTAAGAACTTCTTAAATAATTATAGGACTTTCTTTTGGACAAAATATCCATGTTATGGTTACAGAACACAATAACTTTTATAAGTCTTGACAATATGAAAATAATGGTAAAGCTGATAGTATCTGGGAGTTAGAAGAAGAGATGGAGACAAGTCCAATGTGGTATTTCCTTTAGCTTTCATAGTGAGGAGTCATGAAACATCACTTAAGCTTGATGGAACAGAAATTGAGGTTCAAATAGATTATTAAATGGTAACCAACAGAATTACTAAACCTAATAACAAAATTATCATCAGTTTGGAGATGCAGAGGGAAGACAAGAAAATCAATAATTCATCTCTTTTCATTTTGAAGGGTCCAAAAGTAGCATCTAAATGTTCCAAGACAGAAATCATATCCCTATTATTTAGCATTATTCAGTTACCCATTACCAGATCAAGACAGTAATTTAGTTGATGTTTAATGACTCACATGGTGGGATACAACCCATTTGGCCTGATTTCAGAGATTGTGCTTGTACCCCTTATGTCATATCATCTCCTAAGTGATAAACAAAGAAATGATGCCTCACCAAATAAGTTTAAACCAACCAAGGGCAGAATATTTGTTACTCATCTTTATATTCTGTGCATTGACCATCTCATTACAAGGCAATTCTCATTGCTGGAACCCAATAACTGTCCACAAGTTGAACCCAAAGCCTCCATCCATTTGGTCCTCTGTTCCCGCAGTGGTAGGTTAGCTTCCATGAGAGCTCAGTTTAGATAAAGCCATTCAAAGAACAGAGACAAGACCTAGCCCCCCAAAAGCCAATGTCTGCCATACAATTTGGGGGAAGTGCACAAGCCACTGAGAGAAGGCATAGTCTTCTAGGAGGTGCTTTGAAATACTGCACCAATCTCCTACCAACAATTAGGAAAAGGTCAGAGTTAATGAGAATTGAGACCACCAGTCATTAAGCAAGTGACTTGCATGAGCTTAACCTTGTTTTAGACTGGGAGGTTCCCTATGCTTTTCTCTGCCCCCAAGAACACACATTCTGAAAGCCAGAGAGAATGAACTCCATTACCTTGTGCTAAGTAAATAGCTTTTAAACAAGTGCTTTGTCATTTTAGACAACTTACCAATAAAAATGGTAAAATAGAAAGCACATATTTGGATCATAAACTCTCTCTCTATTCTAAAGTCTTTTCAGCCAAAATATGAAAATAAATGTTTTCTAAAGGCTTGTACATTGAAAGTATAGGGATAGTGTTCCAGAACACAAAAATCTGTTCTTTATAGAAATAAGTGAAATGATTTTAGCATGAATGCTGCTTCATAAAACATGAGGACTATAAGATGACTTTGAATGAAGAATAGGCATTATAAAAGAGGTCTAATAAATAAGAAGTTCAAAAGTGCTTGTAGATAATTCCTTTTTACCAGGTAGGTACTTTTAATAGGACATATAGATGAACACTTAAATTATTGCTGTTTTAATCTGGACAATCCAATGTTTACAACTGACATATCTATTTTATTATTCACTTAAGATAAGTAGCTACTTATGCCAAGCAAGCAATAAACAAGATTGCTGGCAGAATTTATTTATTTTTCTATCTTAGAAGGGTGGAGAGGAGTGGCAGATCTGTACACTGGACAGTGTTCTTTTGTGATATTTTGTGATATAAGGCAGATTAAATAAATAATACTTATTTTATGATAATCGTGCTCTAAGCAACTTAACTAGTACTATTCCAACTACTTCCCATAAAAAAAGGGAATAAGGATCAGTTTCCAGGTATGTCCATTACCTAAGGTAAGACATATTTAATTACTACTTGGCTAGTCTTAATTGGAGAAAAATTCATAATGTTCTGAGTCTCATTGCTTTTATATTTATAGAAATCTTTCATTTTAATAAAAAAATATTTAGGAGATAGTGTCTCCTCCAAGGTAAGGAAGCATTTTAAGGAAACTCAAAATGATCAGAGAAAAGAGAAGATTTATAACAGGTACCTGGGCCAGTTAAGTTATCTAAGCTCCTGTGTCAAGGGAAATATAAAGGCTCAGATTGCTGTCCCCTTGTCCTGTGTCTGTGTCCAGGACACAGACCGCCTCAGGAGGACTATATTTCTCTACCCTACTGTTGTCAAGATGATCACATGATTTCTTTTGGCCAGTAGAATGCTAGCCCTGAACAAGTCTTCTTACCCCTCTGGAGCTTGCAACCACTGCCATAAAAAGAGCAGGTCCCAGGTATCTCACTGGACCTAGAAGAGTAATAAATATGTGGAACAGACCTGAATCTTACCAGAGCTTCTCAAGAAGACCAGATGAGCCCAGACCTGACCACTGAGCTCCAGACAACCCATAGGCCCATGTATGAGAAGCAATGCTTATAGCTGCATGCACTAGATGTGGGGATAGCTTGTATACTGAATTGTTGTGGCAATAGCTGAGGCTAACACCTAATCATTTAAAAAACTACTTAGGTTTCCAATCCACCAAAACCAGAGTAAAGGTAATTCTTTTAAATGTATTCACTGAGGTTCTAATGAAGATGATGACTCCGAAACAATAGGGTTCTTCTGTTATTTTACCCTGTGCATAGACAACTGAAAATACAAATTAAGACTTTATTAAAAACCAGTGCCTATTTAAGAGCATTTAAATTTCAAAAAATATATCGGGGATAAAATATGTTTTGAGATTTGTGATCACTCGATATGTAATCATTTAACAGATTATTATTGTGCATTTGTGAAGTGATCAACAGTTGGTGGGAATATAGAAATGAGAAGTATAGGTTAAGTCAACAGAGCATTGCCAACCAAATAATAACCATGATATAAGTGTTAATGCTATTATTTTCTTTACCATCATCATCTAGATAAATAACAGAATGCACTATAATGTCCACGCAATCCAATACCTGCTAAAATGGAATTCTGCACAGCAACAGGAGTATACAGCACAAAGAGTCCCTATCTGCCTTAGCAACTCTGACCAATGTCTTAGAGGAGGTAGCATTAGAGGTGAAAGAAGGATGAGTAACTCAGAGTTTGAAAACACAAGAGAAGGAAAAAGACATTCTAGAAATATAAGGGCACAGAATACAAATGCACTCAGCATCTGTAGGAAAGAACAAAGCAGAAGCAACTCTACAAAAAATGAACAAGGGCTGGGCACGGTGGTGCATGCCTGTAATCCCAGTACTTCCAGAGGCTAAGACAGAAGAATCGCGAGTTCAAAGCCAGCCTCAGCAATGGCGAGGTGCTAAGCAACTCAGCAAGACCCTGTCTCTACATAAAACACAAAACAGGGCTGGGGATGTGGCTCAGTACCCCTGAGTTCAATCCCTGGTACAAAAAAAAAAAAAAAAAAGGTGAACAAGGCTGTCCCTTAAACCCATTGTAACCAAGGACCTTGCTAACTCAGTGCCTCCAATTATAGTTCAATCCCCACAGCTCAGACTAAGAGTGCTCTCCTGGTGGGCTCCATAGTGTTTCCACAAATCTCTCTCTTCAAGTCTTATAAAGAAATTGCAAGAAATTCCATATATTTTAATTTCTATTAGAGCTGCATGCTAGCAGTTCACTCAAGTTGTCAACTATTTGGTATTCACAAGTGAACGTTATATTATTCTTAAAGTTAGCAATGACTCTGGTGAAGGAGTGTAGGGAGGGGCACCCACTGCCAAGCTCCTACCTCCGAGGCAAAGGTGTGCATAAAGATAGATCGAATTCTTGCCAATTTCAGAAAAGAAACTGTTTTTAGTACATAATCATTGTTGCCTTGAGGTAGCTCTGGCTTTCGATCACTATTCTAGGTTTTATTATAAGTTACTATTCGTTTGCCTGCTTCAGGCTTCGTACTTTTTCCCTGAGCTGCTAGTAGGCAACATCACTTGCATGCCTAACAGAATTTCCAATTTAACTTGTCAAAAGTCAAACTCTTTGATTAATAGCTCCTCCTTGAAATAACTAAGTAAATAAATAATAGATGCCTTACAGGTGATTACTGTATTAGTCTGCTTGGGCTGCCATAACAAGTACTACAGACTGGGCGGTTTAACCAATGGAAATGTGTTTCTCTGGTGGGTGGAAATTCAAGGTCAAGGTGCCAGCAAGGTAGATTTCATTCTGAGGGCTCCTCTCTTCTCTTGGCTTGTGGTCACCCTCCATCTTCCTGTGCTCACATGACCCCTGTAATGTGCACATGCAGAGAAAGAAAGAGAGGGATCTTCTTCTTCCTATTATCTACCAATCCTATCATATTAGGGCCAACCCCTATGACCTTATCTAAACATAATTATTTCCTTAAGGCTCTATCTCAAAAACAGTTGCACTGGAGATTGGAGGATTAACACATGAATTGGAAGGGGGACATAATTCGGTAGGTGGTGTCACCATTCACCCCAAAATTCACACCCAGAAAAATTCCTGAAATTAGACTTCTTTCAAACTTTCAGATCTCAAGTCCTGCTGGCTCTACCTTCAATATAAAGTCCAAATCCAGTACGCTCTACTCTGCTCTGCTCCCATCGGCCCAGCTCAGGTTGGAATCAGATTATTATAATTATTTCCTATTGGGTTCCCAGTCCCCATCCACACCTGCCCTCTTGACACTATTCTCTACACAGAAGTCAGGACGATCCTCTGAGTAATAATCATGTCGTGCCTCTCCACTACTCAGAGCCCCATGGCTTCCCACCCTATGGAGAGTGAAGTCCACATCCGTACCATATCCCCAAGGGTCACAATCAGACCCTGACCACCCTTCTGACTGCATCCCCCTTACTCTCCCCTCACTCACCTCTCCAAAACCACACTGCCCTTTCTACTCTTTCCTACACACTTCTGGAACATTCCTGGCTCAGAGACCCAGTACCTAGTCCCTCTCTGCTTGAAAACATTTCCCCAAAGAGTGACATGTCTGTTCCTCATTCCATCTCAGCAACATACTCCTCCTAAGATATCCTCCTCAGGGAACCGCTTTCTTCATCACCCTATTTAAAATGTGTGTTCCCACAGTAGTTTTCATACCTTACATTATATACTTATGTTTATTTGTTTATGATCTATCCACCCCCCACTAGAATGCAAGCTTTACAAGGCAGGAGGGTTCTCCTCATTCCTCCTCCTCTTTCTCTTCTCCTTATTATTCTTTTCCTCTTCTTTCTACTCCTTTTCTGCCTCTTTCTCCTCCTAACTCAGTATATTCCCTCTGTCTAGAACAGTGCCTATAACATACTATCTATTTAATTGATCAATATCAGATAAATGGATGGATTTAGGTTATTGCAGTCTATTGGTTAGTCTTACTACATGTAGTTAGTTATACATATTACATCATCATTCTAACCTACAATTTTCCAGTAACTGAACTTGACATACCTATGGGCTATGTTTCAATTGTTAACCATCCAATTCCTTACTCCAAAACTATGTTAATCAGCTTCTCATGACTATTTTTTTAAAAAGCCTGAGATAATCAACTTATTAAGAGAAAAGGTTTACTTTGGGTCACAGTTTTGGAGGTTCTAACCCATGATCGATCGGCTCCACTGCTTTGAGCACAGGTTGAGGCAGCACATAATGGAAGGAATGCCCAGTGAGACAAAACCACTTACGTTATTTCCAGGAAGAAAAAACAAGGAATGTGCCAGGGTTCAACAGCCTCTTTTGAGGGCATACTCCCATGACCTAAGGTACCCCCACTAGGCCCCACCACCCAATAGCACCACCCTGAGGACCAAGCTTTAGCATATGAGCTTTTGCAGGACATTCAAGATCCAAACTATAGCAAAAAGTAAACATACAAACTGAAACATCCAATTTCCTCACTCCTAAACTGAAAATATAATTCTTACACTCCCAATTTGTTCATATGTTATCACTGTATTGTTGTAGTGATTTTTCCATCAGAAAGTAGAACCTATGAATATGGACCTCAGATAAATGTGTAAGAATCACGGTGTTAGACTGTGATAGAAAAACTCTCAGCAAAAATGCTGATGAGTCATCCTTGGTAGTTGCACACAAATGTGCTCTTTTTACACAAGTGTGGTTTGTGGAACACAAGTCACATCCTTGATAAATACATCTGCTATATAACAGGAAACCCAGACTAAGATGAGAGGTGCACTCCTCAGACCACAGGCAGGATGACGCAGGATGCCTGCGCTCTCCACGCTCGCTGCACAGCTTGTAAGAAAAGGGCAGGGATCCTTGGCCTTGAGAATGACATCTAGGGTGGAGCCGCACAGGACACATGGGTGAAGGTTCTGGAAGTCACGAGGACAGACCACAGACGGTCAGAGAAAGCTTGCTGGAGGAGAAACCATGCCACACATCTGCTCCTACTGTATCCCCACCCCCCAGCTTTGCCTTGGGGAGAACATGACATACATAGGAGACAGACCGACAGAGACAGACACACAGGAGCCACAGGACTGTGACAAGTCGCCATGACCTAAAGAGCCGCTCTGAGCCATAGAAACCCCTTCACCTCTGGATCTAAAAGGAGTATCCCAAATGAGATGGGGCGAGAAGAGGTGTCAGACTGTTCCAGCACTCTGCCACCCAGCTGCATCACCAGAGTGTTCTCCTTCAGCAAATAGCTGACCCCTCACCACATGAGTCATCCTCTAAAAGGATCCAGGAGTGCAATTATGCATCAAATCTTAAAGAAGCAATAGCAAAGGCCGCTTGGACACACATTACAAGGCCATATCTAAGGAACAGATGCAGAGCACAGATAGTTCTCTGTTGCCTCAGAGAAATTATAAACGGTATGATGGCTCTGAAGAAAAGAGCCCAGAAAGAACACAAGAGTTCAAAGAGCATTGAAGACAATACAAGGAAATAAAAAGTAGGCTGGCAGAGCTCAGACAAGAAGTAGCAGGTAAAGGCACATAAAAAGTTACAAAAGTTAGAATCGATACACCTCAAAAATGTCACAATCATGGTGAGATTACATGAAGTAAAATGGGAATTGGCAAAGATTTTTGAGTGATTAAGGTAATAAGCACAGACATAAAAGGAGAGAAATCTCTAAATGTGTATTATTGGTATTCAGAAAGAAGAGAACAGGAGGAAAATAAATGGGAAAAAAAGTTCAAAGATACAGAAAAAAAAAAAACTTCCCTAAAATAAAGATTCAAATCTTTAGATCTTGCCCCAGAAAGATCAAGGCCAAAGTCCATTGTGGAGAGTCACTGAACTTCAAGGGTAAGGAGGGGTACAATAGATATCTAATAAAGGAGAGTAAAGGAAGGCATTTAAAAGGAGAATCAAAGAGTTTGATCTCAGACTTATCCAAAGCAATACACCCAGCTCTGCAATAGTGTAAGAGTCCATAGGATTTCAAGGGAAAGGAAAGGTTTTCTACAATAATTTTGAATCATGCAATTAAGAGTATCAGAAAGATATTCTCAAGTTTATAAGAACTATGGGAAGATAATTTCCATTTAAGTTTCCTTAAAATCACTGAACAGCATAGTAGCTGCTGCTTCTGCACTGGAAAACTTGTCCATACTGTAAGAAACCACATCAACAAAATCACGAGAAGTTAAAGATCAGGGAAAACAGAACAAACAACCTGTATTATTCATAGATGATATAATTGTCCACACAGAAAAACCAATAAAATCAGCAAACTACTGGAATTAATAAGAGGGTTCTATGAGGTTGACAGATACAATATCAACTTATAACAACAGTGAACTAGAAGATATAAATACAAATTAAGAAACCATTCCCAACAAAAGTAAGCTTATGAAGCTTATAGAAATTTTTAAATAATTCATAATTTACTTATGTAGAAAACTTTTAACCTTATTGAAGGACCTAAAAGATATAATACATGGTCTTGAAGTGGGAACATTTGATATTAAGAAGTTATCAATCATTCCCTGATAAATCAAAAGTGCAATATAACCACAATTCACAATCCCAGCTAGATGTTTGGAGGATTTTGATAAACTCATCAAAATTATTTTATAATTTTGATCAAAATTCCAAAAATAGCCAATTCAACATTACAAAAGAAAAGTAAAAACATAGTAATTGCCCTAAGAGATACTTTTTTTTTTTATTTAAATGCATTTCAAGTCATAGTACATAACCAGATCTCTGTTTTTCCATTTCTCTGATTGCAAACCAAATAAAGTCACAACATTAGAGTCTTCATAGATGTGCCAGGGGTAGTAAAGACCATCTCAAATAACCTAAGAGATACTTTTAAAACACACTGAAGTCATGGCATAAAATACAATATGACACTAGAGCAAGACAAAAGGACTACAGAATAGATATCTTTTTTTTTTGGTACCGAGGATTGATTTCAGGGGTACTTGACCAGTGAGCCATATCCCCAGCCCTGTTTTGTGTTTCATGTAGAGACAGGGTCTCACTGAGTTGCTTAGCGCCTCGCCCTTGCAGAGGCTGGCTTTGAACTTGCAATTCTCCTGTCTCAGCCTCCCAAAGTGCTGGGATTATAGGCTTGTACCACCACGCCCAGGCAGAATATGATATCTTTTTTTACATGATAAAGCTGGTGCTTTAAGTCAATTGAGAAATATTAATTTATCTAGCAAATAAAATTGATAAAATCAATTCACTATATGTATAAAAATAAAACTACTCCTACTTAAGAAGGCATACAATTGTGCACTTCAAACCAAAATGTGTGAATTAAAGCAATAAATTTAATATCAAAATGGATGAGGAGCATATTATAATAACCTTAGAATACAGAAGGACTTCTATCTAGCCCTCCAGGCACTGACTGGAAGCAGCTTTGATGGATTTGATTAAACAACACAAAGCAAGAATTTCTGTTCAACTAAGGATATCATCTGCAAAGTTGAACAAACAGTACAAGACAGATTGGGAGTTGTTTGTGGTCTATACCAACTAGACAGTCATATTTAGAAAGCCCATGAATCAAAATCAAACAAAAATTTAAAAAACTCAAATGTACTGGTAGTTAGAGAAATTCAAATTAAAATAACATTGAGCCATTATTTTAAAGCCAGCAGACTGGTAACAGTGGTAAGAGGTCTGATGTCACTATTGGAGGGCTATGGAAATCCTTGTGTGTTACTGGTCATGCTCACATAACTGCAGACATTCTGGAGCACAGACAGGGATTCATAAGGCTCTTTTTAGCCTTGAAAGTGTCCCATTTTGGACAATAAATTACACTGAATACTATACACTGATGAAAGCATTAAACTAGATTATGTGCACAGAAATAAGGATAAAATCTAAAAATATCCCATAGAGTAAAAAAGCAAAAAATTCAATGAGGTCCCTAGCACATGTCACATAAGGTAAAATGACACTTCCTGCTTTACAAGAAAGCCAAGAGATAGACGCCAAACGCATAGGAGGGATCACCCGTGGGGTGGGTTGAGATGACTGACAACTGGGAATAAAAGATAATTAACAACAACAATAATAATAGAACAATGCTAATAATTTTTAAAAAAGGATTGTGTCACATGAACTCAGAAGTAGGAACAATGTATTCTAGAACTGAGATTTCAAACTGATACAGGGGCTTCAGTTTAACAGACCCAGCTTGTTTGATAAATCAAAACAAAAATGAAAATTAGAAAACTGGTAATAGAAAGACTTGAGCACTCTCTTAATTTAAATATCCAATAACAATAATGAAATCATGGGGATTAATATCACCCAGAAAAAAGTAAATGTTACAAGCCTCAATCATGTAAAACATAATCATGTAACTAATAAAAATAATGGGTGGAGACTATCAAAGGGTAAAATTGTGCTGACCTCCTCATCTTTCAAAGCAGGGAGTCAGTAGATAAGTATAAATTTCAAAAGTGAAGGCATAATAAGCACTGAGATTCCAACATTTAAATTTCTTCATTAACTCTATTCTTAACTTTGGACACTTGCAGGTCCCAGTATTTCTTGGGAAGGACTTATCTGAATTTCAATCCTTTTAGGTTCAGCAAGTCTCTTGTTAAATGCAAATAAAATTCAAGTAGTGAATCTTAAAATCACATATATGGCACCATAGTTTTTAAAGTTATTTCAGTTTTATTTTCATTACTTTCCCTATCTGCTTAAAGCAACACCTGGAATGATGCTCACCAAACGTTAATGATGATTATATCCAAATGTGTATGTTCACTTGCCTCATCTTTTAAAAATGATCAATTTTAAGATGCTTGTAATCTTTATACAAAAACAATGAAGTTATTATTACTAATAAAATGAGAAAAAAAATATCCAGGACATGGTGACAGTGACTGAAATTGTTCTTATGAGCTCTTGGGCCATAAAAGTGAGCAGGGATAGATGTAAGGAGAGCCACATCATCTATGCCAAGATCCCCAGGGGACTTACATTAATTGCAGAAAACTGAAACCAAAATATTAGTCTGCGTGAGACACTAGTTGTAAAACCCTACCTCCCCTTCCAGGGATCAGAGCTACCTGCTTAGGACCTCAGAAAGTGGGAGCCCAGCCTGGGTCTGGCCTTACTCCAAGGTTCACTACTGGGAAGGCAAAGCACAGTGGATAGTGAACAGCAACGATGTCATATTTGTCATTAACTGCCAGCTTGCCCCTTTCTACTCAGGACACACATCACTGCATGAAAAGTCAAGGCTCACCAAAACAGTGCCCACCATACACCAAACTGCCGTGCAGAATTCCCACACAGACTGCAGCAGAGCAGGCCTTGGTCTCTGTAGTTATTTGAGTTAAATGAAGTCTGACATATTCCCACATGGAAATAGTAAGAAGAAACCTAATTTTTTCAGTCTATTAAATTTAATTCATTGTGTATGTTTTCCTTCTTTATCAGCAGTTCAAATTAATTTTTCTCATTGTCAACAGACTGACAGTCTCCCACATCTTTAAATCCAAGCACACAATATCTGCAAGGACTATCCATACCCACGGGTGTGGAAAACAACATGTTTGTTCCATTAGGTCTTAGCAAGGCTCTAACAATTACACAAAATAATTTATCCCTGGACGATCAGGTACAGCTGTAGCTAACTCCTCCTGTCAATTTCCATTTCAGCAGTAGAAATGGTGATGTTCTCCGGAGAGGAGTGATTGGATTTCAGTTACACACTGCTACAGGTGGAAGTCATCTGAAAGCCAGGCCGTGAGGATAGGGATCACCTGTGAGGCAGTGTAATGCTATCTGTACACACCTTACAAATGCTTACCCACGACTAGGACCGTGGAATCAATTTCACAGGGAGCTGAAATAACATGGCTCCCTCTATTCAATGATAGCACTGAGTACTGAATAACAATCACCATCTAAGTGGAAGGGCAGCATTCTTTTGCAGAAGGACTGCAAAAGATGGTCCCTTATCCCATTTAAAGCCAAACGTACAGCAGACATAGCCTTGTGGGGGAGCCTCCAGGAAAAGAAAAATGTCCCCCCTTGTAAACAGAATGTGGTGGAGACAATTTTGCTATTTTAAAATCAGGAGTTCCCTGTTTCAGAAATATTGATTTTGAAAATTAGTACTCATTCTAACATTCCTCTGCTTCATTTTTTTTAATCTACAAAATGAGGAAGCTGGCATTTCTTATTCTTACCTCTTAAGGGTATTCTGAGGACAGATGAAAGAATAATGTAAAAGTGGCTAGAGCTTTTGGAAGAAAACTTCTCTGTTAATCCAAGCTGTTACTATTATTATCACTGCCAACTATACAGTGGTTTCAAATCCTAAATCTAAAAGCTTTTTCAGACATCTATTATTCAAATCTATGATAAAAAAAATCCCTGCATTATTTAGCTCCTTATTAGAGGTGGGTAAACTGAGACTTAAGAAGAATTAAAAACTTGCTCAAGGTCACACAACGGCAGAGCAGGTAAAGACACAGAAATATTGATTCTGTGTGCAACATCTCAGACACAGAGGCAAAGTGAAATTCAGAACCATTAATATCAGAGAGCCTGAACCAGCAGCTTTTACATTTAAAAAAATCCAATTAAAAGCAGCAGTATAGCCAAAGTCTTAAAGAAAAGCCCTTTGCAGAGATTGTATGCATAAAAGCATTTTTCCACCATTTCCTTAGTCATATTTCTTGATGTGTCACAGATTTTTTATTAGGAATAAACTAGAGATGTATATCTTTTCTCTGGGTGCTTATGAAAGGACTTTAAAAATAGCCACAAGAATTCCTTCATTAAATACCTAGAGGTCTAGCCTAGGCATGTGAAGTTGTCTTGATTTGCAGTACAATTTTAGAGTAAATGAAGGCAAGTAAATACATCTTCCTTCAAATGTATTTCCCTTGATTTATGTAAACCCAAGTGTTTTTTGAGCGCTTTGCATGTGTCAGTATTTCTCTAGGTGACAGAGAAAGCTGTAGGCAGACGTGACTACAAAAGACATGCTTGTGCTGGACATAGCTTTGGCATATACCTGATGACACTTGCTCCAGCCCATGGAACATTCCATCACAGCTTGACAATTCTTAGAAATACCTTCCCAATGCAGAGCACCCCCAGAAGGGCTCCTCCTAGAGTGCAGGGAACAGCCTTGTGAAGGCACATCTCCTGCTGACCCACTTGCTGTTCTCATTAGTGCTTTTGAGTTTTAGTGGAAGCCTGCCTGTTCGTATTTTCTTGCATGTTTTTGATGGATTTAAACTGCAGCCTGCCAATCTTTGGGGAATTCTCCCATGTGATTACATGGAATGTAAAGCAGCAATTACAAAGGAATAAATTTGTTCTACATTAAAGATATTTTCAGCTGCTTTGGGAGATCATTTTGAAAATTTTGGAAATGTTTCCATCTTCCTGAAAAAGCCCTTATTTACACCCTCAAAGGGAGGATTCCGCCAGAAATCAGCACTTGAGTGTGAAATACAGAACTCTAGGTCAGAGTTTTCTCATGGGAGTAATATTTCCCCAAAGAGGCTGAAAAGCTGGACTTTTCATCACTTATTACTTTTAAATTTTAACCTTACATTTAGCAGCTTCATCTTAAAACTCTGGTATCATTAATAAGAATCATACGACCAAGGTTTTTACATTGCACATACTTTGCAAGCTGTCCTATCAGAACTGAACTTTTAAAACTGTGGTCTGACATCACAAGAAAAGATGTCATACTCATAAAGAAGAGTCTCATTTCCTGAGGAGGGAAGGCCAGGTTGCATTTAATTATGTCAGGAACTGTGGGACTAACGTCATGGAGCAAGGGTGCCACTAAAGAGCCATCATTCTGTCCCATGGTCATCCTCCCCATGCTTTCTCTGTTAACATATTTTATTTTTTGCCTCTCTATTACTAACTTTTTTTCTCTCTTTCAGTGTCTCTTTTTCCTGTCTACATCCTAAGACACACTGAACCCCTCCTGGCAACACTCATTGCTAATCACTGTTTGGAATCCACTTCAAATGTCCACAGTTTCCAGGACTTCCCATAGTACATGAGTTACCAAAGCCACTGGCCACCAGGAAGGCCAAACAGCACAGTAGTGGTCATGAATGTTGAGTGCTGCAGTGTGCAGTCAGGCGTCCTGGGTTCAATCGCATCTCTGTCCCTTCTCAGCTATGTGACCACTGGGAAAGCTGCCTAACTCTGCCACTAGCTCATTTTTTGGTGAGCAATAACAACAGTAGCAACTATGTTTGTGTCCCCACAAAATTCATTTGTCAAAACTAATCCTCAGTGGGATGGTACTTGAGGATGAGGCCACTGGGAATTAATAAGGTCATGAGGGTGTAATTGCATGGTAGGCTTGGTGACCTTTAAGAAGGGTAGGAGAGAGCTTGCTTCCCTGCTCTCTCTCCCTCTGCCTTGCCATGTGAGGGTACAAAAAGAAGGCAGACATCTGAAAACAGAAGGACCTTGACCCAATCCCTAATCTGCCCGCACCTTGATCTCCAAAACTGGAAGAGACAAATGTTTTGCTTTTGTCTTAGACAAGGCCCACCTCCTCTAAGAGCTATTCCAGAAGTAAGTCAAGCCATGGTGCTCTGGGTCATTTATCCCCTCACATCCTTTCATTGATAATGAAATACTCCATGTTCTGTTCTTTTTCTTCTCGTCATTCACTCCATCTTTGAAGCTCAACACCAACACAGATGCTGCCCTGACCTGGCCCTTATGCAGCAGCCACTGACCAATGGATAATTTCAAACAGGTGTTGGTCAACTCCTTTGCCAACATCTTAGAGAGATTGTGAGCATTTAATAGAAAGAAAAAGGAGTTTTCCAAATGTCCTTTTTCTTTTTATTTCATCCAGTATACACATTTAGAAAACAATCTATGATGCAGGTGGCATTCAGGTCTTCACCACGCCACACCTACCCCTCCAAACACACAAAGAAAGCTTACTAAAAGAACACTTAGGATAAACGGCTGTTTTGTGAGGATCATACCTGGTGGAGATGATGCCTGTAACTCAGCTAAGTCACACTCTAGTTGCCATCAACTGACCCAATCAGGAATTCATGCTCAGCAGATGGTCACTCACTCTAGTCTGACCCCTCAGTGAAGGAGATTCTATAACCTGTACCTCAGTCAGGTACCATTTCCTGGGCCTCCCAAGAAATGCAGGATTTATACAGGAGGAAAATGGGAGGGTTTTCTAACACAGAAGCTTTGAGAATTTATATCATGAATGTCAGAAATGGTGAGATTCGTGGTTTATCCATCTGCACCAAGGATGTTAGAATGGGGTACTCACTGGTGTTCAAGATACATGGTTTGGCTAAACTATTTGAGACAGTCAGGTTACTTTTTCTTCTACGAGTGAACAAGGTTTAAGGACTGCACCTGTGACCATGCCTATCCCTGAAACAGGAGGGATGATGCCTGTCCCTGCTCCCAACACGGGCACCAGAGCCTGCAGTTGTCTAGGGCCATCACAGAAACTTCAATGAACCCTCTTTGGAATGTCCTATATCTAACTCTGGTGAATTTTTCTCACAAGGTCATGATTGAAACACCTAAAAACATGGAAACTGGGGCTTCATCAGGCTGCATGGCCAATTGTGGGTCTGCTTTGTTCTTGCTTGCTAATAAACAGGTTGTTTAAATAACAATAGTAAAATGTGAGAAAATGTCAGGAGAGAATCAGTACTTTGAACCACTTCTCTCTCTGTGCCAGAGTGTCTGATCTATTCCCATTTAGAGTGTCCAATACTGCCAAACAAAAGAAAAGAATGTGAAAGAGACTTGCACACACACGCACAAGGTGGGATCTGAAGGCACTTGACTGACCAGAGAGCTGGAGAAATCAAATCAGTCAATCAACTCATATTTACTGAGTGCCTGCAAGGTGCTTAGAATCATGAAACTACAAGATATCAGAAACTGGCATTTCAGGTATCACCTAAAATAGATCTATCTAGTCTGGAATGGGAAGCCAACTGAATACTGCCATCTATACTGTGAGGTTACAGCACCTGAAAGCTACTAGAACATTGTTATTTATTATCCCTTTTTAAGGGGGAAAAGTTAGATCTATCTGTCATACAGGGCCTTAATTAACAGTCATGATTTATAGTCCATATTTGATTATAGAACTAAGTAGAGAAGAAAATTGTAAAAAGGAAGAATATAAGGAGTTACTTGAATTGACATTCATTTTTCTTAAAACCTTGCTATGTCCACCATTATGACTGTATGCTAAATAACAAAAGTCTTGTGGTACATACGTGTCAAAGGTCAGGTCCACTAGGTGCTTCAACCAACAAACTCAGTTGGATTTATCTGATGATTTATGGGACTTTTGATTCCCACATTCATCAGGATTTCTTAGCACACCAAAAATGTATTCAATAAATTAGGGAAGTGATCACTTACGTGTAACATGGTCTTGTTTTGGAAGGAGGCAATGTGCAAGGCAGATGAAAAGGATTCAGTCTCCGGCAGAACTTAATTCAACTGCTGTTTCATGAGCATTTGCTAAGGGCAAGATCTGCCCTAAATGCCTTGATGGTATTAACCCTGTCAACCATGCTATGAGGGAGGCCACTAGTATTGTCCATGCTCATAGATAAGGACACAGAGCACAGCACAGTTACATAACATGTCCAAGGCAGCAACTGATAAGTGGCACAAGCCAGACTTTGAACCTAGGGGTTTTGGCTCCAGGATCCATTCTCTGAAACACAGCATCCACTCAAGGATGTATCAAAGGTTAATGTGAAAATGTACATACAATGGGAGGCACTCACTACATCTCACTCGTCCATTTTCCCTGCTTTAGAAACCAATTTTATGTACTATGGGTGCTAAAAGAATAGATACCCTTCTGTTAAGCAAACAGACCATTAGGTTCCAAACAGCAGCATAGGCACAATTTACTAATGATCTCATCAGCCAAAGACATCAGCAGTTTGACAGATGTGATCTGTGATTCATCCGCGTTCTGTCCCCTTCATCTCTCTTTCTTCCCCTCCCCCACCAGAGGGCACTTTATGGTCACAAGATGTATGGACTGTATTTCTCTTTATTACTATCCCTCTCCTCCCATAATCCCTTCATTCCTTCCATCCGAACTTTCACTCTACCAAAAGAGAGAAAGATTGCCAAGATGCACTGTAAGGTGAAATGCATTAGTGCATTACGTTCATTAATGTGGATGTCTACAACTGGTAAAATCATTTAAATAATATGGCCACAGTGTGCTGTTTACAAGCCAACTACCATTATGTTTTACAGTTCTTATATTAGTGGAGAGTTGTATTTTAATAGATTTCATGTTGATTCAGTACAGAATCACTACATTTATGAATAGAAACTCTCTAGAAAGTTTATGCCACAGGGTAGTAATCAATTAAATATGGGTCTTTTCCCATCATTTCCAGGATGGCAGGTTGACTGGTTGATGTGCTGGGACGGCACTTGTTCTGAATAGGAGGAAGAAGCTGTCACAGGGGCTCCATGGCTCAGTTGTGCCTCAGGACTTCTGATTGGTCAAAAAGTTTATCCAGAAGTCACCATCCTCTCTCATCTGGATTACTGCAATAGCCAACTAACTGGTCCCTGCCCTTTCACCTTGACCTCCTTTAGTCTGGTCTCAACATGGCAGACAGCATGTTGTAATTCTGCAGGAATACCCAAGAAAATGGAAAACATACTTTGATACAAAAACTGTACATCTATCAGCTGATAAACAGAGAAACAAACTGTGCTATTATCTGTACAATGGAAAATTATTTGGCAATAAAAAAGAATAAAGTGCTGATGCATGCCAAAACATGGATGAACCTTGAGACATCATCCTTGGTGGGTGAAAGAAGCCACCCACAAACAACACATTGCACAATTCCATTTACACGAAATGTCTACAACAGGCAAGTCCATGGAGGCAGATCAGTGTTTGGCAGGCACAGAGGAAAAGGGAGTGGAGACTGACCACTGACAGGCCCAGGGCTCCTGCTAGGGCTGATGAAAATGTTCTGAAATTAGACAGCAGTGCTCACAACTGTGAATATACCAAAACCACTGAGTTATGAGCTTTAAAAATGTAAATTTAATGGTATATGAATTGTATCTGAATAAAGCTGTGATTTAAAAACAAAAAACAAAGAATGAAGGCCTAACCTTCCACCCTCTGAACCTCATCTTCTACTACTCTCTGCTTTGATCCTTCAATGCCAGCCACATTGGGCTCTGCCCTCCTTGGGCAAGTCAGGTTTTACCAGGGCTACTCATGCTGCCCAGCAAATGATCGTCCCAGAAGCTGCAGGTCTGTATCCCTCTCTTCCATCTTTGCTCAAATGGTATCTTCCCAGTGAAGCCTTATCCTGAGTGCCCCACTTAAAACTGATGTCCTTACCTGCCCAGCTTCCCAATTCTACTTTAATTTTCTCTATTGCCTTTAACTAGCTAAATAATTTACTTACTTCAGATGTTTATCAACTTGTCTTTCTCCGTGAGAATATAAGCCCCTACTGGGGTACAGATTTGTAGATCTTTTGTTCACGTTTGTATCTCCACGGTCCAAAATAGTGCCTGACATGTGGCACATGCTTATAAGCAACTGGAGAAATAAGTGAAGAGTCCTTGAGTTTAATCTTTCCCTCACAGTGGTCCTAACTCCTGCATGATAGAAAATTTCTAAGAATCCAAAAGATAAGAAATCTGATTAAACACATGCTATTGCACCTGGTCACTCAGTCTTTTCTGGGAGCCACTCAATATTCCCAACCTCAAAGGTGTATGGTAAGAATAAATTCTATTCAGCTCACACCAAATAAGATCTGCAGCTGAACAAGCAGCCCATGATCACTTCTTTTGTGAAATTCACATTTCAAAGGGATGGTGACATTACAGAGGGTGGGTGACTTGAGGTTGCTACTGGAAGAAATGACACAGGGACTAACCTGTCTAGATGTTCAGGAAAGAAAATTAACAACAAACCCATAAACAAGAAAATACCAACGGTGAGAAATGTTATGCAGAAGATCAAAATCAGGTGATGTCATAAGGGCCAAGTGGTGACATCAGTTGGGTACATAAGGAAGGCTTCTACAGGAGGGGTATTGACACTGGGATTTAAAACACAAGAAAGCAGTCGAAAGAGACCCTGTGATCAGACAGTGTGATCTAGGTATCTTCTGAAGATCAGGAGGGTGTAACCTTAAGCCATCAAAGGAAGCAACATATGATAGGGCTGGACAGGCGTGCATGGGACAGATTTTAGCTGGCCCTGAAGCCTCACTGAGAATCCTATAACATTAATTCAAGGGCAACAGGACAGCCTTGCAGAAGCAGAAGAGGACACAATCAGATGTTCTGTTTAACTGACCACTTTGAGCACTTTACAACGAATGAGCCGGAGGTGTCTACAGGTAGAAGCTGGGAGAGTAGCTAAAAGGCTGCTGCAGTTGTCTGCTCAGCAAGAAGTGGTTGCGTGGACTCTGGTGGAGTTATGGCAAGGGAGCATAAAAATGGATCCAAGTGACATATGTGTGGGATGTACTGTAATTTAATAATGGACTGATTAGATGAGGGTAAGGGGGTGCTTTTTACAAGGTAATAATTATGCAATAATCTGCCTCACTGTTGGCACCCCACATTTTTCAGGGGTAGCCACAATTTATGGGATTGACTTTCTCAGGCCATGATGTAGAACTCATTAAGCCCACAGGCAATATTAGCAGTCCCGTATCCACCTACCTGAGAAGTCAGGCCTATGGCTGACCTCAGGGACACATACACCTACCAATGGCTCCCTTCTGTGCTCTGCTGTTCTTCCCTGATTCATTCTCTATTTTTCCAGTGGACTAGAGATCTATCCTTGGTACCCTAACTCTTGCTATCCTGCCCTGGTCTACCAATGGCCATTCCTTCCTGTCTTGTCCTACTCACCAGATCAGATCAGCTAAGACGCTGTCACCAGAATGTGTCAAATTCACATATTACTCTGGGTCTCTTAAATACCACTCTTGGGTAGCAAGTGACTCTCTTAGGGTAACAATGCATTGTATTAGTCTTCTAAATGGATAACCGATCCTGGCTTTTTTTCTATCCCCATTGACCAGAACTTCTCAAGTCCTAAGTTTGTTCAAACAATCATTAGGCATCAGCCTGTGTCACTTGTCAGTTGCTGTGTAATAAATCACTCTAAAGCTTAATGGCCTAAACAACAGCAGTATGACCTTGTGATTCTACAATCTGGGATGAGCTCAACTGGACTGTGTACTTTTGCACCCCATGTGGTGTCATCTGGGATTAGAGTATCTGATGAGATGGCTCCTTCATCTGCAGGCCTGGCATCTTACCTGGATGGTTGCAAAAGTTGGGTGGGATGTAGCAGGCATAGCTCTTTCCACACAGCCTCTTGTTGAGCCAGGTATGGACATGGTGGTCTCAGGTAGCCAGATGTCTTATCAAGAGGTAAGAAGACCCAGAATGTCATTTCTGCCACCTTCTCTGATCAGAGCCAGCCAGCAGGCTAGCCCAATTGAGGAGACGACAGTAGACATCACCCCTTGATGGGTCAAGCATCTTGAGAGTACAGGATGGAAGGAGTTTCTGTGGTCCAGCTTTGGAATCAATCTCCCAAAACTCCATAGTATAATTTCTATGAACCTCATTATAATAGTTGAATTTCTATGAACCTTTGTACCCTGATTCCTACTCTATCCCCCTCCTCAAAATAAAAACTGCAAAGTCAAAGACAAAATAAATATCAAGGATAAAATGTGGCCCTTGTAGTCGGGGTGGAGCCCTTACAAATGATCTATAAGGGGGCTGGGATTGTAGCTCAGCGGTAGAGCGCTTGCCTCACATGCGTGAGGCCCTGGGTTCGATTCTCGGCACCACATACAAAGCAATAAAATAAAGACATTGTATCCATCAACAACTAAAAAAAAAATATTTAAAATAAAAAAAAAAAAAAAAAAAACAAATGATCTATAAGGATTCCAGGAGGAACCTGACCGAAGCCTAGTCCAGGGCCTTGAAGCGCCATTTACTGTGGTGAACACTCCTTTGCCTGCCCTTTCCTCTCACCCTTTCCTCTAATGAAGCTCATATAGCACAGAGGGCTTCAGGACACTACCCACTTATGAGTCCTTTTGCTTCTGCCCATTGTCCATGCAAGGCCCAGTTACCCATAGGGACTTACAGCCAAGAAGACCCAGAGTGAGTGGCTCATGCCTGCCTTGTGCCTGGGCCTCATGCTAAAAAGTCAGAGGAACCACTGTCCTGGAGGTGAGGATGGTAGGTGTATGGAGATAATCCAAATCCTATATGAACATATTGCTCCCTATATATACATTTTATGAACCTAGTATTAGTGGTATACAGAAAAATGTATTCCAGGATACTGAGATCTGGCTCTTAGCTGCACATTTACACAACTAACAATTTGTGGTCCTATGAAGTCATGTCAATTATACTCCCCCTGCCCCAGGCTAGAATGATTTTAGAGTCTTCATTAAATGGCTCTTTAAATAAAGAGGCAATGTGCTCTTTTCATTAAGCTCTTAATAATCTTAGCTTGAGCAGGATGGAAGAAATCTCTAAAAGAAGTCATCAACAAAACAAGAACACTCTCTGGGCTCATTCGGTGGCTATTTTCCTCATCAACTCTTTTCACCTAACATGAAAAGTGCCAGCTCTCAGCACGTAGACACTGTTAAAATTCTAAGTAATGGTAAGCAAAGGCATTTTCTCCTAGTGAAGTCTATTATAAAATATTGATAATAGGGAAACTGCTAACTAGCCAAAAAATAAAAATAAAAACAAAAGGGCTGGGATATCTCTTCTAAGTGGCAAGTATCCTAGAAACAGACATCCTCATGACATAACATCCCCTGTGCTAGTGTTGAAAGAGAGAGATTTTATTTCTCCATTAACAAATTCTGCACCAATAAATTCTTGAATCCATGTAACAAGAACTGGATGTTATAAATGGGCTGTGTAAAAAAAGAAAAAGAAGAAAGAAGAAAGAAACAGGTCCCTCATGGTGATTGTGAGAAAAAAAAGAGTATAGTAACAGGAGTGAAAGAGATACCAAGACAGAATAGGAGAAGAAAAACAACAGGGTAGCCAGCCGAGGGAAAACAGCTAGTGAAAAACATGAAAGAGACAGAAGGGTTAAAGCCACGGGGCACAACACTAAGTGCAGTGAAGCTAGATTTGTAACAAGGGCAAAGATATTCTTAATGATTCTTCAGACTGCTGTGTTCCTTAAGCACGTATCAGAAGAGGTCACAATGAAAGATTGTGACCAATAATACTGGTTATGCTGAAGAACAGACCAGTACTAGTGCAGAAGTCAGTTTCATCCCATTAACTGTGAATTAATATCCCCATGCAGAGTTCCTCCAGTAGAGGAGTTGGGTATGTGGTCAAAAGCACATTTTCTCTTTTTTAAAATCATGTCTCATGTGTGCCTCTGTGTGTGTATGTGTGCATTTTGAAACTTGATGTTTCAAATTCTCCTTTGGTGTTTCATAAACATACATGTTCCTGGACTGTAGTTGTTACTGTACTATTACCATAAAAAAAAAAAAAAAAAACTTGAGACAAATCAACTTAATAAGAGAAAAAGCTTATTTGGGCTTACAGTTTTAGAGGTTTCAGTCCATGAGCAATTGGTCCTGTTCTTTTGGGCCTGTGGTGAGACATGCCATGGCATGGAGCACATGGCAGAGAAACTGCTCATCTCATGGAAGCCAGAAATCCAAAAAAAAGAGGTAGAGGCCAAAATTCCACAATTCCCTTCAAAGGCACCCCCCTCCATGACCTAAAACCTTCCACTAGCCCCACTTCTTAAAGGTTCCACCACCTTCCATGAGATCCGAGGCAAGTCACTTAACAATTTTACAAAAATTATAATAATATGTGGTCCTGAGAGCTCTTTTACAATGTGAACTATTGACATTTATCCTTTAAGAAATCATAACATTTCTCCCATGAATTTGTATTCCTGGCTCTATCATTCCACTCCTCTGATCCCCAGCATGTGTCATTTGAAGCTAAAAAGATATAACCATAAAAAGAAAGAGAAAACATCCTTTACTCAGAGGCTTTTAGCAAAGTGGTATCATAACACACTATTTTGCTATTGAGGAAATATGTGATTCAGTTCATACATCAGGATATCAGTTTCTTCCTCATCAGATATGAAGGTCAAGAGTGTAACATGAATTCATTTGAACAAATGAATGCCAACACCACTCTGAAGCAAAGGCGGCTCAGGCCAGGCCACATGCTGTCATGAAGAAAAATAACACTGATCTTATAAGATGGCTGTGAAGGAAAATGCAATAATGACTTGAAGCTCTGGAAAACATTCTAAAACCTCAATGATCTTTACATACAGTGAAGTTCTCTACCAAAGACCAGGACTGCTCAGACGTCCTATTGGGAGAGGTGTTAGTGAGTTTCTCTGAAATCCTGGAAGGAAATCTTTAAAAGGATGAATAATGAGGCTCCTGGGATCATTACGTTAACCTTCCTCCAGACAGTGAACTGTCTGGGAAATGGGTACAGTCAGACCTTTTGCATTTTAAGAACAAAGAGTGAGGAGCTGCCCAACTTCTAGGTATGTATCTCCAGGAGCAGAAAACAAACAGTGGATCTGGTTTGGAAAAGACACTAAATGAGCTGAACAGCAAGAACCATGACCTTGGGAAATCAAGTGAAGGGCAACTTTTTCTGAGCATGGCTCTGAGAAATTAAAGCTGTCCTTGCTCAAAAGTCGACATTGGCTGAGTGCCCTTGGCCAGTGTGGAGATGTGAATTAGCAGCATCTGTCAGAGCGGAGAGTCTGATTTTGTCAACAGCCACCCAACCTGGCAGCCGCAAGCGAGCAATAGCATTAGCAAACTGAAGAGAATTCAGTCCCCCTTCTCTTAAAACAGAAATTGAACTGACCTCTCAGCTCCCATATAAGCCCCTAAGGTTTCACGACATTTTAGAGTCGGAAGATTTCCAAAAGGAAGCTACTGTACTTCCTGTCAATATATAAAGAAGACTCAAATCAATTTTAATTTCTCTTTAAAAGTCATGCAGGAGTTCAAATTCAGTTAGAAACCCTCATATATGTACTAGGATTCCAGTAAGGCCATTCATCAAAAATAAAATGTCCCTGTTTGAAACGGTGACTCAAACTTGAGACCAGTCATCTTTCTGTAGATACCGGGGCTAAATTTCTACATGGGGAAGGGACCTAGAGAATGCCCAGAGAGGTGAAGTGCTCAAGCTTCTTAGGGGAAATGGGAGGATATGCACCCTGACATAGGACCAGCTCAAGACAGGGAGGAAGATGCACTACAACACAGTACCACACAACAGTCCTAGGCCAAGCCCCCAGGGCCACCAGTCTATGTCCCAAAGCAGAACAAATTTTGAAATGAAATGAGATGCCACCCTCTCTGAAGGTGGCTGAAAGATCTGAGAATCTTACCTGTTATGGTAGAATTAGTGTCCTTGTCTGGAGAATAAGTGTGTGTGTGTGTGTGTGTGTGTGTGTACCCTTTAGAAGAAGGAAAAACAAAGAAGCACCTTGTATCATTAAGGTGAGCCCCTCCCTTTCATAAGGGTAGTCAGGTGACAGCCCATTAAGTTGTGATAAGGAGTGGAATGTGAATCCCAGTAACAGAATTTGGAATACCAGCTGGTAGTTTTTCTGTGTGGAATAGATGCAAAAATATCAGAGTTTGGTTATATCTTTCTCTTACTTGGAAGAAATGAACTACTGGGGATATGATGCCTCCTGACCAATGTGGAGATTAACATGAAAGATCCAACAAGATAGTAGCCATCCTTTCATAATTCGAGGTAGCCAGGCTGACACAAATGCTTGCTGAATATGCATATTTACTAACAGTAGGCCACCAAGCTTCTGCAGGTTAACCACTAACAACATGAGAGGGAGAAAAGTGGTACAAGTTTCCAGTTGGAATTTTCAGGGTGGTGAGATTTTTCAGTGCTGAGAAAGAAAATGAATAAGAGACTTTCAATTTAGTTGAACTCAATTAACTTTTACATGCCAGGCAGAATTAGCTATGTTCCAAGTATTTCCAAAGGAGGAACAGACAAGGAAGAAAGGGAAAGTGAGAGTATAACTTGGGCAAATGCTAAATTATTGGTAGAAGTTAGAAAAAGTGAGATGTAACAAAATGTGAGATGTAAGATGTTCGAGTTGATTCCATGGGCCAGAAGGATGGTTGGAGGAAGTACCATGGGAAGAATTATTAACATATTCATTAGGATCTATCATGTACAATGAATTCATATCCAATGACACCGGAGGCTGTCTGAAAGATTCTGGAGAGACACTTATCACAGAAGTGGCTGGAATTAAGAGGTCTGGCCAATACAGGAAAGCAAACATGGTGAATAATGCTTTGCTGAGGGCTTTAGTATGTGACTAAGTCTAGAAGAGACCATTTGTAGGTGAGCTGGCTGGCAGGAAATTCTGCTAATTGCTAGGTCATAGTTCATCACCAAAACTAGTGTGGTGGGGTCCATATGCCTATTAGGACAAAAGCTGGGCAAGCAGACAGGTGGAGAAAAACATTCCATTCACCAAAGCTGCCACCTGCAGGGGCAGACAGCTGAGAACCCATGCTTTCCACCATGCTCAGCTGAAAGTCCCATGCATCTGTACTGTTCTGAGGCTCTAAGCACATTAACACTGCAATTATAAAGTTACTGATGCCATATATTAGGACATTCTCTTTCCTCTCTTTGGAAACAATATATCTCTCCACTTCCCCTGCTCTTTTATTCATGGCAATGTTAAATGTGTCCCTGAGTCCCTCCAACCAGCAACAGAATACTGAAACAATGACCATGGGAAGAACTACCAGATGGTACGCGTATGGTTTTGGGAACAACTTTCAGTAATGGTCACTCTTCCCTCTCCCTCTTTTTTAAAAACTTTACAAAATGTATTTAGTTAGCAAAAAATAATTGGATAATTCCCTCAAATAAATGCAGTGTCCCTTGAATTTAATTAGCTAAAGTATGATATTGAGGCGAACATGGGTGTTCTTTGGAACTGGCCCAAGAATGTAAATTATTTTAAGAACTATATTATACTCTATGGTCCCCCAGCATCATTACCAAGGAAGTCATTACGGCAAGCATTCAGAATAGCTCACAAGCAGTTGCAATTCAGACATCCATGTCCTAAGTTCATGGTAGCAGTAAAGGCCCT
The DNA here is from genome assembly GCA_028644305.1 of Xerus rutilus. Classification (NCBI taxonomy): domain Eukaryota; kingdom Metazoa; phylum Chordata; class Mammalia; order Rodentia; family Sciuridae; genus Xerus; species Xerus rutilus. The sequence goes on along the minus strand of CM053404.1, from coordinate 130,357,996 downwards.
TGCAAGGTCCCCCATAGATGGTTCACTCAGACTGTCCAGAAGTGGCTCAATACTGATGGCTGGTACAGCAAATAGCACAATGTACTCCAAGAGTTGGAGCAGCATAGTTTAACTGTGTTAATATAATAATAGAAACAGTGTGGGGTTATCAACAAGTTTGCCTACTACCCTGAAAATGCTGTGAAAAGACCTATATTTAATGCATTACCACTCTGTAGATATTCTGGGGAGTTCTATCTATAGACCAGATGATACAGGCATTCTAATAAAATATGCCTCTCAAGTGACATCATAACCATAAAATGTAACTGTTTGCTACTTGGAAAAGTATAGTCTGTAACCATGTCATTTAAATATCCTAACCATTTTCAGTGGTGTAATATACATATTAATATTTAAATGCATTCTGAGTCTGGTCAATGCAAAACAGTCATCTCATAAAGCTTTCAGCATTTTAATACTGTTTTCATTTTAATCATTTTAATGCCCCTAAAATTTGACCCTGCATATTTATTTTTATTTGTAACCCTTTAAAAGATATTGGGAATGCTTGTTTACAGTGCAACAGGGAGCCTGGCTCCTTGTGACCATTCATGCTTTAGTTCATTCTCTGAGGCTGGGGTTGGTGGACACTTGGTCTTCCTTCTTCATACATATCCTACCATTAAAAACACACATCAGATGCCCTTATTCTGCTTTACATCCTCAATGCACAACAGTTCCAGAATTAAGGTCCCAAGTCTGACCTAATTATGATTGGTTTCCTATTGAATTATGCTCAGCTGCTGCTGAATCCAAAAAATAGAGAATCTAACTACCAGAACTGGTACCATTGCATATAATTATTGCCTATACAACTGAAAGAATCAGCTCTCAGAAATTAAATGTGTTTGTCCCTGTATGAGGCCATTTAATGCATCTCTGGGTTTCTTTAACATGGAAAGGGAGCCTGAGAGTCAAGCATGAGAGAAAGGGATAGAAGGAGATAATTTGCTCTGCATAAGAGAGCGAAATTTATTTTTGCACATAAGAAGGAAGGGGCAGAAGTGAGAAGAAGAAAGAGAGAAGAAAGATTGGCTGAAGACATTAGAAGAATAGCATTATCTGGTATGCTATGATAAAAATGCACTCTTCCTCCCAAATGTCAACAAAATGTGCTCCAAATATATAAGAAGTGTAGGAGTACAAGCGTGTGTGCGTGTCTGTGATTGAAGCAAGTTAGTATACAAACAAGGCTTGCACCAGCACCTGGCACTTAGCAACCTCTTGAAAAATATTACCTTTAATTATGATTCATATTAATATAATTTGCCATTTGTCTAGAGAAAGAGACACAATATTACAATACACAGAAGCAGTGCTATTAAAAATGATGACTTTTATAAAACACAGGGAGGTACTGGGCAAAAAGAATTTAACCAAGAACTAGGGTGAGAATTACTACAGCTGAGCACAAAATGTAATTCTGCTCCCTAGTTGATAGTCAAAAACAGAAATACAGTATCTTTGCTCTTTGCTTTTTTTTTTTTTACTAATTTGAGAAAAAAATGTTTGTATATATAGAAAAATATTCCTGGCACAAGACCATGTGAGTTTATTGTCTGTCCTGATGAATTAAGAGCCACTAATTAACATGAAGAACAATTTGCTAACTGTAGTTTATTCTTTAAGTACTCATCTGCTATAAAAAGTCTGGGTAAAAGATGAAGATATAATATTAAAGCTTAACTTCAAAAGCTGTTCTTTGGGGACAAAAGATAATAGAAGCTAGAATTGCTACTTTTTCATGTCAATATTATGAAGACCTATCTTAGAGAGTTTGTAGAAGTGGTGCGGCCAACATGCCCACTGTAATATTATTTATTTTTGTGAGGAAACAAATATTTCTGAGGATCACACTTATTACTAATCTGCCTCCTCAGTAAATCAGGGACACACTCCCGAGGACCACACCAACTCCAAGACAGGTATGCACTCCTGAGCAGCCCCACGAAATCTGGTCAGTGACACACACATGACAGTGGACATTGCTGGTGACATTGTGGTCATCTTATTTGGGGGAAGTACTCTCTGTGATGTTCATGCAATGATGAAATTGCCTAGGGAGGCATTTCTCAGAAATTATCCCCATCATTAAGTGTATGTTATTGTAGTATCTTGTGCATTCTTTTTGAACATTTTTTAACATCCATTTTCTTCAAGAAGCAAAAAAAAACAAAAATCACAAAGCAAATTTTTAAGAATCTTGAGATTTTGCACTGAGCCACAGGAAACATACTCACGTGTACTGACAGTAACACTGAATGACCAAGAATATTATTTTAATTACATGTGGGTTCCAGTTTCAGAAAAAATAAACCGCCATATGGATGGTAGTGACAGTTCACCATGCAAAAGATGATTTGATTGACAGGAGTTTTCATGGCCCAGTTGTACCCACAGAGTACATTTTCCTAATCTTTATAAATAACCAACTACTTGATGGAGGAGTTGCTAGATAACAAAAGAAGCTGAGCTTTTGAAAACATGAGGCAGCATTGCCAATGAGCATTCAACCAGAAGTTGGAACAAAAGCCAACAGGGAATGATGAATCAATTTACACTCTAACTTTCAGGAACTCATTGCTCTTCCTACAATGTTTTGGTATACAAATAAAAACACATGATTTAAATAACACTGTACAGTGTATATCATCAATAATTTAAAGATTTCATCTTAGAGGCATCCTAAGAGGGATCAGTTTTCAAGTTTAGGAGCAAATTCTCAGCATATTAAATTAGAGCAATGGAACAGATACTGTTTTTAGCCAGACAGAACTTACAGCACAGAAGGAATTATAAATAGCAAATTCACGCCTTCTTACCTGTTTCATGGGAGAGAAGCAAGCCAAGTTCACAGGGTCCATACACATCCGAAGAGAGGAAGCCAAAAGAGAAAAGAGAAATGAAGGATCATTTTGGGTGGAACTAAAACGTGGGTAACAATAAAAATGAATCACTTTGCAACTAAAACCATTCTCCTCCTTTATGGAAAGTTTCTGATTGTGTGGGTGCACTCAGGTAAATCATTTTTTCTGGCAAGCAAACTTGGGTTTAATTTGTCTGTAATGCGGTTGACCACTCACACTAGACACTCTTCAGTGGCCCAGCTCACATTCTGAATATATTTCGACAAAACAGAAAACACTGAGCACATCTTGCATTGTCAGTGTGCACACTTTCTGCTGCAGGCACTTTGCAATCAAGTTCAAACTCACATCAAAAAGGGATTACAAGCCCAGCGTGCACAGTGTGGAAGTGGCCTAGGATCCAATCCTTTGTTCCACTTTGTTTAAATATTGATTGCACTTCTAAAATGTGCTGGCAGCCGACGCAAGAAGCCAAGGTATATAGATACCAAACATGGCCTTTGTCCTTTAACATTTACTATCTATACGAATACAGTGTTCATACCACATAAATGGGTGTAACTGCAAGTAATCAGTGAATTATAAAATTTAGATTTTCCAAAACCTCTCCTGACACTAGCACACCAATGAAGAGCAGTTCCTGTTAAATCTGAGTTTTTTACTTTGCAATGACATCACAAGTCGAAATGAAATTTAATCACAGAGCAATTTCTAAGACTTTTTAGTAATCACTTATGAAGTGTCTAATGCAATGAAGTACATTCACAACCTCAAGACAGTCATCTTAATATATCATGACAGGGGAAACCTGTCCCCCTTCGATTTTATCTTTCAAAACAAGCTACTAGGTCATTGTTTGCTCTTGGTAAGTAACATAGCTCTTTTAGAATTTCCTCACCTTCCTAATCATGCTAATTTATTTCAGCAGGGAGGGGAGCAGAAAACCCACACACAAAAAAGTCAGATTTCCCTTTCCCAATTCCACAAGAAACAGACAAAAACATAACTGCAGTAGGGGAGAAACTGCCCAACGATCTATCATAACTGATCAGAGTCCAGCTTTGTCCCCAGTCACCTTACATGGATCCTTTCCAAATAATGTATTATCTCTTAGTATTCCCAGCCAGCCTGTCATTTTATCCACCTTTTGGCAGAACTGGCACTCCTCAAAACTGGAAATTCTATCTACTCATGAAGTCTGACCCGATGGCAGTTTCACATCTAAACATGACTCCTTACCCCAGCCCACTGCCTTTGGAGTTGAAGAAGTTCTAACTCCAAGCTCCCCAATCACTGATACTAATTATGCTGAACATCCAATCTATCTATTTATAATTCAAGAGCTCTGACTGTACAGAGAATTAACAAGTAATCAACTATCTAGCTATAGCACCAAAGGCACAACCCACAAAAAAAGTTGATAAGGTGGACTTCATTCAAGTTAAAATTTCTGCTCTGAAAAGGGCACTATGGAGAACAAAAAGACAAACCATGCAGTGACAGAAAATATTTGCAAAAGACATATCTGATAAAGGGCTGTTATCCAAAATATGTAAAGAACTTTCAAAACTCAACAATACAAAATGATACAATCAAATATTTAACACATGTCTCACCAAAGAACATAAATAAGCACATGAAAAGATGTTCCATAGCCGAATGCAGTGGCTCAAGCCTGTAATCCCAGCACTTAGGGAGGATGAGACAAGAGAATCGCGAGTTCAAAGCCAGCCTCAGCAATGGCGAGGTGCTAAGCAATTCAGTGAGACCTTGTCTCTACATAAAACACAAAATAGGGCTGAGGATGTGGCCCAGTGGTCGAGTACCCCTCAGTTCAATCCCCAGTACCAAAAAAAAAAAAAAAAAAAAAAAAAGATGTTCTACATCCTATGCCATCAGACACATGAACACTAAAAATCAACATGGAGCTATACCAAAAACCTACCAGAATGGCTAAAAGCCAAAATACTCATAACATCAAATGCTGGCAAGGATGTATAATAACAGGAATTCTCATTCATTGTGAGTGGGAGTGAAAAATTGTACAGCTACTTTGGAAGGCAGTTTGGTACTTTCTTGCAAAACAATCATACCCTTACCCTACGATCTAGCCATTGTACTCCTTGGTATTCACCCCAAGGAGTTGAAAACTCCTGTACCTGGAAGTTTATAGCAGCTTTATCATTACTGACAAAACTTGAAAGTGATCCTGATATCCTTTAGTAGGTGAATGAATTAATAAACTGGTATAACCAAATAATGAAATATCATTCAACACTAAAAAGAAATGAAAACATAAAAAAAACTGAAATGCATATTATTAAGTGAAAGAAGCCAGTTTGAAAAGGCTATACATGTTAGATTCCAACCACATGATATTCAAGAAAAGGTAAAACCATGGAGGAAGTAAAAAGATCAGTGGTCCCAGGAGTTGGGAGTGGGGTGGGATGGGAAGGAAAGAATGCGTGGAACACAGGAATTTTTAGAGCATTGAAACCAATCTATATGACACTATGGTGGTGAATACGTATCATTGTACACTTGTCCAAACCTACAGAAAGTATGGCATCAGGAGTGAACCCTAACACGAACTATGGACTTGGGTGTTAATAATGTGTGAGTATGAGTCGGTTCATCCACTGTGACAAATACACCACTTTGGTGGGGAAAGCTGATGACAATCTGGGGCAGAGAGTGCACAGGAAATCTCAGCTCCTACCTCTCAGTTTTACTGTGAACTTAAACCTGCCCTAAAAGTAATTCTATTTTAAAATGCAAACATATGCACATGGGCGTGCATGCGCGCACACACACACAGGACAAAAATTTCTTCTGTCAAGGCAGCCCATCTCTTAAGTGAGTCACATTGCCCACAGAGATACACAGGAACATAATGTGCTGGAAATGTAGTAGTGACCCATAAAATATGCACTTCAAATATCAAATATCTCAGATTTCTCAGTTTTCTAATTCTGAAAGCACACTTTATTCTTCCTTCACAACAAAACTAAACACCTCTTTTCAAAACAAAAATTTGATCATGTCACAATCCTTATTTAAAATGCTTTAGTCCCTCCATGTGACCTGCATGGACATGTGCCTTTGGGGGCTCTGTTCTGTTACCTCTTCCACCTTCTCCCAAACCACTGCCCTTCTGTTCTCTGAGCTCCACCATCTCCTTTTCATTCAACAGAGTCCAGCTTCTTCACCTACGGGCCTTTACTCCTGATGTCCCCTTCTGGGGGAAGCCTTCCCTAGTAAGCCCTACCTTCCTCTGGGTGGCCTCAAGCCACCCATCACACCTCTAGAATCAACTGCTGATTGTCATACCCTTGAAATCTTATCATTCCCATGGTTAAATGCATTCAAAAGTCCTACTCCTTTCCTTTAGTAGATTAGCTTGATTTTATACTTTTATTAAATGATTGTCTTTTAAGTGAGGAAGCTCCATGAGGATGAGACTGCTTTTGCATCTGAACATCAACCTCAGCCCCTGCAATGTGGCATACTGGAAGTTTTCAATAAACGTTGCTTGTTATTAATTCAGTTGGTAGATTAAGAACTCCATATTGTGTATGATGTGCTAAAAGTAATACTGGGGAAAGTGGACATCTGTTGAGAAACATTAAAGAAATCATGAAAAGGAACCAGTAGTTAAAGACACAGGCGCAACTGTAAATTTTTTTCTATTTAACAATTTTTCCTAGTGTCTGCTTTAAATAGAACATCAACAACAGAAAGTGGAATGTACCCATGAGGATTAATCTCCCTTTTTGGCTGTACACTTTCCTATAGATTTCTTTTTTACATACTTAATGTTTAGCTGAACTTGAAGTGGGGAAAGAAACTGCTGTATGAAATTGATGGAAAGTCATTTTGAAAGCTGGTTGGCACCTGGATAGATTAAGCTGCCTTGGCCCAGGACGTGACCTTAATCAAGTCGTTCGATTATTATGGGCTTATAATAGCACTTCGAAAAAACCAAACAAGAAGTGCCATAGAATAGACAATGCTATATCCAAGCCGAGACTTACTCCCCTCAAAAAATTAAATTAGGAATCTGAATCCAAAGAGATTGAAAATTATTGTCATATGAAAAGAAAATACATTCCATTTGGCTTCAAGGAGCCAGACTTGAAAGCTAATGATCTCAGTATCATAACGTGTTTCTCAGACTCCACTGGGAGACATGGCAAAGAAAGTTAGATTGACAGACCAAAATAATGAGCCTGCATTTGCCCCAGGAGAAAGGACCCTGAAGATCAGTGTCATAGGTAACTAGTAAATATCTTTGCTGGTGTAGAAACAGGCAACTCCCTGGGTTATTACTAATAAGAATATTTATAAAGTGCCCACAGTGTATGAGTGGCACTGTGAAGAATACGCTTAAGGACAAGAGTGGAGAGAGGGAGGACAGCGCGGTGCTGAAACCCTCAGCAGCAGTACGGAATCTTCCCCACTTAACTCTTTTATTTTTGGAGCTGATGAAGCACAGAGGGTGCCCTCCTAAGAGCAAGGAAGTGAGCATGTTGTGAAAGGACAGAGGTGAGCAGGATACACAGAGAACAAAGGAGAGAAGAAAGAAACACAGGTGAGGGGAGTGAGCACCTGGCCAGAGAAAGAGGATTTTGAAAAATAATTGGTTTCCCTTTCGTCTCATCGCGCCTTCTAGTTTCCAAAGCACTTCGCACACAAGACTTAATCCACCTCATATCAAGCCTGTGAGACAGACGGGCAGGATCACACCCCAATCCTTCTGTTTCGGCTGAGTACCAAGGCTCAGAAAAGCTGCAAGTTGCCCTAAGTCCCAGATCCAGCCAGTGGAGAAGCAGCATGATCTGCACACTGTTTCTCATAGCAGAATGCACCTGGGAAGACAACAAAGAAACACCAGGTAAGCAGGAGCTGTGGAGCTGCTGGTGTTGCTACCAGTCTGCGGGTTAAGCTTGGCTGCTCTGGAGAAAAAGCCCTCACCAGCAAGACAGCACTCCACGCAGTTTTCCTGCTCTTAATTCATCCTACAAATGTTTACCACAACCCTACTATGGGCTCACTTGAGTGGAAAATGAACCCTGAATCCTCCCTAGAAGAAACACACCCTTTCTCTTTCTACTTAGGGAGAAAAGCAAGCAACAAAGCTCTTGTTTGTGATTACTTTTTTTTTAATCAACACATTTTTTAAAAATTCTATCATAAGCTTTTCTCAACAGTCTTGACAAGAATTTTAGATCATGTGCTCTTTGATTTCAGATAGTTCATCTTCCTTTGACTTAATTGGTGTCTAAGGCAGAGGACAGAGATGATGTACTTGCTGGTTAACTCAGATCCTGAAATTTATGAGGCAGAGGAAATCGAGAAATTCTCATTTCCCATCAAAACCCTATAGCCCATTTATAACATAGAAAATAAGGGTTTTTACATGGAGGAGATATTTTTGCAGTTAATCAATCTTATTTGTGGTTTGGGATCAATCTAAACAAAAGATGTCCACACCACTTCATTCTCTTTAGTACTTTTTCAGTAGATATAAATGTTTCTTCAGTCCACTGGGGCTGTGCCCAAATGAACCCAAACCTGGGGGAGCTCACACAAGGACTGAGGATTACCGGGGGAGTCACTGTCCAGGACTGCAGTAAACTTCCCTACAAACTGCTTTGAAAGGTAGACCTAATACCAAGTACCAGAAGGTGGGCAAAAGTGGGGGTCAAGGAGTAAGTAGCCAGGTGCACAGAGGCATTCTAATAAAAACCTTTGTCTGATGGAGCAGCCAAATTCACAAAAGCTAACAAGATGAGCATTTCATGAACTGTCAATCCAAAACACAGAAGTTAAGCTTGCTGTTGCACACATGCACATTTGTACACGCACACACTCACACAAGTATGTACACATATACATATAGGCACGTTCTTAAATTTTTGAAGTGGAAAACTGATTAGCCCTGGTGGTGGACAATACCAGTGTTTTCCAGCATCTGAAGGCTCCCCACACCTAAGCACACAGAAAACCGCACCGCTCAGTGTGCCTGTCACTGGTGGGCTCACGTGACCAGCTCTGGCCAATGAGATGAGAGTCCCTACTGGGCTAAGGTGGTAAAAACTCCTGCAGAATTCCCCAATCATCCTGTCTCGCTGCATGGTGACTGCAGAGGTGCTCTAGTGAGAGGGAGGGTGAAGTGACTGCATCACTAAGCATGTGGAACAACTGCCCCCCAAATTTGTCTAGACCTATAGTGAACTCTGTGTGGGAGAGCAATAAGCTTTTATTAGCTATGGATATTTGGGTGCTGCTTATAGCAGGGTATCTCAGTTTAACCTAATACAGTCACTTGTCCATATTCTTAATCACCAAGTTCTCTTAATTCCATCTCATCAATATTTCTCAAATCTACCCACTGCTAACCATTGTTACTATCTCAAGTCAGGTTACCATTCCCTCTCACCTGCACTGGTGGGACATGTCTCCCTGACTCTGTTCTAATCCATTCTAATCCATTTTCCTGTATATCCAGATCCATCATTGTAAAGCTCAAACCTGAGCCTTTAATTCTTTACCTAAAATCAAACAGTGACTTCCCACTGCTCCAAGGATTAAATGCAAAATCCACCCATGGCCTTCAAAGGCCTCCATAATGGGGCCTCCATTTACCTCTCCATTCCTGTGTCTTGACATTCCTCTTTCTATCCTTCAGTCCTATAAGTACCTGATTCTCCTAGAACTACCAACATATTGTTTAATTCTTGCCTCTTTCTAGGACACTGTTGTCCATCCTGCCCAATTACTTCTTGACTAACTACTTAAAAACCTGTTTGGGCAAACACCTCCTTTCCCGACTTGGTAGGACTGAATTGTGTGTTCCAGGTCAACTTTTGCTCACTCCTGTTAATGGTCACTATTTTAGAACATATAATTGCCTGTTTGGTTGACACTCCTGTGCTAAAGAGAGAGCTCCTTGACACAGGGGACTGTTTTTTAGTCATCACTCCATCCCCAGGGACTCTCAGACTTTAACAAGCATTTGTCAAATGAATGGATGGATGGATGGATGGATGGATGGATGGATGGATGGATGGATGAATAAATGCTTACATCTGATGTGCCTCTCCTAGTTTTCCTTCTCAGTTATTCCAATGAAATACAACAGAAGGAAAGAGAAAGGACTTAAGAGTCTAATCAATCTGTCTTTAATTCTCCTACTACCACTTGGAAATTGTGTAACTCTGGGCAATGAACCTGATCTTTTTTAGCCTCCATAGGGCATGTGTAAAATGGGAGTAATCTCATCTCCCTTATGGAGTGGTTGTAAAAACTGGAGTTGTAAACATAAAATAGGCACAAAGTGAGAGGTTCAAAGCAAATGCTAAGTATAAATGATAGTAGAATATTATTCTTGTTATTATTATTGATCGAATAAGAACTAGTCCAACAGCAACGGTGAAAATGCACTTACTTGGAAGTGGGATCAGATTTCATTTCCAGCAGGAACAGAGTAAACAATTAGACTGGAGAGGAGTCCAGAGAACTATGTGGGGTAATGGACTTCTTCTCTTCTCCCCTGCCAGCCCTGTCTGTTCTCCTCATCCTTTATATTTCTCTAAATACATTAATTTTTAAATAACATTTCTTGGTTTTTGCTGCTCAGGACTCTGAACCATTATTCCCTTTCTTCTCCATGTTCTTTTCTCTTGACATCCTTAAAAAACCCTTCTCTATATATTTCCCTTTTTGTATTTTGGGCCCCAAAAGAAGCAGACAGTTAATGAACACAAATGAAGCTGAGCAATCTATCCTCATTTAAAATAAGTCTTAATTCAGGTTCTCAAATGTTCACATCAGTTATTCATCTAACGCGTATCGATTGAGCACCCACTGCTCCAGGCCTGGGGCACTGAGTTACATACTATTTTTTTCTCTAAGCAAACATTAATTAGTTACAAATTACTGGCCATACCTAATTAGGATAAAATTTCTTGGAGAAAAAGTTAGTTCCCCTTCTTAATACCTTAAACTTCTTTGGCACTCAGGAAAAAAGAGAAGGTTTTGATTTGTCTCTTTTTTCTTGTTTTTGTTTGTTAGATTGGTTGGCTGGTTTTTTGATTTTTAATCTTTAACAAACCATGCAGTACATGGGCAACATAGTACTTCATTTTTCAGCATATATGAGACTTGCTTTTTATAGAAATCAATCTCTTCTTGATTAAGCTAAATATATAAGACCATGGTTGGCTGTCCATTCTTGCACTCTAAGAATCTGATCCTACAAATACATAAATGCTTACCACTTTCACCTGAAAGTCAAAGCGAAGCCTCACAGGTGTTAACAAAGCATAGAGCATTGTCACCTCTGAAAAAATATAGTAGTTTTAGCTTTTGCTCCATGTTAGTTGAAGCTGCACTTCCTAGACGGTTCCAATAACTGAAATACAAAGTCCTTTCATATCCCTGTCTTCCTCTGCTGTCCCATTCCCCTGCCCAGAAGGCACACTGCCTCCTCTATTAACAAATGAAGCAACAGTGCAGTGGAATTCCAAAGGCTCCCCTTTGCAGCTAGTGCTAGTCAGAGTGTGATGGCAGGAGGAGGCAGGGAGTTTGACCTCCGTTAGCCTCTGGATCCTCATAAGGAAAAAGGAAAAGAAATGCTACATGGCCAATGTTTTAATAATAAGAAGCTCATTTCCAAAAACGTAACACATATCGGAAGTTGAAGAGCAATTAGCCTTTCTCAGGAACTCATGTCCGATATTAAATAGCTCTGACTTGCCTGAAATTCCCCCTAACAACTTGCTACAATCCTTCCTCTGTGCAAAATGCTCTGAATTATTTAGAGGATCTCAAGGACACTATCAAATCATGGTGTTGTCATCCTCAGCTCTACTCCACCAGCCTTTGATATCAACTTTTCCTTGGGGATTGGTTTCCCATCATTAACAGCACAAACAGATTTCTCTTTCTATGATTCGGACACCATGACACAAATTTATCCCATCCAAGTGAGCAACACTTGGCAACATTCACAAGATCTAATGTCACCACAGGTAGTAAACTGTCTCAAGGAATGATGCAAGTCTCAGTTCTCTGTCTCCTTCAGCAGCCCATCCATTGCATATGTCTAGGGATCCCAAGAAGCTGTCAAGAGAAATTAACCTAATTATCTGTGTTCCTGGAGTCTTAAGGCTCCAACCAGGATGAAGACTGCCTCTTTTTATCATGTCTATTTCAGATTTATTCCTTACATTTAACAGCTTTCACAAGCTATGAGGATGCACATCGATTCCTTTCAGCAAAAGCACAGTTACTTCTTATTTCAGATTATTGTTACTCTCTGCAGGTACAAATATACCAGCTGACAAGGTATCTATGCACCCCCACAGGTGAGCCCATGATCTTCTAAAGCAAACCGAAATGAAGACTGAGAGACCAGGATGGTTGTTTTCTTTCTTTCTTCTTTCCTTTCCTCCTTTTAGCCATATGAGGATGTTTAAATGGAGTTGAGCTAATTATCATGTTTCATTTCAACATGTGAATTCTCATTTTGGCATGTGACTACTTCTATTTGGTTTAGCTGAATTAACTTACCTTGTTTACCAGGGGGCAAAATTACAACAATTTTAGTTGATGTTATTGTTGAATGAGTTAAGTCCCTAATTAGTACATACCATTAACAAAAAGAAAGTTGGAACAATTTTGGAGGATTTTTCCCATGTAATTCTAGTTGCTGGGTAATGCAGCTATTTTTCAGGGCTGTATTCTGGCTAAATAGCTTCTGCTGACATGAGCCTTAACAGGCTGCTGATGGTCAAGAGGCAGGCAGAGGTTTCCAGGGAAATAAAAGAAAACTTGTGAAAACTGACTTGAAGACATATTACATATTTATTATCAAAAAACTAAACTATTTTGTTTGTATTAGTGCCCAAGGCCTTAAGGAAAATGTGCATTTATGCAATCTATTTTAAGAGCTGGTATGAACCTCCCATCATCCCTGGTTATTGTGCACAGAACTACATAAACACAGTCTTTCCTGTTACAAGGAATTGCCTGGACCATGAAGCAAGCGTCTTCCTGGTCCCAACAACAACAAGAAGAAAAACCGTAAAGGAAGGAGGTTAAAATAGCTCAGAAAATTGAATCAATTCAGAATCTAAGAATACTCAAATCTCTGTGTTAGGCATTAGAGCAGGAATCTCCAAATACAAAATATAAATCAAAGGCCTATTTAGGAATTTAAAAAATTAGCCTCACTTAGTGGATAGAGTTGCATTTCAGCCTTGATCTTTGCTTTTTCTACTAGGAGAAATCCTTATAACTCTTAACTACTTTTCCATAAAGTAATATGTGTAACAGACAAAATAGGGTTTTGTGTTCTCATCTGAGCTTTGTGCTCAGATTCTATTTGACCTTATGCAATGTTTTAAAAAGTTTTAAGTTTTAGTTCCCTGAAAATTAAAAATATGAAAATCAACCTGAAGATTATTTGAAAGTAATAACTAAAAGTAATCTAGGTAGAGAAAATACTTTCCAGTTCCTCATTTTCCCACTGAAACAAGCCTCCCCGGGGCAACCACGCCAGAGGTGTCGTACTTTCTGAATTTCTGATTTCTCTTCATTGTAGCCGAATTGTTCTTTTACCTAGTCTGTTGGTTAGAAACAAGAACTCCAAATGATTTACTTACTACATTAAATGTCTATTACTGTATATGAAGTACTATTTTTTTCTTTGCATTCCCACAAAAACACCAGTGCAGGAACATTGTATAATTCAAAGATCCCTCCTAAATCCTATGGTTTGACCCACACACATTTGGCATACTCCCTATTCTTGCTGTTCATCTATGGAAGCCGTCATCGCCATTTCTTTTTTAATGTGTTTTATCCCTCTAGTCACTAAGCTAACCTTTCAACCCTAACACCATCTCCCCCATCCCTCCTTTCCATGGACCCTCTAGTGTCCAGGGGAAAGAATCGTCCTCTCCAAGGCTCAGTCTCATCACACTGAGCTCCTCCAATCCTGACACATCGCCCCCACTAATAATTCCATGCGACTAAAGGAACTGTCGCTCTCAGCACAGTGCTTAATGCAGAGCAGTAACATTAAGATGTGTCCAACAAGGGAAAGGAATTGAAGGAGGGGGCCACATAAAATGAAGAGGATTCATTGACCAGCAAAAATCAATGAAGCAAAAATGGACCATTTTCCTCCCATTGATTTTCACCGCTCATTGTCTGTTGACAGCCATCTCTGCAACTTTCCACTCCCTTCATGGTTCCTAAGGAAGCCAAGTGACAACAGGCTCACAACACTTGGCCAGACTCTTTCTATTGCACTGAGCTAAAACCACATCCTGGAAAGAAATTCACACGGAATGAACCACTGTAGTTTCTTACTTAAGTGTAAACTGCAGCCGACACGTTCCTGAGCAACGCCCTGTGCACCGTTTTCTGATGCAATCTCACTGCAGCTCTCACTTGGTGGCCTCTTGACTTCAGCTAGCCACACTCTCAGTACGCCATCCCATTGGAACCAAGACCAACCCTTTTCTGGACTCAACTTTCCTATTTCAGAGGCATCGCATTTTACAAAAAGTGCCATCCATCATGTGCAAAAGCCAGGAAGTGTAAGTCCCTGCCGGGAGCAGGGGCAGATATTCTGAGTAATTGCACGCTGCCTCTGTAGACCTAACTGCCACTGGAGCAGCTGGAGATGAGGTAAGGCGAGGAGAAACCTTCCCAGGAAGAGGTCGCAGTGGCAGACACCTCAGATTTCATCTCAGAGGCAATCAGGTGTGTGTCAAACTCCCTACCTATTTTTAAACTGCACATGCATTCTAAAACAAGCCTGCATATACTTTTTTTAGGAAATTATTTACCGTGATGTGTCATGCAGTCACTTAGGCTCCAGAGAACATTGGCACAAGTGCACAGATAAACTCCTTTTGATACATGCCTGGAATATGGAGGAACTCGGCCCTGGCAACATCCATCACCCTCTGTTTTCCAATAAGAAAAAGACCTAATACCACCTAAGTCCAAATTTCCTTATTAGCATTCCACAAGGGGTACTCAAGGTTGTGCGTTTAACTGCATATCAGTCAATGACAGGGCAAGAGTGCTCCCTGTGTAATTAAACCCGCCCATGTTCAGGCAGATACTGCTTGGCAAGGTAGTAGCCGTGAAATATTTACAAGGAGGTGGAGAAGGGCACACTGAGCGTTGGAAAGAGATTTGTGGTGTGAGCACAGTAAATACCTAAATAGAATGTTACCAAATATACTTAGTAAATGTACTAAATATCTGGATGCTCTAGAAAAAAGAACAATGCCTACAGAAATGATCAAACAATGACATATTGGCTAAGGTCATCCATCTCTTAACTATAGCACTAAGATATTCCTAACATAAGCTTACTGGATGAATCTGGTAAATGAGTCATCCTACAAGTAACCAACCACCACCTTTTCATTCCCGCTTTCTTCCCTTTCTCCCTCCTTCCTTCTACATTTTGGTCTTTTCATTATTCTCCTCTCCTTTTCTGAGCATTGATGCCTAAGAGTCAGGCACTGTGCTGGATACTAGGGACATAAAGTTAAGGTATTACTATAGCTTCTGAGGAAACATATGGAGGGACAGATAGTTAAAGCAAGAATATAGCCCAGACTTCTTAGCACAAGATGCTAAGAAGCAGGGTGGGGGGCATCAACATGAGCTCAGTGGGATTATGGGAGGGCTTCCAAGAGGAAGTTTTTGCTTGACCTCAGTTTTAAAGGTACAATAAGAGTCAGCTAGATAAAGCAGGGGAGGAGACTCAGAAAGAAGGTGAGAAGACACAAAATATGCTATCTTCAACAGTGATACAATTTGGCTGGATCCAAACTGTGTATATAGAAGGAAAAATTAAGAAAAAATGAGGCTATAGAGATCAGCCAGATGCAGCTGCATACCTACCAATGTAGCATTCCTAAGCTGAAAAATTTGAACTTAACCTTGAAAACTAAAAATTTGTGAAAACTGTAATGAATTCAGGACTACAGGTACATGTGGTTCTAGTTAGCAATTTCTATTGCCTCCTGCTGCCATGTGAACTGCCATAAGAACAGAGAAAATGACATATATATCTCCACCCCATTGACATTTAGCTTGGCTTTGTCTCTTGCCATAATAATAGGATGTGGGTGAAGGTGGCAGTGGCCCCTTCTGAGCCCAAGCCTTCAGAAGCAAGCAATGTTTCCCTATAGGTTCCTGCCTGAGAAGAGTGAGCCCCAAGTGCCTTTTGCCCCTCCAGACCCACTCCTGGTTATACCAAAAACCCAAAGCTAAAAAAACCCAAACCTCACCTCCTACTGACCCGTGACCCAGAAAAAAAATGCACATTGTTGTAAGTCTCTGAGACCTGAGGCAGTGTTTATTACATTGTCCCACTGTGGAAACAGCTGAATGATGTAAGGACTGAATCTTCTCCCCAACCTTAACCCCTGCTTTTTAACAAAATAATAAGGAGATGGTCAACTCAGACTCTATTAAGAGCTCATTTTAGATAAAATTAGCACTTTTGATAGAGACAATATATCCCACTGTGTTAACAAGGAAAGTGTAGAGGCGTGTTGAAACTACCCTAGATAAAATAACTTCTTAGAAATGAGGAATATCAGTCTTTTGAGAGTTCAGATTCTTAAGGAAATGAAAGAATACTGGGAGAGTTGCTCAGTCATGTAACTGGACATGCAAGTGAAATAGTCATATGCTGGTGTGTCTGCCCAGCTCATGATCCTCATCCTCTATAAGCAGCCCACAGCACCCTAAAGACACCCAGGGTGCAAACCCAGGAACCATGTTGTTACCCCTTGCTCTGCTCCCCTGGGATGGAGGACTGGAACCCAGGATGCGTAAAGTGAGAAGAGAGAAAGGGAAGCAGGTAAGAGAGCTGGGGCTAGAAGTGGAGCTCAGTGGTAAAGCGTTTGCCTAGCAT
>CM053404.1:130223672-130341027 GCA_028644305.1 Xerus rutilus | reverse complement strand
AAAAGGCACCAAAGAAAAGCTGATCCATGGGGGGTGGGGGTGGGAGACATGGGACAGAAATACAAAAAGAAACAAAAGCTAGCAGTTGTTTGTCCCCTGAAGGCAAAGTACATCTTAGAAAGTATCCTGGTTCTTACAGCTGTTTCTTTCTATTCTCTCTAGCAGCACTTTCTGCCTTTTGACCCAAGATGTAACTTGAAATCATAACAATAAATTCTCCTTTTGCTTACACTTGAGAAAGGTTCCTTTACCTGAAACAAAAGAAACTTGAGGAAAATGCATATCCACGGTGTGCCATATATGTGCCAGGCTCTGGGGGTACAAAACAAATAGGACAGATAAACAAGTGAACATTTTTCATAGTTCCTAAGTTATGGAAAAATACAGATATTATTTCTTTCCTAGACTTGTAGGGGTCCAGAAAGTCATCTTGGAATAACTGATCATTAAGCTAAAATTAAAATGGCAAACTGGAGATGGCCAGATGAATGGAGTTATCAAGCAAGGCTGTAATTGACAAGGTCAAATGCCATCTAGGAGGCCAGCAAGAGATCTGAGAAATGGCCTTGCCGTTGAGCAATGATGGGCTCTGCAAATATTCAAGGAAATTTCAGTGCAGTGTTTAGTAAGAGTGTCAGTGGTTAGTAAGAGCAGCAAGAGCGTAGTGGAATAAAGAAATGTGTGAGAAAAAAGAAAGCAGATAGCTCACACAGCATTTGGAGAAGCAGGACGATAGAAGAGATGAGTCTGAGAGCGGAGGGGCACATGAGATGGAATGAAGTTTTATTTGTTTGTTTGAGTGGGAAAGGCTTCACATTCTAACCCTGAGGAATAGGCGCCACGGGCTGACGTATCTTTCGTGGGAAATGATGAGCAGGAGGAGCAGTACAATGAAATTGGGAAATGATGTGTCAAGAAGATAAAGGCAGTCCATTCAGAATGTGCAAATTTAGTCAGACTAAACTGTTCTTATTATAAACCAACTGCTCGGGAGGAAATTATTTTGGGGGAAAAATGCATTGCCATCCTCAAAAGGAATGTCTGAAAACTAATTACTCTTCCTAACTTACTCATCCCCAATGCCTCACCTACATGATCCTTTGTAATAGATTCATATTTCAAAATGTGGAATAAAAAAATGTGCAACTAACAATGACACAGAGACCATCCTCTCAGCTATAACAGTGAGGGGGAAAAGTGAATATAGAAAGATTTTTAACCCCGTTAAATTACAGGGTTGGCTTCCTTTTACAACCCTCATTTCCCAAGGGTATTGAGTGTGGATCAAACAAATAATTGAAAATTTATTTTGTTGGCTTTGAAGAATCGTCTTCATGTGTGTAGCGTTATTTGATAAAGATTTAATTCTCCCTATTAAAATTGATTGTGTTTTTAGAGACAGAAAAATGTTAGTAAGGAAAGAGAGCTACCTGGTGTGAAATCACCAGAGCATAGAAAACAAACAGTAATGCACAAACTACATTTGCTGGAACTGTAATTAGGATGCTTTTAAGCCACTGCCACAACCCTCCCACCACTGTCAGTATCACCATTACTACCAACAGCACCAAGCTCATCACCATCACCACTATTCCCACGCCACCCCCCTCATCATCATCACCACTATCACCAACTCTAATTCCATTGCCACCGCCACCATCTATATTACCATCACCATCAGTACTACTATTGACACCTTTTCTACTTCTATCACTGTGGCCACCATCACCATTAACATCCTCGCTGTCACCACCTCTTCTTCTATCTCTTTTGACAACCTCTACAAATACTATTTTCCAACCAGTTAGATTCCTAGCCTAATTTCTGAACCATGAAATTCGACTCAGAAATCACAAGCATGGCTCATTCCATTGCAACCAAGTTCTGGGCTACTTTTGTTCCTGTAATGCCTTTCCTGCTGTATTTGTGGTTATTGAATACACAAACACAGGCCAGTAGCAGGGATAGAAAGTGGAGAATTAAGCCTGGGTGTGAAAAATGGAGGAACAGGATACCAAGTAGCCATGCTGCCATAATGACCTGCCTCTCAAACCACATTGGCCTGCTGCAGGAGGGATTTTGATAGTAACTTCCAAAAATAGCATGTGCAGCCAGGGCTTTATCTTTAATGTCCCAGCATTGATCAAAAAAAAGGGGGAATTCAACTAAGCCAATGACGGAGAAAACTAATTTCATGGTAAAATAATTCTAAAATGTATTTAAGGTGCACAGGCAAGACCATTTTCAAAGAAATCTGCATTACAAAACATGCACAGGAATTGAAGACTCCTTTCAGACAACCTCCAGCTGCTAAAGAAAAACTGTTCTTCTTTAGCTTTCTCCCACTGTTTCATGTAAACAATTTTATGAGAGAGAAAGAGCCTGCTTACCACATCGGCCCTTGTCAAAAGAAATGCATGGTGTGGTGTAAATATTTTGTTTTGTTTCTTCCATTAGCAAACATTTCTTTTCTTTGGTAAAAGACATGAATTAACAAAAAGAAAACAGTGGTGCTGAAATTATTTACTAGCTTCCTTGAAGGAGATCAATATGGAAAAGTCATCTAAAATGGTCTTTTTGAGCTCAGTGAAGTCATATCTTTCTGTGAACTGTTGTATTTTATGTTTAATGCCCAAAGATCCAAAATAAAGATTTTACTTCTTAAAAATGTCCAAAATTCTAAATTATGGTTTCCATAGCCTCTGTAAACAGGGCTTCATGGTGTATGTACAGTAGATTTTTCTCCTTGTTTATGATGATAAGGCCTTGCCCCAGCAGGTGTGAGTGGGTGGCTTTAGACTTGCAGTGGGAACCATAAATCAAACACAGCTTTGCATTGCATGCCTTTGACTTTCAGTTTCCTTGTTTCCCCTGCAGAAAAAGGAGATGGGATTGATAGTTGTGAAGTGTTTGTGCATGTGCATGTGTGTTGCCTGTAAAATGTTAAATAAAATTGCAGTGACCCAAGTAATTCAACTAAAAGATCACATAATGAAATAAATATTTTATCAATTCACTTTCTGTATTCTTATTCAAACCTATTTCAATTTAAAGACCTCATTTCTTCCTTCCTGGGACTTCTTATAATTTATGAGGGAAACAATGTCCATTTGAGGCGCCTGGCCCATCATTCATCAGCATTTGTATTGCTGTTTCTAAGCCCAATTAGTCATCCACTAGAATTCAAGGCTTGAACTTCTCATTTAGAATCATCTGCAGCAATTTCTGATACTTTACAATGCAAACCACTGCTTGGAAGAGTCAACAGTAAGGTATGTTTAAAGAAAGTAGAAAGTGTAATCATTAGAAAAACTTGGCCCTTGGATGTCAATGAACAGAAACTCAGGACTGAATAGCGCTGAATACACTGCCCTGGGACTGGGGGCTGCATGAGATCAGGTGTGAGTTCCTGGTTTCGGCTGGAATCTTGATACTGACTGGACTGTCCTCAGTTCATACCTACTCCCCACCTTGTTCACTGCTTTCTTTCACAGTGAAGTTGAATGTCAAGTACGTGATGGATCCAGACCGTGGGTGAAGGCTTGAACAGTTGTGCTGCCTGTTTTCTTTAACTTTTTTTTTTTAATATTTATAGTTGTAGATGGACACAATACCTTTATTTTATTTATTTGTTTTTATATGGTGCTGAGGATTGAACCCAGTGCCTCACTCATAAGAAGCTAGCACTCTACTACTAAGCCATAACCCCAGACCTGTTTTTTTTAACTTTGACTGTTCCATCTAGTAGCTATATGGCTTGGCACACATGCACTGATTTCTTTGCCTCAATTTCCTGATCTGTAAAATGGGGCCAAATACCATCCATGCAATACAGTCATCTTAAAGATTAGGTGAGTTGACGTGAAGAGTGGTCATCATACAGGAAGTGCAAAGGTTGTTACTATCACCACTTACTATTATAATTAATTATAAAGTTGGCACCTGTCCCTTTAGGTTGTAGGCTCCTTGAGGAAAGGGACCAGGCCCTGCATGTTCAGGTAATGTGTACAAGGCCTTGCACACGATAGGAGCTCAATAAATTAAACATGTCTAGTTTATAGTTTTTATTAGAAACCCTACTGGGGTAAAGAAAAAAAATGACCAGGGGCATAATTATAAAAGAATAATGAGAATTCCAAAAATATCCCATTTTGCAGCATGATCTTGCTCCTCTTTTCCTGTGAGACTAATTAAGGAGAAACAGGACTCAGGACAGATTTAAGCGGAGGATGGTGCCAAGTGCTAATGCGGCATCCCCGTGAGTTGTCCTGCGCTCCTTTTCCTTCTGCTCCTGTTGCGTGGCGATGCTTCAGAGATAGCTGCCTCCCTGTTCAAAGGCGAATAGGAAACCAGAAGAATTGGGAAGTGTAATCCAGTTTCGAAACTTCAGAGAAACAACGAGGACAGAACCCGGATGTGGGATAGACAAGCTGAACTCCAGCGGGCGCAGCTGAGGCAGCCATAGCAGGAAGTTTGTAAGGGTACTGCTTTGCAGTGGGCACAGGAAAGATCAATGAGATGCAAGCACAGTTGAAATGATTGGAAAAAAGGAAACTGCCTCCCAGTGGTGTCGCGGCTTCAATAACGCTGTTTTTCCTAAAACTTTTACTAAGAAGTAGAGAGAAACTGAATTCTCCCTAGGGGGGCACCCAGCTTCTTATACTATAACTAGCAAGTTCTCAAGTGTGACACCTGTGCTCTTTCTTTTGCTTAAGTCTGCAACTTAACAGGGCAATATGGTGCATACCATGTTTTAGTCTCATTAAGGAATAATTGACAAATAAGTATTGCATATATTTAAGGTGTATAACCTGATGTTCTGAGATATGTATACACTGTGAAATGACCACTGCAGGCAAGCCAATCAGCAACACAGCCATCACCTCATAGAGTAGCCATTTCCTTCCTTCCTGCTTCATCCCCCTCTTCTCCCTCCCTTTTATCCTTCTTTTATTCCTTTCTTCCTTCCTTTCCTTTTTGCCTTTTTTATAAAAAGGAAATCCTGCTGGGCATGGTGGGGCATGCCTGTAATCCTAGCAGCTCAGGAGGCTGAGGCAGGAGAAATGCATGTTCAAAGGCAGCCTCAGCAACTTAGCGAGACCCTGTCTCAAAATAACAAATAAAAAGGGTAGGGAACATGGTTAAGTGGTTAAGAACCTCTGGGTTCAGTCTCTGGTATGGAAGGGAGGGAGAAAGGGAGGGAGGGAGGGAGGGAGGGAGGGAGGGAGGAAGGAAGGAAGGAAGGAAGGAAGGAAGGAAGGAAGGAAGGAAGGAAGGAAGTGGGGGGAGGGAAATACATAGAGGGAATCCTGACATTTGTGACAACATGGCTGAACCTGAAGGACATTGCAGTAAATGCAATAAGCCAGGCACGGAAAGACAAATCTATACAATCTCACTTACAAGTGGAACCTAAGAGTCAAACTCACAGGAGCAGAGAGTAGAACAGTGGAGGCCAGGGCAAGAGGCAGAAGGGAAACGAGAAGATGTTGATCCAAGAGAACAAAGTTTTCAGTTATTGAAGATGCTTAGGTGCTAAGACCTAATGTACAGTACAGTGACTCTAATTAACAACAGCACCTCCCACTTGAAATTTGCTAAGAGGGTAGCTCTAAAGTGTTTTTAACATACAGAGAAAAAGAAAAAAAAATGAAATGTGTTTTTTCTTGTAGATTATCATTTTCATTTGAAAAACCTAGAGAACTTCAAGAAAAAAAAATCAAAATTATCTATCTTATCAGAGCCCAATCAGTTCTGCCTCCTGTGAGCTGCATCCATAATAATGTATTATAAATTTAATATTTAGCTGAGCATGCCTGTAATCCCAGCAACCCGGGAGACTAAGGCAGGAGGATCATGAGTTCAAAGCCAGCTTCAGCAATTTAGCCAGACCCTGTCTCAAAAATAAAATATAAAAAGGGCTGGAAATGTGGCTCAGTGGATAAGCACCCCTGGGTTCAATCCCTGGTATTAAAAATGCATAAATAAATAAATAATAATACTTTTTAACTTTACATAAATGAATCATGATGCTTTATCAGAGGCTTGCTTCTTTCTATTCCTCCTATGCCTGTATAAGATTTATCCTTGTTAGGATATAAGCTGTAGTTCAGTTATTTTCATTACTGTGTACTATTCCATCGTATGAGTAAGCCCACACTTGTTTCTTGATTCTAAATGATGATGGACATTTAGAGTGTTCCTATATTTTGCTGCTAAGAAATTTCTTAATAATATTTCCTGGTGTAAATATGCAAAAGTTCTCCAGGGATTCCACCTAGTTGGGTAAATGAGGCTTGAATTTATTTAGTTACTCCAAAGTGTTTTCTAAGTAGTTACACCACTATCTACTCCCAATATGAGTGGGTGAGAGACACATCTCACCCTATCAGTGTTATCCAACCTCCTTATTTTCCCAGTCTGGTGGGTGTGAATGTATGTGCTGATAACAACTGAGTCTCTCTGTCTTTTCTTCTGTACATGCGTGCGCGCACACACACACACACACACAGGGGATATGAAGTGTCCTGGCAATCTAGTATATTCATTTTGTATACTGTAGAGATGTTTTCACATTAATCAAAGGCCATGAGAAATTTCTATGGACAGCAATGTCTTGGTAATTTTTAAAACAATATAGCAATGATTAGAAAAACTGTCATGGTCATGGTCAACAATATCTTTGGTCACACAATTGCCCACATCAGAACCTGGAATCTATTCAATCTATTCAATCTATTCACTTCCCATTACTCCCCTTGCCAACAGGTGATCAAATTCTAAGATTGCTCCTTAAATGCATAGTGACTTCTAGACAATTGGTTCCCTCTCCTGCCATTTCATAAATATATAACCTCTTAAATACCTAGAACCGTGTGAGTTGTTTCCACTTTTTAACTATTCCAGACTGATGCTATGAACATTTCTGCACTGAAAAAATGGCATTTTGAGTCATGGGTAAATTCCTTGAAAAATCCCCAAACTGAGTAAGAGCTGTCTGCCACTGTCACAACTCTACCACACTTTTAGTTGGTTGCTTTGGTGAGTGGGTATAAATGTGTCTCATTCTGTTTTTAATTCTAATTTTTCTAATTAATATTATTATTTCACATCTTATCATATGTCTTTTATCTTCCTTTTTTATTCTATCTTCCTTTTTGTTGTTGGTTTTGTTTTTCTATTCTACTGGATCATCTTTTTCTTACTGATTTGAAGAAGTTATTTTATGTAATCTGAATACCAGTTATTTGACATCTCTGTGTGTCGCCAGTTTGTGACTTGTTTGTTTTTTTGTTTACAGTATATTTGATAAATGAAATCTTCATTCTAATATGGTCAAATTAAATCCTTACAAACGATTGGCATTTTTGAGTCCTGCATTATTTTTTCCTGTTCAAGAAATCTTTTTCTACCTTGTGGTCATAAAAACATAATCCTGTATTTTCTTCTAAACATTCTATAACTTTCTCTTTCATTTTCAAATTTTAATTACTTTTAATTTACTTTTGGTATGGAGACAGGCACTCAATTTCACTGCTATCATATGATCAATCATTTTCCTTAGAACTATTTACATTTTTTCTGTTCTGCAATGCCATATTAAGTTTTAATATATGCCTGAATCTTGCTCTGCATTCTGTGCCATAGTTCATGTTTAACCCCCTGCATTGTCTAAACTGGAAGGTACATTTGTCAGTCTGATTGTTCTTTACTTTCTTCTTCTTAGGTGTCTTGGATATTCTTCATACTTTCCTTTTACAAATAAATTTCTAAAACAGTGTGTCTAGTTACAAAAATCCACACAACTCTGTAGAGCTTTTCCTTAAATTAACAATGAACCTATAAATCAACTTGGGAAAATTAACATTTTCCTAGTGGAAATATGACAGTTTATGTAGATTTATTTAGATTTTCTTCAGATTTCTTTTTTTTTAAATTTTTTTAGTTGTTGATGGACTTTTATTTTATTTATTTATATGTGGTGCTGAGAATCGAACCCAGTGCCTCACGCATGCTAGGCAAGCGCTCTACCACCGAGCCACAACCCCCGCCCCTCTTCAGATTTCTTTTAGCAATAAATATGATCTTTGTTTACTCATTCTGTTTAATCTAACCTCACACATTGTCCAAATGAGAATACAGTGTTAGGAAACTTGTGTTGGATTTATTTGTTATTGCTTTATATGTGTTGTTATAGTCACTTCTTAGACCTACCAGCATTTAGAAATGCAGCTTGCTTCCATACATTGATTTTCTATAAAGTGACTTGCTAATATGTGTTATGAATCCAGCAATTTATTTATAGGTATTTTGGGATTTCTACATAGATAACCTTTAAGAGTGACAGTTTTGTGTTTTCCTCCAGTTGTCACTTTTGCTTTGTCCTACTGCATGTGCTAAAGCCTCTAGGACAATGGGACCAAGTGGTGGCCATGGGTATTCCTATCTTCTTGATTTTAGAAAGAAGCCTTTGAAATCTACCAAATTATGCCATGTATGTGCATGTATATATCACAATGAATCCCACTTTATGTACAATTATAATGCACAGTTAAAAAATAAACAAATAGGAGACTAGAAGTAGAAGAAGGAAATCAGGGAAAAGGAGCATGGAAAGGGGAAATACTAGGAAAAGAGTGGAGCAAATTATTATGTGCATTTATGAATATGTCACACTGAACCTCACTATTATGTATAATTATAATGCACTAATTGAAACATTAAAAAGAGTCCTTTTGAATATTTCATCACTAGGTATCTCTTTATTGCAGATTTGGTATAAATGTCCTTTACCAGACAAATGAAGTGTTATTATTGAGTTTACTAAGAATTAATATGTTTTAAGTCATAAAGAGCTGCTTAAGTTTATAGAATTATTTTTCATAACCTACTGAGAGGGAATTTTGGCAGGGAGGGTTATTGGGGATTGAATCCAGGGCACTTAACCACTGAGCCACATCTCCAGCCCTTTCTATTTTTTATTTTGAGACACAGTCTCACTAAATTACTTAGAGCCCCACTAAGTTGCTGAGGCTGGCTTTGAATTCACAATCCTTCTTCCTCAGCCTCTCAAGTCAATCTATTGAGACTTCCAAAAATCATTTCATGTGTTTTGTATAATATACCAAATTAACCTATTTTCTAGTAGTAAATCAACTTTGCATTCCTGAGATAATAAAACTTGATCATTAAACACTATCATTCTTAGAGATATCTGGACTTTGTGTGGTACAAATTTAATGGGATATTTGCATCTACATGCATGAGGAGAGAGACCTACACTTTTTGTTTCTTTTGACCCTGTTGCCTTCTTGCCTGGTTTCTGTATCAAGGTCGTGCCTGCCTCACATAATGAGTTTGGGAGTGCTCACTCTTCCATCTTCAGAGAAAGAATTCGCATGGCATTGAGTTACTGATTCCCCAGCTATCTGGCGGAGCCACTCGGTCCTGATGTGAAAGTTCAAGTTCTCCTGGATTTGGTGAAAATCCTCAGGGTGAAAGCCAGCCTTAGAGTTCATCCACTTTGCAGGATTCCAGCTCTGCTTCAGCCTTTCAGATTCATTTATTCTGTGCTTGGCAATGCACTTAGAAAGATTTTTTAAATATATTTTTGGCAGCCTCTGGTTATTGTAACCAGGTGGTCTATTATTATACTGCCAGACTTGGAAATCCCAGGGGCTGTGTTCTCCTGATAACATCTGACCTGCCTTTATTTGTAAGACCATGTCTCCTCAAGCCCATCATTGTGTCTCTGGTATATAGTAGAGGCTCAGGTAATATTTATGAAATGAATAAATAAATACTACAAATGCATTAAACATATTTTGTTGCTGTCCTTGTAGTAATACATTATAATTTTACTAACATGCTAATCACTGCTGCAGCACTATCAGCTTTTGAAGGATGTGAAGCTGTTTATGTCTGTTTATATGTCTTCTCATCCCCAACGTCTAGCACATAAATATACTGAATAAATAAGTGAATAAATATACAGATAAATCCATCTCTGTAGTTAATTTGAATATATGTAGGTTAAATTTTACCCAGATGCTTTCTCATCTGCTACCAAATCAGTAATTAATGCAATGCAGGGAAACCAAGATGTAAATTATTGAATTCTGCAGCAAAGTAAATTTACTGTCATTTAATTGGGTGTATCGCCCGTTCTGTAGAGTTGCTTGTGTAAAGCTCAGATAATTAAAAGCCTACAGTGAGTTGTTCCATAGCACTTAGGATGCTTTTTTCCTTTCTGCCCCTAGGCAGCTAGTTTTTGGCAATAGATGTCCAGCTCACATGGGTTATTTGAACAAAGTTATGCTTCTTGACAACATGCTCAGAACTTCACCACTGAAAGAGAGAGTGAAACAGCTCTGTCCCTGGTGGCCACCATGCTTCACCTATTGCCTTACCAAAACCTGCCTGTAAATAGAAATTAGAGTCTTATGAGCTAATTCTTAAAGCCACTGTTACTTGAAATAATTACTTCCCACAGTTTACTACCAAGAACAAAGATATCAAAGATCAATACCAATGCACATATACTTCTGTGAAGGAAAATAAACACAGGTACAATATCTGCTAGCATTCAGTATTTCTTTGCAGTACTGGAGACTGAAGGCAGGGGCACGTCACCACTGAGCTACATCCCCAGCTGCTTCTATTTACTTATTTTGACACAGGGTCTTGCTAAGTTGCCCAGGCTGGGTTTGAATTTGCAATCTTCCTGCCTTAGCTTCCTGAGTAGCTGGGATTACAGGTCTAGACAGACCACTACACTCCTGCCAGCATCCATTCTTAAAGGATATGTAAAACAGATTATTGGATGAGTTGACCCAGATGTGTGTGCTCCTGCCCACAGTGATGGGAATGACCTCAAGATCTCACTCACACTAATTCACTCTATCACTGAGCTACAGCCTACAGTCCCCTTCAGCAGGTTTCAAAGTTTGAAAACATGCTTCTTAAGCCTAAGAATACAGAGAAGATAAATCAACAAAATACACATTCACAAAACATTACAGAATCTTGCAGAAAATATGTGATCCCTAAAAAGGAAAAAATTCCAGGATAAAGCTTAGTTACCAAATGAAAATAATTTTTTTCCTATGTATAAAACGATCAACAGTAGAACAACCCCAAACAAATGACTTATTTTCACAGAGTAAACTCATTTAATTTGCTAAATTTGTAGTAAATGTGTGATAATCTGAAGCCAGACTTCTCTGTCTATTGTTGAGTTTGCTTTCTTCTCCCACAGACCAACAAAAGCACAGGGGTTGGGTTAAAACACAAGCTAAAGAATGGTTCAATTCTGGGGAAAACAACACTCTTTCATAGAAATTATTTTTTAGCTGTTATGTATAATATCTTGGCTCTTTCTTGAGCTCTAAATAAAAGATTGTAATGAAACTCCTGCCTTTAATAACTGCCATAGTAAATTTAGCTACCTAAAAAAGTATTTAAAGTAAACCAATTTGCTCATTAATCATCATTACACTTACACGAGAATCAAGCAAATAACCTTTCAAAATGTTTCTAAGGTCAAACTTCAAATCACTCCTACAACTTTCAAATACTGAATTTTGAAATGTGGTTTTACAAAGACATGCACACACTGTAGCAACTTAATTAAAGCAGATTTTAATCACACCATTATTCAATTTATCATTTTAAAGTTACAAAAGCAAATGTGAACACTGATCAACTTCTATACAGCTTGGGGGTGGGGGGTGTCAGTCTTGGGAAGGAGCTGGAGCCATTTGTGTGCCTGGAGCAAGGAAAGGGACACACTATTCAGTCCTACCAAGATTTGTTGGAAAAGGAGAGGAAAATTAGAAGCATCCTTTATCCCAGTGAATATGTAGGAATGAACACATTGCAACATAGCAACTGTGAAAATACCAGAATTGATCTCCATTTCACAACTGCATGCTTAGTCCTCACTCAGGGATATTAACCTAGGACTGAACCTGTATTTTCAGATATACTCTGTATTTCTATACATTATTTTACCCTTTAGCTTCATATCAGTATGACTTTCACAGTTTGCTTGCATTTTTCCAATACAATGACCAAAATGATCTTCATTATGAGAAACTCATGATAGTTTGTTTTTATTAGTATATTATAATCTTACATAATTCATTCTGACAAATTCATAAATACATATAACATAGTTTGCTTCATTTCAATCCCCAGTACCTCCCCTTCTCTTTTCTCCTCCCCTACCCTGACTCCCTATCTCCACTCTATTGCTCTTCCTTCTATAATTGATACATCTTAGTTATACATAAAAGTGGAACCCACTGTGATATATTCATACATGCACATAACATAATTTGGTCAATTTTATTCTGTAGTTCCTCCCTCCCTCTTGATACCCTTCCTCTCCTCCACTGTTCTTCTATGAGATTCCCCTTTTTAAAGCAATTCCTTATTTATCTCTAACTTCCACATATGAGAGAAAATATTTGATCCTTAACTTTCTGAGTCTGGTTTATTTCACATAGCATGATGTCTCCAGTTCCATCTATTTATCAGCAAATGACATACTTACTTTCTTCTTCATGGCTAAGTAAAACTCCATTGTGTATACATACCACATTTTCTCAATCCACTCATCTGTTGAGGGGCACCTAGGCTGGTACCATAACTGGCTTTTGTGAACTGTGCTGGTATAAACACAGGAATGTAGCTATCACTGCAATATACTGATTTTAGTATTTTTTGATAGCCCTTTTTTGAGGTCATTCAAATTTAGGGGGTTCAGAGTAAGATAAATTTTATCCCTTTCTTTGGTGACTACTATAGAAATGGGCAATTTTCTTCCTTACTTATGATAAAATTAGTAAAAATCAAATGAGTATGATTAGCAATCTCAGAGGACTCAGAGGATCACCTACCACCAGGTCCCAGCATCTCTCTACTAGGGCCAATTACAACTTGTGACTGCTTTCTTGCTCTTTCCACACCACCTCTTTCTTGAAAACCTCTTCATTTTTATCAGCTTTGACTGCAATCTCCATTTCCCTGATGGCTTTAATAATGTCCCAGCTCCCTTGGAATACATATAGCAGGAAATGGAAATATGATCCGGGAATTTCAAATCTCAAACTGCAATTCACAGATCATTCTCTCTCTCTCTCTCTCTTTTTTCTTTCTTTCTTTGTCTAGAGCCCCTGACAAATAAAACAGATCGGGCAAGACAGTCTCCTAGAACCTCTTCCAAATGTTAAAAGAACAAAGTCAGATCAGAGCATGAGCACCTTGACTATGAACTGCTGCAGCTTGCCAAGGTTTTGTTCCTCTTTGATTACTTCCAGCCCCTGTGAGTCTGAACTTGATCTTAGTATTCAGAGAAATGGCCCCATTAGAAGACTGAGCAGAAAATACCTAAGGAAAACATCTCTGGGTATTTAGTTATGAGAATGAAGCTTCATAAATCAAATGTAACACAGTCAATCCACATGCTTTATATTGTTTTTTTTTTTTTACTGTAAACAGGATTATGTAAATAGGTACTTAAAACAGAAAATCATAATTGGGCTTTCCTAATATCCAGCATATTATTGAATATAGGTTATCAACTAGGTACCCTTGAGCATAGTTACAACTCAAAAAATATTTCAAATTAAAGAAGGCAAGACCCTGTCGCAGAAGACATAATACAAAACAAGAATGGTGTCCACCTGGGTAACGATAGGAGAAACAAACACTGCCATTCCAGTAGGCAACGTTTTTGTTTTTAAACCTATTTTCCCCTAGTTCCTTTAAACTATATGCAATATTGCTGGAAAACTAAGTTTTTTGGGTAAATCAGGGGTCTTATCCACTATCTACCAAAGTCAGTAGCTAAGACCCACTTAGCATTCTTGTTGAGGAAAAATAAATAACTCTAAGAAGCCCTTGACATGTTTTAAAAAAGAAGATAGAGAAAAACAAGTTTTACTGCAAAAAAAAAATGCCTACATGCAATTTATATCTCAAGTAAAATATTTTAAATCTTCTTACTCAAGAGAATCTAATGATGAGACTTCCAGGCCTAAATTAACAGAGCCACTTCTCCTTGATACAGAAATAGGTTCCTATTGATCAAATTCAGCAGAGGGCAAACTAAGCAGTCTTGTCTGCCCATCTGTATGTGTTTTGCCAGCTCAGAATATCCCTAAAGAGGAACAGAAGTGCTTGGAATCAATACTGTCCAATCCAATTTTTTTTCATGGCTATCAAAGAGAGTTCGGTAATTAAGAAGCAATTCCATTAAAATGTCTAGTACCTATACTATAATCAACAGGGACTCAGATGATTCTCTGTTTCTGAAATACTATTTATGTATTCACTTTGTATATCACATTTATATAACTGCCACATTGTCACCAAGCAAATAACAATTTTCTTCCTACCATCTGAGCAGCCGGAGTTGCAAGTTAAGAGAAATTACTTTATATTGTTTGAAATTTGGGATTATTTTAAAGAGGATCACTCTGTGATTATGAAGCTAGTGATGCAATTTAACTATTTTCATTAAGTATTTTAAAAATAAATGTCAATCTGGCCACATTCATATGACAGAAATTTTCCAGTTAAAGAATAAGTAAAGTTTTGATTTGATTCTTGAAATACACTGCAGAGCTACAACAATGTAAAGCGCAGGGGCTCTAACCCAGTTATAAAGCTAGTCACAATCAGCCTCTATACGCCTGATATAATTTTAAGTCATGTAGATCAACATTTTTGCCTATTATTTACCTTATTAAAATATTGCAATAAAATATAGATAAAAATTCATTTGCATTTACTGATTGTTATAGTAATAACTCAGAAGACTAATTTTATAAATATAGGTAAATACACAATAGTTACATTTTCAAAAAAAATAAAACCTCTAGATAGCAGCTGAATACTTAATCTGAAAAGGAAAAATGATACTGAAAATCGGAATTGTATAGTTAAATCCATAATCTACGTCAATAAAACAGATATAAGTATATGTAAATTTTTATAATTTCACATAAATTAACTTATCAGATAAAAGATATTAGAAAAGAAAATTTCCAATTAATACCACCATCCCTGGGGAGCAGATAAGAGGAAACCATTGCAAAAACTCCTAATAATGTAAGTCACATTTTTAAGTAATTTTATAATTTGGAAGTGAAACTGTGCTCTAGAAACTTAAGGTAAAAAGATTCCGAGCTGATGAAGTTAAGGACATATAGAATAAGAAATATTAACAGAATGTATAAATAAGATTAAACATTGTATAAACTCATCACTAAGGAAAATGCACTTAATGATAATTTAGGAAAATGCTTTTGCACATCAGTAATTTGTATGATTGTGAGGGGATGCTGGACATTCAAATCTCGATCGAGTGGGACCATCTGAAAACTGATTACAAGCGGATAATGCATGTCTTGATTAATCTGTTCAGTTTTACACAGCAGAAATGATTGATATTCCAGATTCAAGTGTTGGATATATGGTTAGTGATCCAGTCTTCAATATTAAACAGAAGTAATTATAATAAAAGGGTCAAAACACTGGCTATTCAATCATTTCATACCCAGTGGAATTACTATACCTATCCTACCACACCCAAATAAAAAGATAGAAAATAAATGTTCTTTTAAAAATTTACCTAAAAGAATTGAGTTTTCATAATCCCATTAAAGCCCAGAGTGCAACTAAACACACATAACAAAAAGCCTTCAGTAAAATGGATTCCTCTACAATTACAGCCTAGCTTTGCCACCTTGCCAGGATAACTCAGAGCTTTCAGTATGCAACTGAAGAGCCCTACACTTAACCAGCAGCTTTTAAAAGACATTCAGACATTTTTCTCACAGTAATTCCACTGGCCTAGTTACTTCTGTTTCATAAGAGCATGAGTTTTCTGTTTCCATTACAAAGCCAGCATCAAAGAGTTTGAAACTAACCTAAAATCCAACAGATGACCTGAGTATGGATAAATAATTCTTACTGGTTTATGGTAAGGGCCAAGTTCTCCATCATCGAACCACTAAACTTTTCTTCCAAAACCAAACTGAAGCTACTAAAAGTACCCAATGATTCAAGTTTAAGTCTTAACAGCATCTACTTTCTTTTAAACTTTTTTAAAACCTATCAATTAATTTCTGGAGATCCAAATGCATGGCCCACACAGTAGATACTTGATAAGGATAGATTGATGTTCAATAAATTCCTTGCAGTAATGAAAATATTGTTCTACAGAACTAGCATTTACTGGAGATCCACTTACCCTAAAGCAAAGTGGTCTTGGTTAATATACATTGATAAAATTAGCAGTCATACTGACAAAAATGTAGAAGAGAAAGTTGATTCCTAAACCAGAAAGCAAGAACAATTTATATCACTCACTCTCCTACACATAGTTAATTTCTTTTAGTTCAATTTATTTCAGTATATTAAGGATATTCTATACTCCTATTTGCCTGGCATAAAAGTAGATAACATAGATTTAGGTTTGAATAATATCATTCCCTGATAATACCACAAGTGGCAAGAATAAAAAACAAGATGCAAACCAAAATTAGCTACTGAAGTCAAAATCTTAAAATACCTGCTTTCCCATTATTTCTAACACTATTCTCATTATAGGAAGATCTACTGCCCATAGTGACTCACAAACTGCCTGCAAATGGATCCCTCCATCCATTAAAAATAAATAAATAGATGTTTTAAGTTGTAAACAGGAAGCTCTGCTACTTTAGCAGATGTCCACCCAAGTGAGGACAGAGTATCACATAGGAGCAAATTTTATTGTTATAATCTTAACACTAAAATCTGCTCCTATGTGATACTTAAAACTTAAAAACATTGATCTAACTCATATTCGGTATTATGAATAACCACTGTGCTGCATGGTAATTAGAGATAAATGTGAAGCCATTCACCTAAATGACTATAATTAATGTTAGGTTTACACAGCAAAATCAAATTTTCGTAGTATTACATTTTTCATTAAATTACCCCCCAAAATCAATCACTGTGCTCATGGTATGTCTGTGCTTTGTTTTTTGAAAAAGTGAAGGGCCCAAGCTTTGCCACTCATGACTGGTGGACACTGCCACCCTATATTAGTATGTCACCCTATTATGATTTCATTAATAGCCAGGAGTTAAGGTACATTTGATTTCTTTATGTGCTCTAATATCCACAGCCCTGATAGTTTCCAAAGCAGGACAAATCCTGACAAAAGAGCCAATACTACTAAGACAGTAGAAACTTGGAGGAGCTGGCTAGGGACTGGGAAATGGAGGAAAGGAGAGAAAGACCCTTCCCCTTTTCTCTCAGCTTCCCTCAAGGATCTCAAAAATTCCTTCCAGGGGTTGGGGTTGTGGCTCAGTGGTAGAGTATTTGCCTAGCATGGGGGAGGCACTGGGTTTGATCCTCAGCACTACATAAAATTTTTTTAAAAATTTAAGAATTGTGTTTTTTAAAAAAATCCTTCCAATACTACCCAACAGGAAGAATAAGACAAAGGGGAAGATGCCCAGAAAGGGAAGTGTCTTAAAGTCATCTATAAGACATTCTTTTCTATTTTAATGTTTTGATCAAACTTGACTCTTATAACTATAGATGGCAGAAGTTGACAAAGTCATATTTAAATTCTCCCAACTATTCAGAAGTAGAGATAAAGGGTTTTATGGAGCGGAGTGCTGTGTGGCAAATATAGTCTTCCTGTCCAACTGATGTCCTGGTGTGTGGGACTTCGAGGCTTCCTGAATGAGCAAAGTAGCCAGTAGCTAATAAGATGGCTTGTAGCTATAATAAAAATCCTAGAACCAATTTTCTGCTACTTCTAGTGTTACTGAAAGAACACCATGAGTCTATCAGTGGGAGGAAGGTGGATGGAGGATGGGACCAGTTATTTGCACTTGACGATACTGAGAGACAACACCCGTGGTGTTTCTGGGCATCTGAAATCAGTTTCTGTGCCAGCCTAAATTTTGTTTTCAAGGTGTTTGTGTGAAGCTGTGGTATGGACATGGCTTGTCCTCCAAAGGTTCATATGCTGGAAGCTTGGTCTCAAGTGTGGCAGTGTTGAGGTGGGGTCTATTTAAGGTAGGGCCCAATGGAAGGTGATGAGGGCTCCGCCCCATGATGGGATGAATGCCTTCTCATGGGAGTGGGTCAGGTCTCATGGGAGTGGATTAGTTCTCACAAGAGTGGGTTGTCATAAAGTAAGGCCACTCCATCTGTTTTCCCCGCTTCTGCATGCAGACAGCTTCCTGTCTGCTTATCTGTCTTGTTGTGACACAGTCAGGGGACCCTCACCAGGATGCTGGTACAATGCTATTTGATTATTTCACCCAAATAAACCTCTTTACTGGATGATATGCCTGGCCTCAGGGATGGCAACACAAAATGGACTAAGACATATGGCACAGACTCTTCAAAGACAGAGTGCTTCCCTCCGGGCAAAGGTCGATCAGGTTTACATCCAAGCAACTGTAAATTGCTGGGAGTGTCTATCCTCAGGGGTCCTGGGCTATGCCACAAATCCTGTGGCACAGCTTCTACCGAGGCCCATGGGGCTTGAGGGAAGAGGAATAACCACAAAGCTCATGCCACCTGTCATACAATGAGTAAAGAACACAGGGCCTGTTGTCTTTTGCCAGCATGCATTCAATTAGGGAAGGTGAACTCGTGAGCTTGCTGAGGGAAAATCACATCTTCCCAGTTCTTTTGGGCAGCAGAGTAGAAATTAGCTATGAATTCTCCAGCCTCCTCAGGAAAAAAATTATAAAGGAATGTTTTATCATAGTGTGGATGGTTCAGGTGTAGAAGGGAGAATAAACAGCCAGGCAGAAAAGAATTCTCCCAGATTTTGTAGGTAGTCGTATTTTTAAGTGTACATTAGAAAAATGTATTTTATTGTATGAGAAGACTCCTTTTTAATTCCTGATAGAATCATCAGTAATTCAAATAAAGTTATGACATTTGGGAAACTAATACTTAAAATTCATATTTTTAAAAGAAAACAGTGATGATACTGAAAATCAGATTTATTATAGCTCAAATTAATTTGCAGTCTGTCCACAAAATAGTAACATTAAGCTGAATCCTTTTCCTGCCAATGGATCTTGTCAATCTTTTGAGAGGAGAAAAGAAAATTTTACAATTCTTTACAGTAAGGAAAAATGTCTCCTTCAGCACTTGGGTAACCATTGCTCAGCTTCGTCAGAGCACCAAATTTGTTCAGAGCACCAAATCAATGATAGTGTTCCAAAACATGGCTCTCTACCCTCAAGCTCTGAACCTCTATGAATTTAACAGGTTTACTACATAGATTATGCTGATGGTTATGTTCTCCTTGTTAATTAATGCTCTACAACACTTAATTCTGCATTACATAAATACCAGTAAGGAGAGTGAAAAATAAAACTAGATGCAAATCTTATGTTCATTGCAAAATTAGGCCATGAAAAAAATTCCTGGCTAGATTCAGAGTTTCCTTGTGCCAGCTAGAACCTTGAAAAAATTGTTAAATTATTTTTCACCAATTCAACAGAGGTAAAAATGATCACATAAAACCAGACTAAACAAAAATAAGTCAATGAGGCTGCTACACACGAAGCTTTATACAAATGGAAGACTGTCAAAACATTTCAAAATGTCAGAAATTCATTTAGAAATTTACAGTATCTGGAGGGGGGGAAAAAAAGGAAAACCTTCCCAGCACAAATTTGTTTTTCTGTAAAATTTAGTCCCAACCTCTCATTATCACACACAAAAAAATCTGTCTTCTCAATTTCTAGAACTATATCTATAATGTTAATTTGCAGAGCATAGCATCTGCCAGTACTGTGTCCCAAGGTGCCTACTTGATTACAGTGTTTGAAGATGGCCTAGAAGGACAAAACTATACACAAAAAACAATCAGCTCTGCACAAGATGGCTCTGCAGAATCATTTTTAAACATGCATAAATCAGAGATGCATTTGTGTTAGCTAATCACTACTAATGAGGCTTGAAGCAGAGAATTCAAACTTCAATATTTAGCTAAAATTCTGAAGTATAGCATCAGAATTAAATTAATACTATTGCTTAGAAAGCTAAGATAAGGCTTTTTACATTTTGCAATTTTTGTACACACTCAAGTTTAGGTAATATGGTATGGTAACCTTTAGACCAAAACACAAAGAGATGCAAAACCATCCTTGCTGATATTGAAAATGCAAAATGAAAAAAAGTAACAGCTTATCCTTTTTGAGAATAAAGTTGTATTATCTATGGCAACATCATTAGGGTTTTTTTTTTTTGAATAGTAGAAAAATGAGTAAGATGATTGCCATCTATCCACTCATTTTTCTCCTCTAATATCAGGTGATTTTTAATATGTTAGAAGAAATAATGATCTATAAAACATGAAAAGGAGCCAGAAATAACATAGCTTAGGTATAGCTGGTGCCATAGAAGGCTAAATCTGATTCCATAATGCTGTTGTGGCAAAAATTGATGACTGATTCCAGCTGAGAACTCCATATGGAGATTTGAAGTGTCCCCATTGTGACTCACAAGCCACAGTCAGTGTTTGTCTAGCCCCGGTATATTTGATACTCGCCCAGATTGTTTTGCCAGTATCATAATTTCTCCTCTTTAGCAGAGATGCCAAATGCTCTATGATGGGCTACAACTGCATTTTTGGCCACATCTATTTCATAATGAGCAAGGACAGTCACTGCCTTTTCCTTAGCAAAGAAAATAAGGCTACAGCATCATTTCTTGTTAATCATAGGCACTATGTCTATTTTCAGATTGTCTTGGGCAATTTGTATGCTCAAGACCATCATCTCAACTTCTTGTGGAATTAGTAAATATTTGCACTAAAGAATGAAAGAGAGAAGGCCAGTCTCCAGGGTATGGGAAAAAAATACTCAATAGTCATTCAAATCCCAGCCAGCAAAAAAGAGCATCACGGTAGGCAAGTGGGGAGTCTCTATTCAACACAAAATGTTTAAAATCATCTTTATCTAAAAATAAGCAGATATCACAATAATTCTGTGAAAATTCAGCTATGAGACTTCTCACAAACATTTGATATGTTCTGTTGAGATGAATATACAAGTTTTTGAATAAGCCTCAAATCATAAAAGTTCCTATGGCAAATAATAGTGGGAAAACAAGAAAGCAGCAGTCCATCTAAAAGGCTCATAATACTGATAAAAAGCCAGTTATATACCCACCTCCCAAATATGTCTTTATATCTCTCAAAGAGCAAGGTTCCAGATTCACTGAGCTACCACTAAGCAAAATAGTTGTGTGAGGTCATAAGACAAGTTCCCTATATTTAACACCTAGTTGGGTCTTTGGGAGCAGAAATTGTAAGGGGAAGGGATAGGAATAAAACTTCCCTCTCACCTGGGTCTGCTCTTGATGTGTTTTTAAAAATCTGGAGTACATACTCTATTTGTAGCTTTCCTAAGTCCAATCAGAGTTTTAACAAATTATAATGACAAGCACAACACTTCCATCATATAGAAATTTCAACTTTCAAGTTGTATGATCCCTTTTTAATAGGAGAAGGGCAACAGAAGTCACACAACACTGCTCAATGTCTTTGGAAACTGTCCCTCAGAAGTGAGACTATTGTGATAAATAGCTAGATAGCATTCTCTTTAGTAAAGAACATGTAGATTTTTATAGTCTTCTGAAGACTTAAATATACATACCCAGATAGGTATGCATAGATATATACATATTGCATATATACATGTGAGGACATATACATACAGGGGTATGGTCTCTTAAATATAAATCTGTTTATTTACCTATTTATTTGAGATTTATCATAAAACCAGACTATAAAGGGGTATATTCAGTAGCATTATTGGTAACAGTGCAGTCATTGTTCACAAAATGGAGCACAGTAAGGGATTTGGACGCCTCAGTCCAAAAAGAATCCTCCGTTGTAGAAATTCTGCACATGTTGAAATTATTCAGACTTGTAGCAAACCCATGAATATTATTTCATTGTGGATATCATAAAGCAAGCCTTAGCATTGTCTTCCTGGGTGGAAAGAGAGAGGCAGCATTTTGGACAACAGTTCATACTCAGCATGACCATATAAAGAGCTTCTAGACTGTATCTATTCAACCTGATGGTGAAAAAAAGTGGAACTGAAACTTTTACTCATCTAAAAATAGATGCTCATTTTGTGCCTGCTAAAGTGTTAGTCATGGCATATAAAGATGAACTAAACAAATAACCTCTTAGTCCCATGGAGACAAACTCAATTCAATACAACTTTGGTGCTACAGAAGAGCTACAGGACTGAAGAGGAGGAACACTCAGTTGAGAATGCTTAGGTGGGAAGGGTGCCCAGAGAGGCTCTCTGGAGTTGAGTCTGGAAAGTAGAGTGAATGAGGAGGAAGGAAAACTGCAGGAGCATTAGGTAAAGGGAAACAGCATAGGAGCAGACAACACTGTTCATTAGAAGCCCATGTGGCTTGGGTGGCTAAGAGCATTTCTGAGTATTTATTAGATGACCTTCCTGCAGTAGATATTGGAAATACCCAGAAGACAGCTGTGTGCAGGGAAAAACAAGGACTGAAAGGCCAGAGGAAAACAGATGAGCACTGGGTGCTGTTCCAAGTGTCGTGGTTTTCAGTTGTAGATATGCAAAAAAGGTGGGGAGGATTATAAGTAAGACTAAACTATGATCATACTTGCATTAGAGAGGCATGTTGGTGGTATATATGAGGATGGTGGCAATCACTGATTAATAAACAGACACAATTAAGTGGATCTATGTAGGGAAGTATAGAATTTAAGGTAGCAAAACATATGCTTAGTGAGCAGATTTTTTAAGGGAACCCAGAAGCTTTGTGCCAAGAGAGCAAATATGTTATATAATCCTCAAGGGCCAGAACTAAAGATAAGAGGGTGTGGGAAGGGCAACAGCTCTGGCTTCGACAGCTGCATTTGTTGCACCATAGACAAGTAGGCCAAGAGTCTCCATGGTGATAAAAGCTGATGGTGCATTCAGGGAGGAGAGCTCCACCCCCTGCATACAGGGAAATGGGAATGAAGGAAGCACAGGCCCTGGAGAGAGGGTACCCAAGGGCAGGCCTTTCAGAAGCTGAGGATGAGTCACAAGGGGAGGAAGGCCTGGCTTTGGATGGTTCCGAGTGGGGAGAATGCACAGGCTGAGGACTCTGTGACATCAGTGAGCTTTGCCTCGGCTGGTAAACCTATTGAAGGGGTCTAAAGTAGAAGTGGATGTCTTGCTGAGTGTGCCCCTCTAGGAACCAGGGAAAGCCCAGTCCACATATGAGAACAGAAGGCAAGGTGACCAGATTACCATAAGACCACCCGACAAGCGACTACTGGAGTAATCTAGATAGTAAGGTGCTGCAACCAGCGCAGCCAAACTAGCAGGTTCTGGCAAGGGGCGATGGGGGAGTCAAAAAATAAAGACTCACACACAGAGATATTTTTGAAGATAAAATAGCTGGATCAAGTGGAGCTCTGTTCTCTGATGGAGAAGCAGGTCTAAAGAGTTTCACCAGCAATTTTTATTTGTATATATCTCATTATCAGGTTAAAGATTCTGCAAGCATTATTCTTTGCACTCAAAAAGTTATAGGGAAGACACGAGAAGAAAGGAGGAACTCTG
The DNA here is from genome assembly GCA_028644305.1 of Xerus rutilus. Lineage (NCBI taxonomy): Eukaryota > Metazoa > Chordata > Mammalia > Rodentia > Sciuridae > Xerus > Xerus rutilus. Next base: position 130,317,382 of record CM053404.1, on the reverse strand, counting down.
GACACAGGGGTGGGAGAGGGGAGGGGGCAGGGGGACAGTAAAGATGGTGGAATATGATGGACACCATAGCCCTAGATATATGTATGACTGCATGTATGTTGCGATTCTACATCACATACAACCAGAGAAATGAAAAGATGTGCTCCATGTACAATGAATCAAAATGCACTCTGCTGTCATGTAAACCTAAATAGAAAGAATAAATAAATAAATAAATGATTTTTAAGAAAAGTTATAGGGCTAGAAACATTTTTGTGGCTTTTTGACTGTTGCAGTTTATAGTTATAATGTGCAATATTAGGAGCTTTGTATAGCTCTCAAGAAAGTCCATTGTTTAAAGTTACTGTTAACCAGGCAGATTTGGAAGTAGTGCACCTGGTAAAACACTGTGGTTGTCTAGCAGGACAGTTCCTCTGTTCCCAGGAACTGTGTGCCTGAGACCGAGGTTGACGCTGCTAAGACTCTTCTGCAGACCCTCCTCTTACATGGCATTGCCACAGCAGCTGGGCATCCTGCATCATTGCACAGGAACATTCCCAGGCACTAGGCCTGCCATAGCTGCAAGGTCATCAGAGACCCTCAGCCTCAGACACTGCTCTCCCAATCTCTGTCATCACTCTCCATAGTGAGGGCTGTCGCTAAGAAGTGGACAAGCCAGAGATTGCAGAGGAAGAAAAAAAGAGAACAGGGGAACCCCTCGGAGAAGACAAGTGTAGAAATGAGAGGACTTCAAGGTTACTGCCAGATAGTGAAGTGGATGATGATCTCACTAACTGAACCAAGGAACAAGGAGCAAGGCCACATGCAGAGGGCAAAATGCTTGCCTTTCTGTGCCTCAGTTTCCCCTACACATCTACAGGATGAAGGAGTTGTCCTCATGGCTCCTCAAGTCCACTTCAGAGTTGGCTGACTCTGCAAATAAGAATTCACTGAAAACATTCCACTTTCATCTAATAGAGCTCACCCACACAGATTTCCTGGACCCACCAACAGGCTTGTTCTTTCCCACTGCCAAAGATGTGTATGAATCCAGTAAGAAAGAAAACATCAGAAAACTGATAATGAAGCCCAGTGTGAGGCTGTAGGAGTAGGGAGGGCCAGTCTCTTTTAAGAGGGTGATCTTGTCAATTTCTTTCCAATACCATTCTGACAGGAAAAAATATTACCATGTGTTACCTGTTCATTGGTCCTCTCACATATAAAGAGTTTTTTATTAAATAGTAGGGATCATGCAAACGTATGAATACTCGAAGGTGTTAGCTGCACAGATTAATATGCGTAAGATGCTATTGATTAAATATAACTTCAGTTCATTTGTGTAAAGATAATATACATACAAAATTTTAATCTAGAACTTTTTCATAGAAGTACATGCCTCAAGAACACCAATTATAACAACAGGTAAACCTCCCCTCTGCTCTCTTCTTCCTTTTAGTCTCCCTAGGTGTGTAATACATCATCACTTTTTTTCATAAAAGTATATACATTAGTATTTATATCCAACTTATATTAATTCCAAAAAAAATTCTTAAACAATTTAACATTGTAAGTTTTAAATTATTATTACTTTTACCAAAGTGGTATGGAGGGAAATCTATAATTGGAAGTCTATGATAAATACTACTTTGCTACTAAAGGATTTTAGTTGCTCTTTACAGGATGTATTTTAGGTTTACCAAGGTATTTATCATCTATAAAGCTTCATTTTTTTTAAGTATAAATTTTAAATACAAATGAACAAAACTCATTTGGGTGTCATATACTCTGGTCACCAATACCTATGTCAAGCCTCCCTTGACACACTTTTTGCCCAACTGATTGTTTTATTTCATAAAAAAATAATAGCTTCAGTGTTTTCTTCTTCAGTAAACACTAGGTGATACCTGGTTCAGTGCTTTTCAGCACAAAATTACACTGAAGAAAAGCCAATGTAATAGGTTTGACCTATTATTTTTACCTATTTCTTTCCAATTTCCACAACCCATTGTACAACTGAGCATCTCTAATGTGAGGTAATTCATTTCTGACTTTCTACAATTGACCCTTAAATACACAGAGGTCGTTTGCTATACTTGATACCCCCATTTTTTAAACAATTTCTCAAATTTAGATTATGTTTTATTTAGACAGAGAATAGTATGCTCTAAATCTTCTGATCTTCAGAGAATATGTTTACAAGATTCAAGTGCAGCTTGAAATGAAAGAAAAAGAAAAAAAAAAACTTCAGAAGTGCTATTTCAGCACACACCATCCATTCTATCTATTTATAAGAAACTACCAGACAAAACCTTTGGTCTCACATCACTATCCTGAGAGATGTCACATATATAAATAGCACAGTAACAATATCTGTTTTATATACCGTATAATTGTATACTTTATCATGCTCAAATCTTTTTATTCCTCATAAAAAGGTGAACTCTACTAAACATATTCTCACATAAGAAACACTATTATTTAGGTATCATACTGAACTCAGAAAGCACAGAATAAAATGTCATTTATGTTCAAACCCATTTGTGCTCCATTACAAAGATAAAAATTGTAAGACTTTAACACTAAGAAATGGAATTAGATTACTTAATTATTAGGCTATATATAATACTCAAATTTTGTTCAACATACAGAAGCAAGAGTAAGCCCTCACTGCTGAAGTAAATTTTAATTAAACATGAAACATGCATTAATGGAGAGTGTTATTATGATGAAGACTCTCATAGAAAGTCTCACAGCTGGGTCAACATACCACGTGATACAGGCTCTTCTCTGGTCAAGCCCAGGAGGCCATAGGTACAACTATATCAGATTGAATAGTGCTTGCCTTCAGAAACCCTGACCCTGGGCACCTGTTAGATTAGATAATTCATATTGTAATTTTGATCAAAGTCCATTATTTAAAAGCACATATTTCAGAAGGATCTATAATATAAAGATGAGGCATCTCCTCAATCCTGCTGCCTCTCCACTCCATCAGCTGGTATGGAAATCTGTAAGATGGGAATAATAATAGTGCCAGTTCCTAGAGCAGTGTTAAAATCATAGTACATGCTATGTATGTTTAATTTGTGATGACCACATTAATTTTATGGTATCAGGACCAACAATCCCAAGTGTGGAATGGTTCTATTTGACCCTATAACTAAAATCAACTCTTTGCCTGAAGGTTAACTTCAGAAGCTGAACACCAGTAGGGAAAACTTATTTTACTGTAGCCATGGGGAAAACGTTCATCTCTCCATTCAAGGAATATTTACCAGGAACCTGTTACAGGCCAGACACTGCTACACGCTGGGAGCAGAGTGGTGGACAAGACCATGCTGGTAATTACATTATCGCAAGGAAGAAACAACAGGTAAACCAATGACGACTCCATTTTAAACAGTGATTGATGTTATGGTTTCCCCGTTATGCCCTGTGAATTTTGGAGGAAAATGTTCAAAGAATCATTTTATTGACATCACATGATTGCTCAAATTGAGCCTGACATTTTAGTTTGCTTCATATTTATATGATGCTTTCCTGCATGTTTTTTCCTTTCTCTTTTCTTGTTGGGAGAATTACACCTTTTTTTTTTTTTACCTTGCTCTCTATATTGTTTGATTTCTTGATCATCATTCTAACTGACTGAAATTCTTTCCCTTACTCTTGAAGCTGACTGGTCTCCTGATTTGGGTTAGTTATTCCTATTTGGACCTTGATTCTTATAAAACTGCTTTACCTAGAGCTTCACTGTTGATTTTCTTATACACTGTTTATGATGGTCTCAAATACCTTTTACTCCCAATGTACTCTTTATTATAATGAATACGTTGCTTCCCCGGAATCCTTCCTCCTGAACTGCTCTCTTCTCCCCTGTGGTCTCCCCTAGGTGTGCAATACATATGTCATCCTGTGACTTTCCTTATTGCTCCCTTGGACGTATTGGTTTTGGAAACTTGTAACTTTTACCTTTTAATTCACGTCTTCCTTTTTGCTGCTGTGCATCCTCAAGTAACTTCTTAAGAATGTATGAGTATGTGAAAAGGAGCAGCATTAGATCATGATACAGATTATGGAAGTTTTTGGTTATACAATATAAGTATTTACGTGAGTACTGACATCTGAACTACTTCCACTATTATTATTCTGGCCTCCTGATTGACAATTTATCCGGATATAGAATTTTTGGCCAAATACATTTTGTTTTCAGATTTTGAAGTCAATGTTCCATTGCCTTCTAGAATCCAGTGTGCTCAAGAGTCATCAGAAGTAGAGCTTCTTAGTAAATTTAATTCTACTTAACCTTGGTGTTCTAAATTTTTAAAATTATATTGTCACTCAGATCAGCCCTCCATCTTTTTAGTGTGAAAATTCATGACTATTTTTAATTCCAGAAAATGTTCTTATATTGTTTAAGATGTGTTCCCATCGATTGTTTTTTCTTATTAATTATTGGAGCTCCTATTAGCTGAATATGGAACATTATTACTTGAACATGAAACATTATAAATTTATTTCTACATCTCCTTTCTCTCATATTTCTAGTCTCTTATTTTTTGTGCTAATTCTTGCAGATGTTTTAATATTTAACTTCTAAATCTTCTATTGTGTTTTACATACACATAATATTTTTTATTTTCAGAACTCTTTTTCATCCCTGATTATTCACTTTTATAGCATTGTGTTCTTGTTATATGGACATATTTCCCCAAGGACACCAATTATAACTTTTCTATTTTCTGTGTTTTCTAAACTCTAAACCACCTGCTTCTTTTAAAGTTTTCCCCATATTTTTGTAGGTCTTTCTCTCTAACACTGAAGATGTTCCTCAGGTATTTTGTGTTTCTTTGTTATTCATTAATAGTAATAGTGGGGTCTCTGTGCTCCTGGGCTCTGTTAACTGGTAAATTACACTTGAGGATGAACAAGTAAGGAACTACCATTGTGCCAATGCTCCCCCCTACACCCTTGCCAAACCATTACCACATGGAAAGTTTGGCCCTATCAAACAAACCTTTCTGTTAGTTTTCTTGGTTCTCCTCACCAGCCCCCCAAAAAAGTATGCTTATTTTTTTAAATCTTTATTTTAGTTTGAGTTTCTATAATAGATTACCACACCTGGGTGGCTTAAAAACAACATGTATCTATTTCTTAGCATTCTGGAGGCTGGAAGTCTGAGATCAGAGAGTTAGCATAGTTGAGCTTTTAGGAAAGGTCCTCTTCCTGTTTACAGATGGTGGTCTTCTTGATGTATCACATACAGAGAGAGAATAAGCTCACTCTCTGGCCCCTTCTCTTAAGGACATTAATCCCATCCATGAGGACTTCATCCTCATGACCTGAATACCTGCCAAAGTCCCCACCTCCAAATACCATTACATTGGGATTGGAGTTTCAACATCTGAATTTGAAGGGACATAAACATGCAGCCCATTTAAGTCCTCTGTCTATATTCTTAAACTCCACACAGTAAATGCTGGAGAAAAGGTGGGGGACAAAGAGATTAATTATTTCATTTCTGGGTCCCTGTTTTCAGCTGCATTTCTCACTCTCAACCATTTCTTCTTATATTCTTTGGATCAAACCATTGCAGCCTCTGCTGCTCTGATTAGACATGAACACTTCCATTTTATGTGAGCTAGTAGTTCATACCCCCATCTCTATCTCTTCACTCATGCTTATGGTACCATTTTTATCCCTTCAGCATTCTGTTAACAAATTCCCTGGAATAAGAGTAGGCAAAACCATGTGTTCAGTCTGCCATTGTGGGCTAGGAATCCTCTCCTCTTTGTTTCTATATGAGGAAAATTAACTAAGTTTAGTCATAAAGGGAGAAAGAAGACATAAATAGGTAACACTAGGCTGAAGAATGCTTACTAGTATAACTAGAGCCTATCAATACAGTCAGTGGTCACTCCTTATCTGTACAAGATATATTTCCAAGATCCCAGTGGATGCTGAAGCTACAGATAGTAAGTACTGAACACTATATGTACTGTGTTTTTCCTATATGTCCTACATCAATGCCTCACAGTTACTAGCATTAATCTGTCCTTCCATGTTTTGTTCCTTGGTGCCTCTTCTGTAGTACTTGTCTTGCAATTTGGAACCTTTATAAAGTAAAATAAAGGTCACTTGAACATGAGCATTACCATATCCCAACAGTCAATCTAATAACTGAAATGGCTACTAAGTGGCTAATGGGTGGGTAGTATATACAATGTGTATACACTGGACAAAAGGATGATTCATTTCCCAGGTGGGATGGGACAGGATGGCATAAGAGTTCATAATGCTACCTGGCACGCAATTTGAAACTTAAGAATTGTTTATTTCTGGATTTTTCCATTTAATATTTTCAGACTAATAATGATGAGTAAGTGAAACCTTGGAAAGTAAAACAATAGATAAGGAGGGACTACTATATATCAGCATCAGGAAATCAGGAAAAGGTTATTTGAAATTGCAATAATTCACCATGCTCAGAAGAGATTTCTAGCTATTCTGTTTTTGTCTGACACTTGTCTATCCATCTAAAGCAAAAGTTGAGCACTAATAATTAGCCCCAAATGATCCAGACTGGCTGACATGAATTTATCACATAACTGGAACCCTCTTTGCAGAATCACCTGATTATTTTGTTTTATAATAGTAGCTCTGACTCTAGTTCACCACATACCTCTGTAATGTTTACCCATGTATCTAATTTAGGGCCAACAGTCACATTATGCCCATTCTGAGCCAAGCATCATTCCAAACATTTAAATACTCTAACATAGTAATCTTCACTTAACCTTACAAAGCAAGGTTCACAGGAAACTGAGGCACAGATAGTTCAAGTACCTTGCCCTTGTCACAGAGCTGATAAATGCCAGAGGCATGAAGTAAACACAGAATCTAGTTTCAGAATCTGTGCCTTACTCCATATGCATGCTGTCTCCTCACTGTGATTTACAATTAGTTTTTTTTAATTGTTTTACAAACCACTAAACATATGTCCCTTTGTAATTATAGTTAGCATTTTCTCTCATATGACAAAAAAAACCATCTTGCTATAATTTAAGAAATTCCCACATCCTGTCTAAATTAATATCTTGAATTTTTATACTTTCAGAAGAATTCACACATATTTTCTAGATGAATCTTAATAACAGATCTTTATGTGTGTTATTACAGGTTTCTAATGGATAAAACGGACCAAGATCATGAACTAGAACCATAGCATTCTGGTTCTTATTCCATAGTTCTTTCCACTAAAAGTTGTTACCTACATGCAAACCACAAGATTTCATGGCAAGTGCTTAGAGGTCACATATAACCATATTATTTTAAATCAGGAAGGACTCAGAATTCTCAGCCACTCCAGCACATTGATGATTTCTCAAAACTCTTGAGAGGTTTCCTTAGAATCACCTATAAGCAATATTGGTCTGGGACAATTTGAATGGAGTCAATATGTTTTTACTGAAGGGGTCCTCATTGTAAGCCAAATCCTCTAGTTAAGAAATTTAATGCTGAAATGTTGAGTTTCAATAGATCAAACAAGAACCAGTGAAAGGAGAGAGAAAGACAGGGAAAGACAGAGAGATATGAAAGCACAAGACTGGAAGTTAGATCTGAATATGGATTCTGGTTCCACTGTTAACCAGCTGTATGACTGGATAAGTCATTTCACCTTCTTGGACCTTATTTGCAAAATAAGAACTTTACTTGAAAATATGCAACATGGAGAAATGCTAAGGCAGAGTCCAAGATTTCTATCAGAATATGATTAAAATTCATGCATGTGGTAAAACCTTTAGAACATTCTTGCTCCATATGCTAAAGGTGGAGCAGAAAGGAAATCAAATTGCTACAAAATGAACAGAGTATATTAAGACACAAGAACCAGCGTGAACTGAAAATAGACATCAGTCCCAGAACATAGTGGAGTACATACTGAATGAATGAACAAGTGGCAGGAAATATGTTTTGAGTAAGGAAACTCTTAAAAGATGAATGTTGCTGACATTTGTAAAGAGTAAGAAGTCATGACATCATAACAGAGTGTCCCCCAGTGAGTTCACTGTTGAAAGTGTTACTCCTCCCTAAGACAGGTTGGAGATTTCCAATAACATTTGTCTGTGCCTCTGACTGTCAAAGGAATTTATTGTGCATTTACACAGGCAAGAAAGAAAAATTTGAAAAGAGACCAATCCTCATGCTTTTTAACATGAGGAGGATCCCCAGTAGGGTTTCTGGGAAAACAAAATTCCCCTAAAATAATTTAAACGCCTTTTCATCAGATGTATTGAACCGTCAGTACCAGTTCCCTTCTCCTTAGCATATTATGAACTGACTACAGCAAGAAAGAGACTGAACAAGACAAGACAAAGGTTTAATCTAGAATAATAAAATCTATCTTTGCATTCAGATGTCCCCTTCATTTCTGACAACAGATGTGGATATTTCCTATCAGCCTTGTTTCTGATTACACATTTGCCGTCAAGTCCTCTGACTTTAATTGAAGGATTTAAGCATCCCAGTGTGCTCCTGGACATCCCAGGAGTCCAGCAGCCCTCCTAGCATGAGGATGCTGCAGAGGTGGTGAGGAGGAGAGTAGAAGTGAGAAGTGTTCATATTTTTTTCTTGCCCTCAGAAAATGTAAACTCTTGCAGGCACAGAAGACTTAAAGAAGACAAACCGCTGAAGAGGCTGGATAATGAAGTGGAGCTGCTGCTGATGGCAGCCATTGGTAAGTGTCCCAGGAAATAGCACAAATGCCACGAGATGGAGGATGGACAAGCGAGAGATCACTGAGGCTGGTGGTCAGGAAGATTTTCAGGAAAGAGAAAGTTCCCAAGGTCACACAGGAAAATAGGCCTGTGTGCACAAAGGGATGTGCACAAAGCGGGCATCTGGTACTGGGTCTGCCAGACTCAGAGCTCAAAGATCAGCACTAAAAGAAGTTGGTTAAGGAGACAAGGAAATGGAGCACTGGGCGGCTTCAGGTATTGGAGAAACACTCTGCTGATGACCTTGGCAACTGCCCTGGCCTTCTGGAACGCTGCCCTGAAGTCGGTTCCAGCAACACATCTGTGAGGAACAAGAAGGGTTAAAAAAGAGAACAGAACACAAAAGACTTTTTCCGCCTTTAAAATTCTCCACCTAGAACTTTAGAAATACATATATTTAGAGGTTCCCTTTAGCTACTGGGGTGTGTGAGTGAGTGAGGAACTGGGTGGCTTCAAAAACAGAAATCCACCCGTACCAATCTGGAGGCCTGGAGTCTGAGACTATGGTTCTGGCAGCATGGTTCTTGGCTAGAGCACCCCTCCTGACTTACCGGGGGCACCTCCTTGCAGCATCCTCGTGAGCCCTTTCTCTGTGAATATTTGCATCTTGTGTCTGTTTATGTGTCCATAAGATCCAATTAGGACCCACCCTGATGGTCTCATTTTAACTCAATCACCTTTTCAGAGTCCTTCTCTCCAAGTAGAGTCACATTCTGAGGTACTGAGGGTCAGGGCATCAATATGAAGTCAGTGGGAAAAAGTATTTGATTCTTAAGAAAGGTATGTGCATTTTTTAGTCATAAGGGAAATGACATAACAGTGGCTGGCACTCGGAAGAAAACATAATAGAATAGAAGGTGAACTTTAATTTAAAAAATATAGATGTACAAAAAAGAACACATAAATACATTCCAATGTAAAATTAGACTGCAAAATCTTGTGAGACAGGGGAGTTACAAATTTAGATCAGGAAATGATAATGTTGACCTTCAACTTCCACTCTACAGGACTGATGAAATATCTCAATAGATAAATTTGGTGGTAAGGTTTTTCATGGAAACAAATGGCTGGTTCCTAGAAAAATGTAAGGCTAAGCAATGTAAAAGAAAGAGCCATGGATTAAGGTTTGGGTATTCTGGCTTCTAGTTTCAGGCAGAAGAGGTATCCAAAGAGAATGAGAAAGACGAAGGGGAGAAGAATCAGGAAAAAGCCAAGATCACAGAAGCCAGAGGGATCAGTTCCAAGGAGAGTAGAACTAAGCACCCACAATTGTGAAAGATCAGATAAACAGAGCCGGAGATGACTCCATTCTAGATAATGCACTTGGACTTCATTTATGACCTTCAGAAGAACAATGTTAGTCAAGCTGAGATCATTAAAAGCAGATGTAGTGTTTTGAGATTCCATGCTTCTCTAATTATGTCAAAATGGATTCTACCATCATGTATAACTAAAAAAAAAAAAACACAAATTAATAAAAAAGAAGTGAAATGGGAAATCAAGTACAGAGAATGGGAGATTTTTAAAAGTCCAATAGAGAAATATAGTGGTAGCTAGGTTAAGACTGGACAAAAAGAGTTTTGTTTTGGTTCTGTTTGATGGTAAAGATCAGACTTCAGCTTGTTAACAGGTTGAGGAAAAGGACCTGGAAATGGAGTTTGAAGGAGCAAAGCATTGAAGGAATTCTCCATCTAGCCCAGTAGCATGGCCAGAGCCTCCTGGCTCTGTGTTCTCCCTACTTCTGCCCTCCGGAACTGAGAGATTAATTGGGATGCAGACAACTGGCCTAACTTATTTGTTTTAATGCTCATATGTCCAAGGGAAGGGCATGCATAGAAAAAGGAGCCCTAAGTGTCCTTTGAGAGTCTGGAAAGACCTTGGAAAGGAGGGAGATTGGAGCTGAAGTCAGCAGGATGGGCAGCTGATCGGGCCAAAAAGAGAGAAAAGTTTCTTCATAAAGAAGAGTCTGTAAAATCTATGTCAGAAAAAATACCGATGGACTCCATGAAGAGATTCTCCTAGAAAATAATGGAGACACTTCCCTCTCAGAGAGGAAGTAAAAAAGGAAACAAGGAAAAAGATATGGTCAAGTTTTGAGAATGAACAGAGGGAAAAGAAGGAGAGTTGATGTCTAGGGCCTCCATTTTCTCATATCTTTGAAACTACATTACTATTGGTCAAATTTAATCACTACTTTTGACTTTTCACGTTCAAAACTACCTAAGTGTTTCAAAGGATTGGTCAAGTATTGACACCCTCAGAAAAGGAGAAAATAAAATGGATGGGGGCTGAAGCTTGCTGGTAGGATGGAGAATTACCAAGAGTTCAGAAGGCAAAATATTCAAAACAGGCAAACAAAAATGACTTTGTCCATCAAGACAAATAGTTCCATTTCAGATGCACACATTATTTGATCAAGAAATAAAACATCAAATTTATAATTATTTCAGTATACCTTTCTTATAATTTGTGAAGAGAATTAGTCATGGGGACCAATCATCTTTCAGGAGAGAGAAAACATAAACAAAAATATTAGTATACAATTCAGAATATAAGTATATAAAAAATTAAAAAACACTCAGTTCCCATAAACTAATTAAAATAAAGTTAATCCTAACAAAGGACCAGAAAATCCATAAAAGCTCAAAAAGCAGGATGGGAAGCTTAGAAGCATGGATCTTGGAGAGCTGGCAAGGTCAAGATCAGGTAAGAGAAGAGCAAGGGGGTGCCAGTAATAAGAAAGAACTGTAACGTGACACAATCTGCAAGACTTCCTGGTGCCCTCCTGAGCTTGTCTTTAAGTTCAGGTGAACCTGACCTTTATTTGGAGGCCAATCAGTTATATAGCTGGAGGGCAGGGGTGTTCAAGGAAGCTCCTGGGCTGGACAACTAAGCCCAAGGCTGATGCAGCCACTGCCAAGGAGAGAGGACGCAGAGACCATCACTGTGATAACTAGGTGTAATGTGCAGCAGAGTGAGAAAAAAATATAACCTATATAGCATATTTGTCTGCTATGGCTTCTGTAATAAAGCACCACAGCTGATGACTAAACCAAGAACAATTTATTTTCTCACAATTCTGGAGGCTAGAAGTCTGAGTTTTGGAGGCACACAATTCAAACTATAACAGATGGTATTTACAGGACTCTTAAAAATGCACCAGGTAATCAATCTTCTAACTACATTTAGTTTTAGATATATTTTCCTATCTTTGAAAAATGAGCAATATTTGGATGATGTTTTTCTCCATATAAAAATGCCACCTGGCCCATTTGAGGAGCTAGAACACAGGCATAACCTGGTTATTGACTCTTTCTTATCAGAACTCAGACTCTTATTACATCTCACTTGGTACAGTTTGGATGGTAAATGTTCCCCCAAAGGAATACATGTTAAAGTTGGGGTCTCTGGGGTTCTATATATAGGGTCTAGGCCAGGTGTGGTAGCACACACCTGTAATCCCAGCGGCTCGAGAGGCTGAGGCAGGAGGATTGGGAGTTCAAAGCCAGCCTCAGCAGCAGCAAGGCACTAAGCAATTCAGTGAGACTCTGTTTCTAAATAAAATACAAAATAGGGCTGGGACTGGGGCTCTGTTGCTGAGTGCTCCTGAGTTCAATCCCCAGTACCACCAACCCTTACAAAAAAAGAGATAGGGTCTAGTAGGAGGTATTTAGGTCATTGGGTATATGCCCTACAAGAGGACTGGGGGGCCCTTTCTCACTCCTCACTCTCTTTGCTTACTGGCCATGAAGTGGGCCTTTTTGCTCTGTCATGAACTCCTGCCATGATGCGCCACCTCACCACAGGCCCAAAGCAAAGGGGTCAACTGACCAAAACTATGAGCCAAAATAAGCCTTTTTCCTTTATAAGTTCATCATCTCAGGTATTCATTATAGTGACAGAAAGCTGACCAATACAATTATTCCTCAAATAAATACATACACCACAGAATCAGTGGAAAAACTTTTTTTTTTAAACAGATCAAATTTATTGTGTGGTTTTGGCTAGTTCCCAGCTTCATTTTTCTTACTATTTATTAGCCAATAGACCTGCCCAGGATTTAAAGCCAAACATGAGGGGAAAAATTACCATGTACTCTTCACTTATGATTTTCAATATTTTAAAAAGAGCTTAAAGACCTTTTATTTTATACATTTGCTAGTAATTGTCTTTATACTTTTATTGGTATTAATTTCATACAACCCATTTAGAATGTCAAGCCACATATGCAACTTGGTAATAAAGTTATTATGACTTCATAGAGATATAATTATAAGTAATTTTGGTTCTCTCATTTTATCCTCTCACTTTCTTCTCATTTCTGCCTGCATTTTATAAGAATGAAGATGAGTTTGCTGACCTTTAGCTAAAGCACATTTAGTATGAAGGAGCTGATGATTTCATCCTGGTTGAGGCCCGTGAAACTTTTATTTTCTGGCTCCATTAGCTTTTTCAAAGTAAGTCTAATATTACTGCATTACAAATAAACTTCTAAATTCAGAGGAGAACACAAACACTACAAAACAGTAAATAATTCAGATGATACGGGGTCCCTTTTAGCCAATGAACCATGTTTCATGCTTTTTCCTTTATTAACAATATGCTAGAGAAGATATTATTTAAAAGAAATAACAAAAGGGTAAGAGGAAAAATAAAACTTCTCATTATTTGCTAAAGATCTGGTGTCATGCATCATTGAATATAATACTTTAAAGTTTCTCAGTATTAGGTGAGCAATTTAAAATATGTAGTATATGTCATCTATACCACGAAGGTAATTTGCATATGTCCACAGGCTTAATTAGCTATACTTTGAAAGGCTTTGTGTATTTATTAATTCTTACATAAGACTGAACCCTAGCTGGCCCTTGTAAGAAAAACGTGTCATTTTGGCAAATATTTTAATTCCAAATGTAGAAGCAAAAGGATGAAAGATGCAGAGGTCCTAGTTCCTGTGTGCTGGGAGGGGCCAGAGCAACACTTCTTCCTCGTTGAAAGAACTGAAACTTGCAACCTTGAAACAGGAAGAACTCCACTCACCCCAAGGTCTATGTTATGGGAAAGGAATTAGAATAAGCAAAATGCACCCCACCTCTGGGAAATATACAGGTAGAGATGAGTGAGTTACGCAAATGCAAAACAAAGAAAATGTACAGTGGAAACTTTGAGAAGGTGGGGCTTTGAGGAACTAAGTTGCCCTGCAAGAGATGATCTATAATACATACTCTCTAAGTATAGGCATCTAATTGGAGAAACAGACATAATCATCTACTGCTTGTTCTTGTGGGCAAATTTTTTTTTCAAGCTGTTTGCAGAGCCTGAGAATACACAGATAGCAGAAGATCTCTGGAATGGAACTCCACTAGGCTTCACAAAGCTCTACCTAGGCTTTCCAGCAAAAAGTTCAACACATGGCATTGTAAAAAAAAAAAAATGAAACCCACAGATGATGTTTAAATTAAAGGATGTTTCCTTTTTCTTTGTAATTTAGGAGAAGCTGTGAAGAAATTTAGTAACATAGGAACTTTGGAAGAGAAAGGTTAAAAAACGTTCCTCTGTGAATCTGGAAGGGTGGAATCTGAAGGGACTGGGTATTCCCACTGTCAATCTCTCTGGAGAGGCCTACAGGAGACTTGGAGGGTGGGTCTAAATTGGGAAGAGGTGAATGCCGTGCCTTTTTTTCTTTAACCAGGACCTCAAGGAGTCGACATTGGGGAAAACTTACATGGTAGAAAATATGTGCCTCTGAAATATGAAGACAAGCAGGGCGGAGAGAAGGAGACCCTGTGTCAAGCAGGACACCATTATGTGGCTGGACAGAGAAGCAGCTTCAGAGCGGAAAAGCACAATGGAGTATAATCTTTTAAAGAAACTGTAGCTGGTAGTTGTTCTCAGTGGTGGTAAAATGAAAATAAGGGCCTCTGAGACCAGAATAGCTGAGCGTGGCACAGCAGCAGGAGTGCATGCCAACTCAAGCAGGCTCCTGGGCTGGCAACAGTGAACACACCCCACACACCCAGGAGGGCCTGAAGTCAGCTCTCTGTAGCAGAACAAGGTGCCAGAGAGTGCTCAGGCTACCATCAGAAATTCATAAACTCGCCATCCTGGAGAGACATTAGATGATGGAGATCATTCTCACAATCTTTGAATCTTCTAACTATGAAAGTAAAATAGACTTAACTTCTGTCTTCACAGGAGTTACTTATATTAAGGATAATGCACACATTCCTCCAGATCTCACCAGCTTGGGGAATACAATGATGCCACATTCAACAGTCAAGTTCAAGGCTTGCTCACTTTGCCAGGCAAAGACGGTGAGATTTCCTCATACTGAAGGAGGGCAACACCCCAAACCAGGACTTAAAGCTCAGCATTCACAGCTATGCTAAGACATGAGCTGCAGTGCTGTCTTAAGGGGTAAACACACAGCAAGCACACTAAATCAAATCATGAAAGCACAGTGATCAGCGTCAATTTAGATTCCATGAATGAGCCCCTATATTTTACCATGCCTTTCTGTCAGGGTTTATTATTTGTTAAGGGGTTTAAATCTACAATAGAAAAATATTTCTGTGAAATCCAGTAACACACAGCAGTTAACCGTAGCTGAATTTTATAAACTATGATTTGGCAAATAATTCATGCTTCTTTTCAAACACAAGCCTTTGCATTATTCTGACATTAAAAAAAGTGGTTTACCATTTTCCCTGTAATTTTCTCTTGAACTTCCAGCATGTCTGCCTTGCCTAAATTCTTCAAGGGTTAGGAATTCAAGCCCCAAAAGTATTTTGTGATAGAAAATATAGTCTTATAGCTAAGAGCCTGGGAATATCATTTCCCTGGCATTCAAATAATATTACATATACACCAGTTCAGGTTGAGCAGGGAATGCTGTACTCTTTAGACACATCCAGGGAATGAAATTATATGGGAGAAAGTAACAATCAATCAGACCAACAATTATTGAGCAGCAAGCTCTTTTCTAAATCTGCTAAATTTACATGAGAAAACCTGCTTAAATTACATACAGAAACTTATGTAGTCCTAAAAAGTCAGTGAAGCTGATGTTATCCTAGGGGTGAAGTTCTTTGTCCAAGGTCATACAGCTGATTAGAAGAGCTGGTGTTTAAAACAAATGTCTCTAACTCAAATGCCAATGTTCTTTTTACAATATCATGTTTTTCCATTTGTAACCTTTCTAGTGTTCACCCACTTTTTGGGTCAGAAAATTTTTATTCTTTTTAATCTGAATCTCATTCATTTCCATTTAAGACTCTGTTGACTTGAAATCTGTTCTTATGAAGTTTCGAAACAGCTGGTCACTGTCCTTGGTTTAAGAACTCCCTCACACACAGTACTCAAAGATAATGAAATCCCCCATCAGCAATTTCTTCTTTTAGCTGAATAAGCCCTTTTTCAATGTTTCCTTAAAAAGATTTTTGTACCTTTAAATATCTTGCTGCATCGCCATATCATGTTGACTTGTACAGCTGGAAGCCTGGCACATGATCTGCTTATAGTCATTTATAACCACAAGGACCCCTCCCACCCCACTCCCTCTTAACCAACTGTCTTCTATCTAGTGCCTGAGCAGCTTAGTTCTCCCAGCGAGCATGTGTCCTTGCCGAGTGCCACTGTGTTTGCTATAACCATTTTCTCCAATTTTCCAAGAAGCCACTTCTGACTCTAAGGAGAACCACAGGTCATTGACCATGCTGGTGAAACCCTTTGCCTCTTCCGAGGGCCCTCGTATGGGTGAACTGTGTCCTCTCCCCTCAAGTGCCTAGGTTGAAGTTTCAGCACCCAGTAACTCAGAATGTGCTTTCACTGGGAGCCAGAGCCTTCACAGCGGTAACTAAGGTTAAGTGAGGCCATTGGGGTTGGTACTAAACCAGCATGCAACACAAGCACAGAGGTAAGACCATAGGAAGACCTCCTGAGAAGATGGCCATTGACAAGGCAATAGAGGGGCTCTGTCAGGAACCAACCTTGTGGACACTTTGACTACAAACTCCCAGCTTCCAAACCTCTGAGAAAATAAGTTTCTCTAAACAACCCAGTCTGTGATACTTCTTATAGCAGTCCTAGCAAACCACGGTAGCCCCCTCCAATATATCTCATTTCTCTAAATACATTATTAATTGTGTAAAAAATATTCACATGTGCCAACATCATATGCTCCCTAATATTGAGAAGGGTACTTTATTTCTGTGGAATTTTTTTTTGCCAAAAATGCCTAAACTCAATGTATTCAAGAGTAGCTATCAGACAATCCTAAATTGAGAAACATAAATAACTGAACAGCATTCTACAAAGTGTGGCTGAGAAGGGAAGGAAAAATCACAAACTGTTGTATATTGGAGGAGATTAAGGATATATGAAAACTAAACAATTGATCCTGGATTGGACCCTCAATTAAAAAAAGGATCTTAGTGGAAAACTGATGTTACCTGAATAAAGCCTGTATTTAATTAATAGCATTGTTCCAATGTTGATTTCTTAGTTTTGAT
This sequence comes from Xerus rutilus, assembly GCA_028644305.1. Taxonomy (NCBI): domain Eukaryota; kingdom Metazoa; phylum Chordata; class Mammalia; order Rodentia; family Sciuridae; genus Xerus; species Xerus rutilus. The sequence continues at coordinate 130,300,119 of CM053404.1, read as the reverse complement.
AAGGGAACTACAGTTATGCATATGTTAACATTAGGAAAGGTTGGGCAAAGGATCCTATGTTTGGAATAATACTGTAACTCTAAAATTATTTTTAAAAAGTAAAACAATAATAATACTTTATAAAGCATTCATCATGCATACTATAAATTCATATATTATGAAATAATATATACTATGAAATATTAAACATTAAATAATATAATAAACAAGCTAATAAATTGCCACAGGGGACTACATATTTTATCACTGTAAAGTATCTGCAGAAATAAACTCTATATTAGAAGCAGGAGGACAGAAAGAGGCGTGAACATTCTTTGAGATCTACTGGATGATAGTCCCATGCTGGGCATTTGACAGGTGCTACCTCATTTAATCCTCACCACAGCACTGTCATTTGTAAAATGTGACAACTGATAAAACGGAAGCTCAAAAATATTTAAGTAGCTCATACAAGGTCACATAACAGTGACAGACAAGAATTTCAGACTCAAATCCATTTATTTCCAATGCAGCATGTTTGACCTACCAGTTAAGAAATAAATTAGGTGCCCTACCATCTATGCATTTACCTAATTTTATCCTACTCCATGGATCACATTCATGGCTGAATATTGGGATCAGCTTTAAAAATTCCTTGGTCCAGATGCCATCCCCAGACTCTTCTATAATTGTTTTGGAGTATGATATGACCTCAGGATTTTAAAAATATGCCCAGATATGTTCAATGTATAAAGTACAACAACTCTATTAGTTCAACATTAAGGTCATGCAGAAGAGAGCTAAAGAACCGACACCGTCCTGAAAGATAGGGCAGTCATATGTATCATTTATCTGGGGGTAAGCAAGTATCATTGAAATCAGTTAAATCCAACTTGTGCAACATATTATTTATGGGAACAACAAGAGAAGGAGAAGTCCTTTAAGAGACACACAGATCAGGGCTGTCATCAGCTAAATGCATAGAGCATCAACAACTTAGTGGCAGTTGACATAGAGATAAATCTCAAAACCTTTCCAACGCAGAGAAGTGAGTAGCAATCTTTTGACTACTAGAAGTCAAAAGACTAACAGTCTCTGATTTTAATTTCCTCGGGTCCCTTTAAAATGGCAAAGGGAAACTATCAAAGCTATGCAAGACTCTAATTGAAAATAAACATTTTCCTACTTTTCAGTGGAATTAAAACTGGGAAAAACTGAATAGCTTCAAGGTGAGGAATGAAACAGAAAGCAAAATCAAGAAAGCTGCAATGAGGGTATTTGGAAGCCGTTCCGTTTGCTGAATTGTCAGCCAGGCAAGCACTTATAGACAATTACAACCTTAGAAAACAAATAAAAAGTGTGTAAGTAGGCACTTTGATACTTCTTCCTAATTATAGGGTTTACGAGCTGGATTCAAAACACACAAATAGAAGCAATGCGAACAATAGTAACCCCGAAATGAGGTTATGAAGCTTATTAGCTTTACATAATCACACAGCTGGGGCAAGCTGAAGCGACCCCTGCCTGGAGCAGTTGTATTGGGTCTTAAAGTGAGGGTGCCCCTCTTTATTTTAGCTTAAAAAAAGTAAGTGGTTTCATATGGATGTACCAGTATTTGATGTATGAAAATGGCAATTTCATATCTCTGGTTACAATATGAAGATTCTCTTCATCTTCTTGGAGTTCCCAAGGGCACAGACATTTTTCTCCAGCCTATGCAACACCCACATCACCAACCACAGGTGTGAATTACAGAGCATGCTTGGTAAGAGTTTTCTCCATAAAATGAAAGAAACTCGCCTACTGGGGGAAGCTGTATTTCCCTGGAAACCACTATGTATGATAAATGTCCTCCCTCCCTCAAATTTCATTCTGGTAATTGGCCTGGACACCAAATCACACCTATAATTCAGCTGACAGTCTGGTGTTAGTAGAGAATGACCATATGCTTGCTGCTCTTCCTGATGAGTTTGTGCAGGCCTATGGAGAGGAGGTGGCGTGAGAAAATTTTTGCCATATTTAGGCACACATACAGGAACAGGTTGTAATTAACTATTTCACATATCTACCACTCAAAGTTGTTCATTTTTTATTTTTCCTTTTTATATATAAGAAAGGAAATCTGGGGAAAACAAAGGCAAACCAGAAAAATGACATGAACTAATACTTAGTTGTTTAGACTTGTTAGTAACAAAACCTTTGTGTGAACTCCTTTGTCTCATAAACATTTTATCTTCAAGGGGGCAAATGTGGACTTGGCAGATTTTCTCATACCTGAAATGAACAATTTCGCTAGATTTCATTCAAAAGAACTACAAGGCTCTTCAAGTCTTTAGGCAGCAAACTGCAGGATATAAAAAAAGTTTCTTTGTTTACTGCTTGCCTATAAAAATATTGCCTACTTAATTCCCACAGCAATCTAAGAGACTGGTATCATGTTTGTGTCCATTTCACAGGGGGAATATAGAGGCTTCAACTGGTCATTTGCCCAATGTCAGATGTCTTTGAAGAGCAGGGCCTGGGCTCCAACCCAAGTTGTCTCCCCCGAGCCAGTACTCACTCTTCCTCTCCTGCCTCAGATAGGTAGGTCATCCAGTCAACTGCAGCTTCTCTCCATTTATCCCAAAAAGATCAGCTACAATGTTCATCCACAATAATATTTCAAAATTACATAACTCATTTGTACATTATTTTGATGATTATAAGTTAGTAACACCAAACTTGAATGTCACTCAAAGAAAAGGAAAATAGAGTCACCAATCTTACACACAGGCATGCAGCATAAGTTTCTTTTTTTGTGATCACTTGCAATGGAATGAATACATGTGCCCCCATTTGTATGTTAAATCCTAATGCCCAGTTTGATGGTATTTGGAGATTAGTAGTTCATGAGGGCAAATCTCTCATGAATGGGATCAGAGATCTGAGAAAACTCCCTCTCTCCTTTGTCATGTGAGGACACAGTGAGAAGGTCCAATCTATAAACCAGGAATGGACCCACACCAGAACCTTTCAGTAACTCCATCTTGGACTGCCCAGGCTCCAGAACTAATAGAGAAATTTCTGTTGTTTGAAAGCTACCTATTTTATGGCATATTGTTATAGCAGCTCAAATGAACTAAGACGTCACTCTGGGCTCATCACAAGTTCACTGATTAAAAGGATGTTTGTCAAAAACATGAAGATGTGCCCATTTAATGTGTACCATATTACTAAATGAAATACTAGCAAACAACATTAGCATTTATAATCCTTTTAATTCGTGGTTGCATTTTTTGTTTGGAAACTGATTAAGTGAAATCACTCACAGGTACAATCATTAAGCAAGAATTGAATGGACTCAAGTTTTATCAAAATAACGGTGAGTATAAATTGGGGCATATTAATTTTAATTGGAAACATTCTTTTGTTCTAGAATTCATTTGTTTGGTAATGTCACCTGTGGGAAAAGAACTTTTCTCTAATAAATGTGGTCATTGTAATTGGATTTCATCTTACTGAGCTAGTCAGAGAATGAGGATGCTTCATCAGAAACAAACACTTGTAATATGAATATGAATAGTCCCTGGGGTAGTTTTGAATCCAGTCTTCATGAAGTGTAAAATTGGCATAACAGACTTAGATTATTTAATGCACATGGATAATTTGGATTATCACAGCCAAGATATAATAGCATGTTTGGGAAATGAAACAAGTTTGGAAACCACAAGCACCTCGAGCACTGCAGTAGCCTCATAATTGGCCCCCTTAACCCGATGTTAACCAACCCTCTAGTCTCTTCTCAGCCCCCGGCAGACAGACTCATCCATAGAAAGCATAAGTCAGATTAGTGACTCTCCTGAAGTTTGTCATCATAAGGAGAATAAAATAATGTCAGCAAGGTGCAGTGTCCTTCTGCCCCAGCATGTTGACCTCATCGCTGGTCCTCACACTTGACATGTGGACTCCTATCGCAGAACCTCTGCAGAAATGTTCCTCCTGCCTGGAATGCTCTCCCTGAAGATATCCGAGTGGCTGCCACTCTGGCTTCCTCCAGGTGCTCCAGAGTCAGCTCCTTAGGCAGTGCTTGTCCTCCCATCTCAGTCACCTGAACCCACCAACCTCAGCAGCTCCTCCCACCAATGGGACCACTCTAGCCAGACAGCACCTATAGAAACCAAGATGGATATTAGAAACCAAGTCCCCAAGAGACTTTCTTCTGGACCCAGGAACCAGAACTGTGCTAGGCACATAACAAGAATCCCCTAAAACTTTTTGTAATGAATGAATGAAACAAATGAAGTGAAAAGCTATGACTGAACAGACCATTTTGACTTCAAGTGGAATACCAGAATTATCATGGAGATGGGATCTTTGTCCTTAACAAATGCAGAGTTGCAGATTCATGGATTCTATCTGAATGGCCACTTCCCAAAATCCTAGAAAACACTGGGGAAAATATGTGAACTCTTGAAAAAATAATAGAGGGAGATGATTCCCCATTGATGATTTTTGTTTCAATAATATATTTTTTTATTTTGTGCTCTTGCTGTTAAGTATTTATGCTTCTTTTAATATTCAATTTAAAAGTATATTACTTACAATGTTATGATAATATTATATAAGCTACATGCTAGGACTAGATGTTTAAGAAAGCAAGTGAAAATGAGGGAACATGTTTTAAAAGTAACAGATAAATGGGAGAATTTATTTGTTATTATTACCTCTTGCTGGTTTCTTATTTTGAGCCCCTTCTATTATATGCTTTATTACTTTGCATATAATATCAAGAGCTCATTTAGAGGATAGAAGTGGGAGTGGTATGCATTCCTAGAAATAGGAGCACTCAAGGAATTAGCTCTGTCACTATTCACATGACATGGAGTCATGAAATCTTTGTCCCCATAGAGATACATCACACAATGGCAGTTGCTTCTTTGTCTTCCTCAAAATCTCCTGAAATTCTGACACAGCTTCTGCCATACTTTCTTAAGACACAACTCAGAACTGTTGTACGACTGATGCATGTGCCCTTCAGAGTGTTCAGGGACTTCCACCAATTCCTAATATCCTGTTATATACTATCCTCTATTTTATAGAACATCCCTTGGAGAACTTTCAAGGCACTATAAAACCCACATTGCAACATCCAAAGGGATGTTCCTTGTTGGCATAAACATTCACCAGAACACAAAACACATGACAATAGAGGCCACCTCAGACCAAACTGCACATGTTGCAAAACCCACTCAACTCAGAATAGTGCATAGGCTTGTTGGCTGGGCAGGTTTGCAGTGTGGTGCATTAACACCAGGTACAGCAGTCTACCAAAGCCCTTGCTGGCTGAGTGCATGGCTCAAAGTACAATTAGCAGTGTGCTGTAATTTGGTTTTAATTACTAAACTACTTCTAAGATAAATAGTGTTAAAATGAATCAGTGTTATTCAGGGAAGCACGAAACATGCAATATATTCAGAAAGAGGTGATAATTATTTCATGAATGATAAAACAAATTATGTAAAGATATGGAAAGCTGAATTGTATAAAAAATGAGCCAAGGCATGAAAACAAGCATTCACTCAATAAACATTTACTAATATATGTGCCAGATCCCCAACTGCATAAACTGGATACATAAAGATAAGAAGATATGATTCTTGACCTCAAGGAACTTGCACGCTAGCAGGGAAAATAGGCAAAAAAAACCCACAATGGGTTGGATATTTTGCCAGAGCTGTCTGCAAAACTCTATGGGAACATGGAGGTGGAAGGTATCAGATTCTATGTGGTGAGTCAGAAACACCTTTTCCACTGATTATGAAGAGATAAGTGATGTTCACTGGGTGAATCAGGCACAGGGTGCCTGCAGGCAGAAGCAGCACCATGTGCCCAGGGAAGAAGGAAAATGGCACATTTAAGTGACTGCATAGCCCTGAGTATTGGAGAGGTCAGACCATAAAAGGCTTGCATACCACTATATACACCCTATATTTTAAATAAGAGGGTGATTTGATATGATTCACAATTCAGCTTTGGCAGAGTGTCTTTTCCCTTTCCAGAGAATCTGGGGCATTGACAATAACAAAAGTTCCGCACAGGAAAGAGAGAAAGTCATGAATGAATGTGTGAGTTAATATTTTAAAACCTCTCTTCTCTTTTCAACTGTGGTATTAAAGCAATCCTATTTTTATAGTCACCTATATAAAAAGTATTTTCATGCCACAATTTTTTAAGAACAGTGTTTTAATGATTCAATTGTAATTAAGAGTAACATTTTTATTAGCTTTAGTATGCAACTTCAATTTCAAACATTAAAAAAAAAAAACCCTTCTGAGTAGTCAGTATACCTGAGGCGCTAGTATTGGTCAGAAAAATCAAAATAAAATATCACAAAGAATAAATTATTTGTGGCTACCTTTTCATAGGAGTGGAAGGAAAACAAAGGTGAAATTGAATGAAAGGTGACAACAGAGTAGGAAAGAGGCTACACTGGAGCTAAGAAAACCCAGGTTCAGTAAACAATCTCATTCTCTACCCACAAGAACATCAGCCAGTGGTTCACACTCCCCCTATAGCACTCCATCTAGGCAAAGTGGCATTAACTATATTACCACAATTCTGCAGAAATATTTCAAAAACCACATAAAAAACATTCTTGTAAGTAAACAGCACAAACGCTCCAGCTCTCTGGCATTCTTGGTCTAGAAGATGAACACTTGGTCTCAGATTGATGTACATAGCACAAACAGGTGCAAAAAATGCAAACTTGGATAGTATGGTGAGGAAACAGTTGTAAATCTGACACTAGTTCACGTTGGACCATGGATTATTGGCTATTTTTAAATCTTTAAAGATGCTCTAAAGGTAGGTCTTCCCCAAATATTCACCAAACCAACAAAATAATAAAATGTTCAAATAATAAATTACTTTTTACTATAGTGTATTCAAGTGATAATGTTACAGTACATTCAGTAAATCAATTATGAATTTGAAAAAAATAGCACAACAGAAATAATGGGAAACAAGGAGAAAAGAGAAGAGAAAGATACAAAGATCCTCAAAAAGTAGACATAACATAGGGACTTTGCAATACACAAAAATTTGAGTCTTTTGTTTTTCCATCACAAATGCACCATAAACCCAGGTACTTATTAGGTAATTCCAGCACTCCTTCCCCTGCTCAGACAGAATGAAGTTGGTTCAAGTACCAAGGGCAGATACCAGAGGTGTGTTGTTTCTGCTGTTCACTGGAGAACTTCAGAAAAAGCTCCAGCAGGGGGAGGAGTCCACAGGCAATCTGTGACTATAAGGTTGTCCCCAAAGTTAAATATAGGATTTTCACAAACAATAGAATCCATCCTCTGTTATGTGATTAAATCATGCCCTCCAAAAAGATAGTTGAAGTCCTAATCCACAAGACTTGTGAATGTGACCTTATTTCTAAATGGGGTCTTTGCTGATGAAATCAGTTTAAGAGGAGACCACTCATGTGGACCCTCACCCAATGGAATTGGTGTCCTTGTAAGAAGTGGGAAATGCCATGTGGGCACAGGGAGAAGAGACCACAGCTGATGAGACAGAGACAAAGATGAGGATGAGGCATCCAAAGCCAAGAGACACCAAGGACTGTTGGCAAAATACCAGAAGCTAAAAGAAGTGAGGAGAAATACTACCTTCCAGGTTTCAGAGGGAGCATGGCCCTGTGACACTGCTGACCTTGGACTTCTGTCCTCCAGAACTGTGGACAATAAAGAGTTCTTTTAAGCCACCTAATTTGTGGTACTTTGTTATGGTAGCCCTAACAAAACACATGCACTCTGTTTAGTCAGCTTTCTGTTAATCAGCTTTCTGTTACTATAACAAATACTCGAGATAATCAGCCTATAAGGAGAGAAAGGTTATTTGAACTCACAGTTTTGGAAGTTTCAGTCCATGATGAACTGGCCCCACTGTTCCAGGTCTTTGGTGAGGCAGCACATCATGGCAGAAGCAGGTGGCAGAGTAAGTTATTTACCTCCTGATGAGGAAAAGAAAGAGTAGGAGGAAGACACCTGGTTTCAAGATCCCCTTCAAAGGCAAGTGGCCAGTGATTTAAGACTCCCACTAGGCCACATCTCTTAAAAGTTCCACCACTTTCCAACAGCACCATGCTGAGAGCTAAGCCTTTAACACATGGACCTCTGGGGAACATTCAAGATCCAAATGATACACATTCTCCTATACAAATTTATCTTCCTCTTTCTCCATCATAAATATCATGGCAAGCAGAGCAAATGCTTTTGCAATGATTACACCTCATAACTCGGCTTTCCTCTGCCCAAGTCCAATCAAATACAAAATGGCCTAAGTTGCTTTTGTTTTGCTTCAGTTTTTAATTGGCTATTCTATTTTCTCCCTACACTTTTATGCAGCTTCAGTGCTAAGGTCTCCCCTCTGCTACAAATACTTGAATATGGCTTCAAATCAAAATAGAAAAGGAACTCATAATTAGTGATTTACATTTGTTGTCTAATTATATTTTAACTGAAAAGCATTCACACTAAATTGTTACAACTGAATATTTTTATGATCTCCTCTTTGTCTCTATAATTACAGAATAAAAGGCTTTTCTCCTCAATAAAGGAATTTCAGGCATCCGCCTATTCAATTGACACTTGGAAAACACTCTGACTTAAAAATCTGTAAAAAGACTCCAGACAGCTAATCAATCATGAAGGCAGTTATGAGGCGCTTCATGGCCCTGATGCTGATCTCTAGGTTTCCAGAGGTGCAAACATGGCTCAGGTCCCTCCTGCCTTGAAAGGACAGCCAGTCAGCTGAAAAGGGTTTGATCTTGGGATGGCTGAGGCCTCCAGGTTTCTGAAGTGTGGAGCAACTCAGTGAAGCCCAGTTACAGCTGAGAAGCAGGAACCTGGCACAAAACAGAGAGCGTGGCCCTGCTGCTGCCTGGTGGAGCTCAGACAGCTTGTTTTCTTATTTGCACACACTGTCTCTGCTTGCCTCCTCTCCTTCAATCATTTCTTCTCCAGTTCAACATTCACCGCATTTGGGTCAGAACCGGTTATAACCCAAGTGGGTTGATTGAGTCATTGAACCTGTGCATCTCTTATGGCACCTCCCAGAGTACAGGCAGAGAGAGGAGGTCTGGATTGTCAAGCCCAGTGCACAAGGGGAGAGGGGATTATCCTGCCTCCCTGCTCAGAGCCTGAAACTCCATTTCCAGGCTTCAGAGTACAATGCATCCAAGCTAAAGCTCAGAAATCACTGGGAAAGACAAAAAGATACTACTCATATGCATTTGTATACACAGTCTTTGTTACTCCCAGATTCCCTATGTGTAAAATAGCTTACTCAATAAAATATTGGTTAGAGCAAAATCAACACATGATGCTTTCTTAGTCATTCGTATCATATGCTCAATGTCACAAAAAATTTGGACTGCCCAATGTACACCATCCCAACTGAGGTCCAAAAGTCTACTCACACTATCTCCTGGTTTCATCTTTCATAATGCAAACAAGTGTCCTCTTCATGGTCTATTTAGTGCCTTATTTGCATGTTTGTGCTTTTTATTGGTGGTTTTGCTATTTGCAATGGTGCTAAGCATCAAGCTAAAGGGCTGTATGGTCTCTGAAAGCACAAGAAGGCCAAGAGGGCTGAGAGAAAACGTGTGTGAGCAAGCCTTGCTCAGGCATGAGTTCTAGCGTGGTTCCAATGTTAACAAATCAGCAACACATATTAAATAAGTCATCTTTAAAAGGAAGCGTACGTGAAACAGATTTGTGTCTTGATTAGCTGATGAAAACATTGTGCCCAGAGGCATACGGAACCTGACCCTATATCTCCTCTAGGAAATTGCTTTAACAATCGATGTGCACAAGTTCAGTGCTCACAGCAACTTCACAGGATGAAAAATTAGAATAGACCAGGTGTGCATGTGTGTATAAAATCAACTGTCTACTCATGTATGTGTATGTAAATACATTTATATATGTATAAATTTATATTGTTACATATTATGTTATATAAATGTTCTCTTAATTGTATTATATATTTTTACTAAGTTAGGCTCCATACAGATGGTGGTAAAGATTAATTGGCAAGCCCTTTTGGGCTAATGCAACAAAAAACTCATTCTCTAACCAGTTTCATCAGTAGTAAAACCCAATGTTTCCATCTTCATTCTTTGATTTCTCTCTCTCTCAATGTGAAGTAAGGCAAAGAGAAAAGGTGTTGATGAGAATGTAAGGTCATGAGGGCAGGGATCTTGATCTTAGCCCCAGCTCGTGGCTCAAGGACCTTGTATCAAGATGCTTGATAAATAAATGAAAGTATTGGTCCACAAAACACACCAACAGCTGGTACCTGAAAGGAGAGAGCGAGCAAAAGCAAACAGCAAAACAAAATTGCAAAGTTCGCTCACTTATCTGATAATAATTCTTCCAACACCTGCCTCCCAGCTAAGAATTGCTGAATGTGTGCTAACAGCAAAACATTGTCCCATGCCTCTGCTGATAACAAGCAGGCAGGCCCCCCAAGGGACAGTGGAAATCAGTCAAACAGCTATCAAAAAAAAAAAAAAAACGCTTGGCTAGCTCATGGTTCTAAAGGAAGATTCTTCTTTGTGACTGTCTAACACCTTTATGTTCCCTAATCAATCCTTTTATTGAGTTCAGTTGTTGAATAATTTTGGCTTGTATAACCAGCAAGGCAAATGCTTTAAGCATTTCAGAGACAGTCAATAAAGCAAATGCCATTAATTGAAAAGATCATCCATAAGTTGTGTGTTGTTTTTGTTCCTAATCCTTAACTGATTGACTGCAAAATTTCTATTATTCTAGCTTTTCATGTTGAGCTATATGGGGTATCACCCAATCCAACTTTACAAATTATTAAAACACTTAAACAGAAAAAATATTTTTTTTCAATTGACTGCAAATGCACTTCAATGCATGCATCCCAAGATATTGGCAACACCAACTGGATGAGAAGAGGCAGTTTGGCCAGGTGCCACTTTGCCACTAACTAAAAAAGCTAAGGACTGCTTTGCAAATCTCCTAAATAAAAAAGCAATCTAGTTTCTGGCAAGGAGATCAGCAATGGCCATTTCATATAAATGAATCTGTCATGATTTCATTTGCGCACAAGCTCGATCATCCAAAATAGCAGAAACAGCAGGCTGTGGTGTGGCTTTTCTTTATCTATTTTTGATAGACTGCTTCTCCTTTTCCTGCCCCAAATGATGACTGCCATTGATGAAAAACTGTACTGTGAAATTGCAAGAAAATTATTCTCAATTTTAATAGTCGACTAACTTACCAAAGAGAAATTGTCCCTTTTATTTTGTTAGTGCTTTACAGATTCCTAACACAAGATCAAGTACAAATACGATCCTCCCTGTATGTATCTTCATCAAAATAAGATAAGCAGAGGATGACGAGCTGTAAAGCACATTCTTTGCGTATTGGTATGCCCACCTGTTCCAGATCATTTGCAGGGCTGCCAGCAGCAGAAGGAAGTGGCATAAATGAAACATGTCTTTTTTTCAGTAACATTCCCTTGCAAGATTCACAGAGAACGTCGACCATTATTTTGTAAAGCCAATCAAAGGTCTTCCATGCCAATGTGCACATGTAGACAGCTCTGCAAGCTGGTCTCATTCCCCACAACTACGGCTATTCCTCTCATGTGGTGCCTAAGCTGCTTCATTAGGCAGAAGCAGCAGAGACAGCGAGGGTTCTGAAATGCTGTGCCCTTCACTCCAAATAAAAGCAGGGCACTTTATTTTTTTCTTTCCTTCAAAAGGCAATGAAAATTGCTGTAGCTTAGCAAGAGGATAATGGAAGTGCACCACTGGACTGTAAGAGACTTAAGAGTTGTATTATCCTGTGTCCCTTCCATCCACACGAGTGGGGCTCCTCACAGACTCCTGAGCTAGTGAAGGAGTAGGATGACTCCACGCCCTCCCTCTCTTCATCTGCTCCCACCCCATCTGTACGGAAGGTCATGTTCCAGACAACTTCCCTCAGGAACTGTAATTTTCTGATTAATGTTACAATGTGAGAAGATTCATATGGTTGAGCAAGTCACCCTATTCCCTGAGGAACCATAATTGTAAGGTAGCAATGTCCGAGCCTGGATTTCCTGTTATGTATAAATTATCCCCATTTTAAAAGTTACTTTTTTGGGTAACTATTTATTATAACTAAGAGAAAATAAAATTTGTTGAATCCTCAATATTTTTCTCATTTTGAAAGGAAGAGGAGTTGAAATGTTTGCTCAAATGTTAGTTACAGCATTCTAAGAAAGGTTCCAACCTTTTTTCATAAATTTCACCATTTTTTAAATACCTGAGCCAATGTTGTGCAAAATGCAAACATGTCTATATTTTTTCAAGGAGAACTGCATTATACTTAGGAAGAGTACTAGAACATGAATCAAGAAATTTGAGATAATGTTCAAATCGCAAAACTAGCTAATATTTGCCTTTTATGTAAATATATTTCTTTGGACCTCATATTCTATACATCTTCAAAGGTCAGACTAAGTGATATTAAAAATCTCTTCAAACTCTAAACTTCCCAAATCCCAACTGGTTAAGGAGAAATATGAATAAAATTTATTTCTTATTTTATTTAACAGTTATTAAACCACCAGGAAATGAATTTTCTCTCCAACAGACTGACCTAGATGAAATTTATTTTTTAATGTATCTCCTTAGTACACATCAGAATAGCATATTTATTAAAGTTATGACTAAATGAGGTCATTATTTGGGAACTGTAACAAAGCTGGCGAAGCTCACCATGTGGGTTTAAAGAAATATTGAAAGGTTCTTTCCTGTTTTTGCCTTTGCCATCCTATAAAAGGATCTGGCTACTGTCCAGTTTAATTTATGTAACACTTTGTTGCTTGTGTTTAACATAATTGCAAACATGCTATGCATTCATAATTGAAACCAAAGTTCAAATGGTCTATTTTTCATCTCATCAAAAACTAGCTAGAAAAAGAAAGAATTCCACCATGGATTTTGGTAAGTCAAATGCTAAATAGTATCAGTAATCAAAAGTATTCACAAGACAATTATATTAAGTTTCATTTAGCTGGTAAGATTCTTGACAAATGATGTTTGCAAATCTTAAGAGAGAGATTTAGACATAAAATATAGATCGTAATGATTAACACATGACATGTATTCAAACCTTAAATATCCACCAAATACATCATTCTTACAACTGGAATTGTAAATTCAAGAAGCCTTTGACAAGGCAAATAAAAATATACACAGTGAATATTTGAATATTGTTGAAACCAAATAGTGAAGAATTCTAAAAATTGTTTTGCTGCAACATCTTCTACAAATTCTGAAACTTAATATTCTGTATGAATTAATGCATAATTTGAAAATTCTTAAGTGATTTGCATAACAGTATGCATTGGTTTTCTATCTCATGCATCTCTGATTTCTTTTCTGACCACATGCTTACTCAGATAAAGCAGTATGTTATCACCTATTTTTACACTATTTATATCCATTCATTTTATTTACAAATACAAAGTGCTGTTATTCACAAATTTATGAAACAATTTGTCTAATCTATGAATAAAATTCACTGAAAGATAAAACAATATGGAATCTAAAGCTGGCACCTCAAAAATCCAATTTAAACAAAACAATGTCATCTGATAATGAAACATAGAAAGCTTCACTTTGGAAAGGCCCTGCAAAGAGGCATAGGTCCCCACCACACAGCTGTGGTGCATTCAGGGGCATTTTCTTAGAGCCTGAAACAAAGACTATATTTTTGACTCTTGGGAGAAGACAGCAAGTAACAGAGGAAGAGGGTGATCAGGGAAAAGGTGGGAAGGAGGGGTGTCATACAAGGAGCCTCTCTACGTTTTATTCTTTTCTTTCTTTTTTCAATTGTTTGTCCAACAAATATTGATTAAACTCTATGTCTAAGGCTGCTATACACACACAGATATACTACATATACCAACATATAATGTGAAATGGAAATTTTGTGGATTTGTACGGAATCTTAGAAATTGTCTACTTCCAGCTAACCTGGAGATGTTTTTATGGAGTGCTCTCACAGAACTAAAAGGTCCAAGGGAAACCACTCCATACTTGTCTCACTCCTCTTCAGTTTTGACACTCTTACTGGTTATGTCTCTCTTACGGCTACTATAATGTCATTCCCCCCTCCCCATGCTCTCTTTCTCGCCATTGCACCTAATTCAACCCAAGAATCTTCTTAATACATCTTATTCTCTAAATGTCAATGTTTCTCAGAATTACAGCTGACCTTCCGTATCTATGGATTCAATCCACTGGAAATCAAAAATGCAGTCAGAGCCACAGTGATAGTGTCTGTACTGGGCTTCCACAGACTTTTCACCTCATTATTCCCTAAACAGTACAGTATAACAACTCTTTCCATAGCATTCACCTTGTCTTAGGAGTCACAGGTACCCCAGAGATGACATACAGTATCTGGGGGGATGGGCACAGGCTATGTGCAGGTACTACACCATTTTATACAAGGAACTTAAGCATCCTTGCGTGTTACTATCCACCAGAGGTCCTGGAACCAATCCCCCTGGGTGCTGAGGGACAACTGTATTCAGTCTTTCCTTTCCTCTAGAAAACATCTCCCTACCATGTCCTCTCATTCTCACTCTCAGAATTCTTATCTCTGGTCTGTTTCTTCCATGTTTCTTGCTATATTAAGAGTTCCAAGATTGTCCTGGTGCCCTAACCCCAACACCTGAAGTCATCGTAGATTCTTCCCTGTCCTACATCCCCCACCTATTCATTCATCTTCTAGTTCTGTTGTTTCTGCAACCCTTTAATAATTCAAATGCATCGTCTGTACAGATTCCCATTGCCACTTCCTTTGGTCACATCCTTCCTAATTCTCATTTGGATTTCTGCAGTATCTAAGCTATTTGCCCCACTTCTAACTGGCTTTCCCACTGACCTGTTCTGTAAGTTGGCAATGGAGAGGCCCTTCTAAAGCAATCTCTGTTGTCACTCCTCTTCTATAAACCCTAAATTCTCTCCTATACCCTACAAGATGAAGTCTTGGTATAACACAGGAATCAAATCTTGCTCAGTTCCTAGTCTCATTTCCTACCATTTGTCCACAATCACCTTTGCTCCAGCCCCACCAAAATTCTCATATTACCAGATTTTGCAATCTTATCTCACCCATCTTAGCCTTTGCATATACCTTTCCTGTGTATAGAATGCTCTTCTCTGCATATCAGGCTACGGAAGTCCTAAAATGTTTCCCACATAAATTCCTCTGACTTGTGTTTGGTCCTGATCTTTCTTCTGCACAACCACCTGCTCCCTGCCTGGCAGTGAGTCCTGGAGCTCACTGCTCCAGATGGTCCAGCTGAATCTTTACTGAATGCAGGGGGCCCAGAGGGCTGTATTCTAGTCTTCTCCAGATGAAAGCCCTCTATTATTTGCTAAATTTTAAAACAGGTTTAAGTTATCAACACATAGATCATTTTAAAAATAGATTTTACTTCATTGCTTTGGGATAAATTGCATCTTAGATGGCCTCATTGGGTCGTGTTATTTTGCTTTGTTTTTGCCAAAATCTCACCAAAGATGGCTTGTGCTTGCTGTGACAGCAAGGTCAAAGAACTTAATCTGGAAATTCAATATCCTCACTCCTTGCTGCAAGCTCCAGGGTTCACATAAAATTATAGAATGTGTGTGTGGCACACATTTTTATCATTATTTTTAAGATGTATGTTCTCCTATCATTTCTTTTTTTTTAATATAATGAATCTTTTTTTATATATCTTTATTTTATTTATTTATTTTTACATGGTGCTGAGGATTGAACCCAGTGCTTCACGCATGCGAGGCAAGCGCTCTACCACTGAGCCACAATCCCAGCCCCTGAGCCACAATCCCAGCCCCTCATTTCTTAATTTTAGAGAATTTAGAAAAATATATCATTCATAAAATAACTAGCTATACCACAATAATTAGTTTTAGATGTATTTTCTTTCAATGTTTTTATATGTCTATATTACGATTTTAACAAAGCAATATCACTCTCTATGTATGTGCTACTTAATATAGTGTTACTAGGGTTATTCTGTATCATTAAGTATTATATCTAAAATGGCTAACTTATATTCCATTAGATATAACTAGGAATAATGTGACTAACAATAATTATAGTTAACAAGCCATAATTTCACATTTACCAATGGTAGACATTTAATTTTTTTCAGTTTTTCACTCTTGTAGCTAGTACTGAAACAAATACCCAAATACTACATTAGAGTGGGTTTTTCACAATTTATTCCCAGCAAAAAGTTTTATTTTTAACCCTTATCAATTTGATAGATAATTTAGTTTTGACTTCTTTGAGTGTCAGTGAGGTTGTATTTTTACATGCTTATTGTCCATTTGTATTTCTATGGGAAATTTCTTGTTTGTTTCCTCTGCCTGTTTTTAGCTGCAAAATTTGTAATTTTTTTTGATTTGTCAAACAGTTTATTAGTGTATGTATATTAAATTATGTCTACTATCTCACCTCCTGATGTGTACTTTGTGTTTTTCATAACTTGTCATTTGCTTTTCAACATAGTACTTAGCAACCTTTGATTTCTCTAATTTATAGAACCTGTAAATATTTATGCTATCAAGTCCCCCATTATTTTCATTGTTGTTCCTGTCACTGTTTTACATATAGAATGTATTTCTCTGTATGAATATTTGGAAATTATAAACCTTATTGAATTAATCTATAATTTTTAAAAATTTAACTCTAATCCACCTGGCCCTTACATTGGCATACTGTTTGAGGTAGGAATAGAATTGTTTTTCACTGAAATTAGCTTCATTCCTACTTATTGGATAAAATTTTATTTATGCTCTTGCTTTCAAGACCACATCTTCATAGGCTATTTTATCTTTTGGGGGCTGTTATTGGACTCATTTTCAGGTCTTACTGACTTTTTGTACTTGAAGAAGTGAAGTCAGTTCACGGCTTGGTGCCTAAAGCTACTACCTGCAAAAGACAGCCAGATTTGTTTGCAGATCATTTTAAAGTTTAGAAATGATTCATGTACCAGATGCAATAGCATTCATATTTAGTAAACCCAGAAACTTGGGAGGCTGAGACAGGAGGATAGCAAGTTTAAGTTTGAGGACAGCCTTGGCAACTTAGTGAGGCCCCCTCCTAAAATAAAAGAATAAAAAGGCCTGGGTATGTAGCTCAGTGGTAAAGCACCCCAGGGTTAAATCCCCAGAACTGAGAAAGAAAGACAATAAATGAAATGATTCATGTTACTTGCTTGTCATAGCACAGGGAAAGTTAGAAGTACTAAATAAAAGTATTTAATTATTTATTTGTTTGTTTGTTTATTTTGTACCAGGCATTGAACTCAGGGACACTCAACCACTGAGCCACATACCCAGCCCTTTTTAAGTTTTATTTAGAGACAGGATCTCACTGAATTGCTTAGTACCTTGCTTTTGTTGAGGCTGGCTTTGAATTCACAATCCCAATCTTCCTGCCTCAGTCTCCTGAGCCACTAGGATTATAGGTGTGCATCACCATGCCTGGCTTACTATTTTTAATTGACCTATATATATCATCTTATGCCAGTACCACAACGACAAACACATTTTCGAATTTACCATACACATATTAGCCATGGGAAAGTTCTTGCATGTTTGTTTGACACATAAGTCTTACTATCAACACTGCTCCTGACCCAGGAGCCATAAATGAAATACTTGAGCATCTATGATGTGCCAGGTAATTTGTCACATATTGCAGGGGAAACAAAAGTAAATAAAAAACAGGAGAGTTATACCCAACTTTTCTAATCCCAACTTGCTTCTGTCATATACAACACAAATGGAATATTTATTTATTCACCCAAATACTTACTAGCCCCTGCTATGACGAGACTGTGCTAGGGGCTGGGTATCAGCATGGAGCATTTTGTCCAGGATTCACCATACAAATCTGACCCTGTAATGTTGGATGTGGATAAATATGGCACATCAGGGCAATTCACTGAGATGATCTCTCTCCTGTCTCCAGCTCAAATGTCTTCTCCCCCAAGAAGCTGGCCCTAGCTTCCCCAGGGGAAGTCACTTTCATTTCCTCAGAATCCTCCTGGGGTTTCTCTGTACCTCTCTTTTCTAGGAACTCAATTCCTAGCAAACCACTACAGGATCAATAATGAACACACCCAAATGATACTCATCTTCTACCCTCATTTAAAATACTATCTGAGTTGAATGAGCTTATGATATTGCAGTGTGTGTTTTAGCTACATGTGTATGTGTGCAATGTGTTCCAGTCCAGGAAATATTTTTCATTCATTTTTGTATGTCCAACCAGGAGGCCAGATTGGTTCTCACATAGTGAAACATGGGCACTAGATTCACAAATATTGCACTAAATTAATATACTATCAACATTGAAACATGAAGATTAAGGGAAGGAAATGGAACACATTTATTTTAAGTATTGAAAATAATGCTAAAAATCCTAAATATCATCAAATATTAAGGAAGTTTTGAGTGATAAACAAATTTTTCCTGAGGCTTGACATCTTATTTACCTTCTAAGATTTTTATTATCTTTACCACTTACTTAACAATCTTTTTATATTCTTCTATCATTTCATCTGTTATTTAAATTAAATTAACCTCAAGTTGTTCAGACACCCAAGTCCTATTTCCCACATCTACAATAGTGATGAAAGATCCTATGGCCAAAGATAATTTCTTCCTCTGGTTTATATGTCCCAGAGCACTTGCATAGTGTCTTGATACTGTTTCAAGTAGCTAGCACCCTATTTGGAAATAAATTTAACAAATTACAATACAGCGAATACAGCTGATCTAAGCAGGTATTTAGAACCAGTTTTGTTTCCATATCCTCAAAGCAGTGACTTATTCAATGAATAATTTTGAGCACCTAATCTGTACAAGATACCATACCAGTTATGGGACATAAAAAGTGAACATCTACTGACTCCTAATATTCTCCCAACGTGGGCACAACACATGTCTTGGCCACCTAATCATCACAGCTCTATAAGGTGGATATTATTATTTTTCCCATTTCACCAGTTAAAGAATCAAGGCTTTAAAAATCCGCTCATTTTTAAGCAAGTGGCAAATGGCTTCACAAAGACATGATCTCAATCTTTCCAAAAGACAAACTGAAGGTCCTAAGCTCTACACTATACTGCCCAAAGAAGCATATATGCATGTAAGAATATTTGGCACCAGGAATGGTGACGCATGCCTGTAATCCCAGCACTTAGGGAGGATGAGACAGGAGAATTGCGAGTTCAAAGCCAGCCTCAGCAATGATGAGGCACTAAGCAACTCAGTGAGACCCTGTCTCTACATACAACACAAAAATAGGGCTGGGGATGTGGCTCAGTGGTTGAGTGCCCCTGAGTTCAATCCCTGGTACCAAAAAAAAAAAAAAAAAATGGCCACTGCAGAGGTAAATTTTGGTGTACACATCATGAGATGAAATTGAGAGAAACTTCATAAACAGTTCTCCCCTTTTAGCTTAAAATCTTGCAGAGAATAATTTAAGTTTCAACATTAACATATTATTACATTATGTTTCAATACTAATAAATATATTCATTTCAAGGACAATCCTTGTATTTAAAATCAAATACCATAAAATAATGCAACCTTTTGTAAACCACTACTCTGCAAGATAATCATAGAAATATCTAAAAGCCAAATTGCATATTTATAGAATTGATTTAATTTCTATTAAAAACATAATTTTTTTTCAAACGTACAGGGTTTTTTTGTTTTGTTTTGTTTTGTTTTGTTTTGTCAGTGCTAGGGATTGAACTCATAGGCACTTAACCACTGAGCCACCTCCTCAGATTTTTTTATATTTTATTTAGAGACATCTAAATGTCTGAGTTGATCAGGATCTCGCCAAGTTGCTGAGGCTGACTTTGAGCTCAAGATCCTCCTGCCTCAGCCTCCTGAGCTGCTGAGATTACAGGCATGCACCACCAGCATGTATAAGTATTTTTGTATCTTGTCTACAGAAAATGTTTATTAAATGGTGGCCACAAGTCAATCATGATAGAGAACACTGGAACTTTCCATGCATTTCTCTCTGCCCTCCACAACAACTTGAGAAAACAGTGAGGACAGTGCCAAGTCAAAAGCCTTTATGGAATAACTAAGAGAAGATTCTAAATACTTGATACTTGCCTAACTCAAAACCTGCCTTCTCCCAGCCCCCAAGGCATGCACACATGCTATGCTTAAGTAAATTGTTACTGTCACCTTTTACATTTCGCAACACTTGTTACCTGAAGAGAATGCTAACAGCAGTTTTAAAAATCAAGCCAATTCCAAGGAAAATTAAATATAAATATAGAGCAAGTTCCCAACCTTCCCATTAGATTTGTCTAGGATGAACGGCTCCCTGATTGTGAAATGCAAATGATAGCTAGAACATCCTGCTAATTCCTAAGTTCCAGTGGAAGATGGATACACACAGCACTTCAGTATTCTCGTTTATAGCTAACGGAGAGTTCTGGTATTTTCACAGACATGAAAACTAAGTACTATAATTTTATGAAATTAAAGCAAAATGCACAAAAATAGGTAAGCCTAAGGATTATGGTACATGCCTTATACTCTTCAGAGTGTAAGCTGAAAGTTTTTGTATTGTGTTCATATTAAAAAGCTGTCATAATTATCTGTATGTGATGCCAGATTAATGTCTGAATAAAAATATAAAACTGATTAGAAAAGGCTGAGACTGTAATTAAACTCACTAATCCAAAATAAACACAACAGTTTAATGCCATTAGTATTCCAGCTCCTCAAATGGCTGTGGTACCTGGCATAAAAGGATTACAAAATTCACGGAAACTACATTAATCACAGAGCTGAAAAGTGAATTAGAGAAACATAAATTTCTCCAAAGTCTTGCTTAGTGAATGCAAGAATTTTATTTTTTTTATTGTTTTAAATTTCCAAATCTTGAAATTTTGCAGAGGGAATAAATGATGCAGTGGGAATAAATTGGTTCCAAACTCACCTCTGAAAGTTTATTAATTTAAATAACGCTAAAAAGAAACTAACAACCACACAAAAGGCATTTGCATGGAAATGTCAGCAATCCACTGAAATTCACAATTCTTCTAAACCATCCTTTCCTACACTTCTAGGCCTTCAATGCCAGTGGAATGAGCCATCCAAAGATGCTTGCTTTACCAGGCCATATGTAAACCTTTAGCAAAAGAGGAATTTTACACCAGTACACAAAGTTTAAAATGCAAGATGTATTTAGTATTTAAAAACAAAAGGTTTGCAGCATTCTATCAAGAAAGTCAGTATTCAGAAGCACCCATGTGTGGTAAAAGTTCAGAAATCTGATTCATTCCATCAACTGCTGACCCTGTGTACCTGACGGAAGCAAGCCATGGTGCTGGATCCACAAGGTACAGAAATGAAGACATATGACCCTTCCTTCTAAGAGTGCCTATAGACCATGGCCAACCACTACAATGTGTTTTCACACGTAGCAATAACTTCATGCCCTCCACACCTCCCTGTTACGTTTGTTAATATTATAACTGCTAGTCAATGAAAACCTTCCACAGCTCTCTGTAGGAAGCAAGTTTTCAAACTGTACAAATGATGGTGTACATGGACATAAAATATGGAACCAGGCCTGGCTTATAGAAAATAGCATATATACAAACTTGGTTACTTAGTTGATCCACCCTCTGCTCTTGGGTTACTCTGATATCTGGTTCTGAATTTTATTACTTGAGCTCATCCCCAACACCCTACTGTCCTTTGACTCCTGTGGATCACTTAAGGTTCGTGCAGTTTTTAGGGTCCCGACTGACCTCTGTCTAACTTCTAGGCTTGTTGGCCCACCTTGACAGTCTAGAACTTTCCAACTTTTCCTCCCAAACTTGCCCTCCCATATTGCTCCACAAAATATCTTTCCTTCCTCGAATGTTACAACTTTCACTATCCATAAAAATTTCCTTCAACCCTTTATCACACTGACAGGTTAGAGTCTTCAATAAAATATATATTGGTCACCTCTTTAAAATGTTAAGTAAGTTCTCTCCCTGTTGTCAAAGTTGCCAGGTCCTTCCCAGATAGGAGCTTTCACGTGACAGTTACTTAAGCTCTTTTAGAAACTACCTTAAAATTTTGTTGTCACACGGTACAACACCAAATTGTGTCCTGGGGGCCTATAAGGCACTGAGCATCCTCCAAAGGACTTTTATCTTATTCCTAAAGAATAGTTCGCACTTCCCATCCCCACAAAATAAAGTGTGATTTAATATGAATTATTTCATACACAACTTCCTAAGTCTTTTATATGGGATTTGGAAAGAGGTTGAATGTTAAAAGGTATGGACTTTTAGAAACATTTTAAAATTGCAATTCCTCTCATACAAACAACAGATGCTAAAGGAATCACTATTCTACAGAAACAGTTCATTTTAAAATAAATCAATTAGAAAATGTTACCAAAGACAAATAAAAATATCAAGACATTTCTCATTTATATTCAAAGCTAAGGATTAGAAGAACAACCCAATTACTCATCCAATCTGCCCATTTAAGCACCTGTCAACTAAAGGGATTAATATGCCTTATGTTTATGGAATTAGGGGCATCTCTGTCACAGTCTTTGCCTGAGAACCATTAACAAACACATTCTCTAAGTATGTATTAACATTTCTTAGCTGTCACTCCCGCAATGACCCTGATACAAGCTAATGAAAGCATTCAAATTTCACAGCTACCTTGCTGTACAGGAAGGCAAAGCTGTCCCTACAACCCCAAAGAGCTGCCCCCAAAGAAAAGAAGAGAGAGAGAGAGAAAAGAAGAAACAGTTGCTTCAAATACCCAATTCATAAAAGCTAATTATTCTCACAAAGATTTTTTCTTCTCCTTGAAGAGACAAATTAAAACAAGTATAGGAAGGAAATGATTAAGTCACAAAAGTGTAAAAATGTAGAGAACCACGTACTGTAGAATCTGAGTTACTAGAGATGCCATATGCAGCATCTGCACATGATTATCACTCTCAGATGGTAGCAACACCTGCTTTGGCTCTGGTTTTGGTGTGAAATCCTGAAACAAAGGTATTGATACTTTAGAGAGTCTATTTGAGGATAAGTGAACCATTTTGGCAATGATTTCCTTCCACTGAAAGAAGGAATAAATACACAATAAGAGTGGTGCATATATACAATTAATTTGCTATATATGCATTCAAATCACATAAAAATAATCAATAATAAAAACAAACAAACCAATTAAAAATTGGCAAAAGACTTGAACAGACATTGCATCAAGAAAGATGGATAAATGGCCAATAAGCAGTTGAAAAGAAGCTCCTGGTCATTAGTTAAGAGGGAAATGGAAATGAAAATTGTAATGAGGTCCTCTTCATGCCCACTAGTATAGCTAAAACAGCACAGGCTAGTATAGGAGAGCCACGAAACAAGGGAATCTCCCGCACTGCTGATGAGAATATAAAAATGGTCAATCCATCTGAAAACTGTTTATTCCCTTAGAAGCTATTCTGTACCTGTCCTATGAGCCAAGGATCTCACTCCCAAGTGGTATCTAAGTTAAAGGAAACCATATGCCCACAAAACTGTATGTATAAGAATATACAGGGGCTGGGATTGTAGCTCAGCGGTAGAGCGCTTGCCTTGCATGCGTGAGGCCCTGGGTTCGATCCTCAGCACCACATACAAAGTAATAAAATAAAGACATTGTGTCCATCTATAACTAAAAAAAAATTTAAAAAAAAAAAAGAATATACACTGGCTGGGCATGGTGGGACATGCTTGTAATCCCAGCAACTCAGGAGGCTGAGGCAGGAGGGTTGCAAATTGGAGGCCAGCCTGGGCAACACAGAAAGATCCTGTTTCAAAATAAAATATAAAAAGCTGAGGGTGTAACTCAGAGGCAGAACACCCCTGGTTCAATCCTCAGTAACAGGAAACAATATATTGTACATATACACATGCGTGTATATATATGTATGTATATATAACAGTTTTATTGACAAGAGTGCTCCAGATTGGAAACAACCCAAATGTTCATCAACAAGGGAACAGCTAAACAATTTGTGTATTTTCAGAAGGGAATACCACTCAGCAGTGGAAAAGACTAAACCACTGACACACGAAACAACACAACCAAACACCAAAAACATTACAGACAAAAGCAAGACATGTCAAAGTATGTGCTCCATGGTTCTATTCATCTAAAGTACTATAAGAGGAAAAATGAATCTTTGATGATTGAAATAAGAAAAGTGGTTTTCTCCAGTGACAGGGGATTGACTGCAAAGGGCACAAGGAACTTTCCGAGGTAATATAAATGTTCTATACCCTAATTGGGGTACGGATTGTAGGGGTGTATAAACTTGCTAAAAGTTATTGAACTGCACACTTATAATTAAATTTTACCAAAATAAAAAACAGGCCTAAAATTGAATAACCACATTAATGTTAAGGAATGTTTAAGCATTCCAAATCACATAATGATAATAATCAAGACACCCACAATATTTTACTATGAAACAGGCTATTCTAAGGAGGTTGCATATTATCTCACTTGACCTTCATAAGAATTTTGTTTGAATTTTATGGTTATCCTCAATTTACAGATGAGAATTTGAAAGTGTGTGTAACGTAACACAAGGCCTGTCTCATTGCTTGTACATAATCCACATCTTACATAGATAGGTAGTAAGTCTAAGCTTGTCTTCCATCAACTACTTAGAGTCCCAAGTAGTTTAGAATTTGGGACCTTTAATCCACAAACTTACTGATTTGGTTTTACACAGGTTTAAATGATAAATTACTGGCATTACAAAGCATTTCTAATGCATGAATGGGAATGCTTGTGACAATCATAACACTAATAAATACAGCTGTATGAAGCTGAGAAAAGATAGTTTTACCAAGATTCACTGAGCACATTCAACACTTTCAGACCGTAGAGCAGGACAGATAGGCATAACTCTGGCAGAGTTATCAGGCTACCCAGGGCCATCCATTTCAGGTTCTGACACAGCTGACATTTTGAATGGTGACTTGGATGACGAGAAAACAAAGGACACTTATTAAGTCTGTATTGACATCCAACTTGGAGGGCTCAGAGGGTCAGACACAGCTCCAAATGACCCCTGTGAGTTGCAGTTAAAAATAGAATGATGTTCAATAGTAACAAAGATAACTCTTTTCAATTAGGGAGAAGGGTGGTGCTTAAGGTACAAAAGGCAAGGAAAATCTTTGACTAAAAGACTCTCAAAAAAGGAGGGAGCCCTCTCTTCAGTGCCCTCCTAATTCCTACTCCAATTTTATTTACTTTGATGTCTTTCCTATACTGACAAAAACAAATATTTAATAATCAACAGATTTTAAATTAGTGATAGTTTCATATTCAGATAATTCTGTTTTCATTCCAGGTAGGTAGGTGTCCTTTAAAAAATATATTTTTAGATCTTAGCAGTGTACACTATCCATTTCTATTTTCATTATTTTACAAATCAACACTAAGTCTGGAGAGGATGCAGTCATTCTTAGCAGGAGGAAAAGAAAGTGCCTTCAACTGTTGATGGAATAAAACTCAAGGCTGCAATAGTGACCAATGGGTCAGAGAAAAAGAAATCCTGTACAGACCGCCATGGGCTTTCCTGCTCTCCAGTTTGTCAGAGCATTGCCCTAATCTCTCGCCCCAAAACCATGGATCCTTGCCCATGGTGGGTTTCCTTGACCATTCTGTGTCAATGCCTCCTGTCTTGTCACTCCTTCCCCCTCCCCCACCCCACCCCCCGTGGCCTCACCTTCCCATCAGAATCCCCTTTCTGATATGCTCCTGTCACAAGGTCTCAAATTACACCCCTATATATTCCCTGGTTCCCATCAACTGTCATAAGTTCCTGTTCTCACCTCTCCAATGATATCCACTACCCACTTCCTCATCAGTGCTGACCCATCAGTCAGTTAACAACTCATGCCTATCGAGACCCATTATTCAATAATTAGATATTATTTGGGACAAAGTTTGGTTTATGATGCACCTCACTAAACTCAAGGAATTACCACTGAGCAGCAGTGTGTGTGTGTGTGTGTGTGTGTGATTTCACCACTACTGAATTAAAGGGAGCATTTACAGCTTACTGAGATGAGCCGAGTTGACTTGCACTGAAAAGGTGAAAAACTCGAACGTCCATCTGTGAAAGAACAGCAGGGCTCAAACTTTTAAAGAACTATGTGAACAAAACCCATAGGCATTAATGAGAAGATCAGTCTCCCTTGTAAAGGAAGTTTGAGTTCTGGAGCAAAGGGCCCCATGGTTAAGGAAGTAAATTGAGCCAGATCACTAAGGAAAGGCTTTGGATGGCAAGAAGTAGAGTTGTCCTTTATTCTATAGGCACTGTGAGTTAATGACAACTGAGGACTACATCTTCCAGAGTAGACACTAACTTATTAAACCTGGGTCCCTCTGTCGTAAGTCAGAAGACAAATTGACTCTTGGATATCAGCTGGCCCATCTCAGTTCTGGCAACCATCCATAGTCCTCCATGATGGGCAAGGCCATGATGGGTTCAGGCCAATCATGAATATACTTTCTACCTTAAGCCTCTCCTCACTTCTATAAATAAACATTATAAAGAATATTTATATAAATCAAGGCTGTTGCTAGGCATAATGGTGCACACTTGTAATCTCATCAAGAGGCTGAGGCAGGATGATCACAAGTTCAAGATCAGCAGGCGACCTAGCAAGAGTCTGTCTCCAGAAACAGGTGGGGAGAGCTGGGCACATAGCTCAGTGGTAAAGCACTTACCTAACATGTGTAAGGTCCTGTGTTCAATCTTTGGTACTGCAAAAAATATGATAAATTAAGGCTGTCTTCACAGAAATCTTATAAAAATCTCAGTAAAAATCTCCTAATGAACAAAAGCAAGACAATGTAGGATAAATAGTGAGAAGAAATCTTGATATTAATCTAAGTCCTATTATAGGCAACTTATATTTATAAAATAAAATGATTAGACTAACTCTAATGTCTCTTTGAGATTAAAAGAGTTTGTTTTGTCTCTATAATCTCACTTACATGCATAATTAGAAATTATGAAAAGCCTCTTACAAAATTAAAAAATAATTTTATTTTGCTTTAATTACAAATTAAATGTTTAATACTAATTAAGGAAAAATTGGTCAGTTAGAAAAGCATTCAGAAATTAGAATTGATATATGTATTAGTTATCTACTGCTGTGTAACAAATCACCACAAATTCAGTGGCTTAAAACAACACATTCTATCATCTAGCAGTTTCTATGGGTCAGGAATCTGGGCACAGCATCAACTGGTCTCACAGGCTATAGTCAAGGTATCGATCAAGTTGCATTCTTTCTCAGAGATAGGGGTCCTCTTCCACACAGATGTGGCTATTGGCTGCATTCAGTTCCTGGGACTCTTGTCTGTTGGCTGGAAGTCCTCCTAGGGGCCACCTTTGGCTCCTAGAGCTGACCTCGAGGCAGTCTCAGGGCCAGCAGGATATTCTCTCACTCCCATTCACTAAGACAGTCTTATATACAATAGCACATCCACAGGGAGAATTTCCCATCTCCTTTTCCACACAAGAGCAAGAAGCAAATCACAAGTTCACCTGGTCTCAGGGGTTGTGGAAAACAAGGGCAAGCCTCCTTGGGGGTCACCTTAGGGTGTGGTCTCCCCCCAGAAGGAAGGAAAAACAACTGCTGCGACAACAGCCACACTTCCTTCAGCCAATTAAAAAGAAAAAAAAGTGGATAGCTAAGAACTAACAATGAGACAGAGACAGATTATCTTGGAAAACTTTCTTGTCACAGTAGCCAAGACAAAAACAAGAGCAGAAAATGCAAATCCGGCGCTTCTTGTGAGCGGGCATTGCGTGCAGTGTCACAATGAAGCTAGGAGTGGTGATTTTCATCCTCATCTCACAGTAAGAAAAATGAAGCAAAGACAAGTTAAGTGACCTTCCCAAGGCCACAGCACTAGAGAGAAGTAGGTCCTGCTCGGGGCCATAGACTCAGTTTCCTGGTCAGCAGCAAGCAGAATTGCTAGTTTTGTAAACGTGGTAAATAGATTCCTGAGCAAATCATTACAGCCTCAGGGCCATCGCCCCCTCTGTAAAACAGGTAAGATGATGTGAGCTGGTCTAGATGCACCACAAGGTGTGCGAAGATAAAACGAGAGAATGTAAAGCAGTTGGCACGATACCTGCCCCCTGGAAGAGCCCACGCAGGGCATCACTGCCGCCCTGATGCACGTCTGTGTGAACTCTAATGTGTCACACACACAAAGCACAAGTGAGGACACTGAACTTAATGGCTCTTTATGTTTTATTTGTTTTTCTCTGGCAAGAAATCTTGTGGGTTCTTTGGTAATCAGTGCACTACTTTTCTCTGGTTAAAGGGCCCTTGAGGCCAGGAAGAGGAATAAATATTCTATTTATCTTCTGTAGGAGATGCAATAAAAACTCTTGCCCTCCAATAAATCGAAATGTAAAAGACACTTTTTAACAATTCAAATTGGAGGGTCAAAAAAGTGGGCTATTTATATGCTTTGTAAGAAGGTTTGACTTCACTTTTGTTAAGATGGAAAGTACTGAGAGAGACAAGAACAGATTATGAAAAGAATGAGTGGATCAAGGGGAAAACAAACTCTTCTGAAATATTTAATAATAGGTAACAACTTTACAAGACATTATATAAAGTAAATCATACTTAATAAGTCTACAACATTCTTTAAAATTATATAACTATATTATAAATTGCCTAGTCACAAAGGCAGCTATTTCTAGTTGAATCAACCTAGTTACCATTTGCAAGGGCTATGTTAACACCAGGGGCTACTAACCACCTTGATGCCTATGGCCCTGGCCCAAGGGCCACCCACAGCACAGAAGCAGCAGCGATGTGAGCAGTGCTATGCTGGTAAAGGCCTAATGGCTAATCAGGGGGCTGCTGGTGGGGAGGGGATATGATTGTCCACTTCCATGGCAGATTCCAGGCCACTGATAGGATGTCACTAGTCGTCAAGTGGGAAGAGGTACTCTGGACACTACTTGGCCCAGGTCAAAAGATCAAAAGGAAGCCACAAAGGGAGAATTAAAATTTAGTTTAACATAGTTTAACCTATATATCTACATTCTGGGGCTTCATATTTCTAAACCCTGTCAGCCAAGATGCCAGGATGAATGTGGGAAAACTTCTAGATGAAGTACAGGAGTTTTCAAAAGGAAGGTTGGAAGAAAGTAATTAACCCTACCAGATAGTCTATAAAAGTTCTCTCAGGTGATCCCTAATTAATCACAGAGTCAAATATTTTCCTCAATTTTACAGATAAGAAAATTGAGGCTCAGGCGAACTTCAACAAAGATGGTAAGTGGCGGAGACTTCCATTCCTCCCCATTTTACCTTTCGTTCTCTGCTTCTCGCTCTCGCACCTTTTCTCCTTATGTCCTTTATGTCCCTCCTTTACTAATTATTCATGTAGTTCCTCCTAATACCAAGGTATATAACCAAGTATATACAAATAAGTAAATAAAACTTGTCTTAAAATCCTGTCTTCAAGAAGTCAGTATTATTGGACCTGGAAAGGGTCAGCAGTCAAGACATACCAAAAAACAAATAGTTCTAATGAATGTAATGACAGAAATGTGAGTGGGCAAGTTGGAGCCCATGAGGTGGAAGTCACTACAGCAGCCTCCTGTTTTCAGTAAGTGACAGATGCATTCCAACACCCCAAGAAAGTCTTGAAACCCCAGATTTTCCAAACATGGTATATACTAATTTTTTTCCTATACATACATCTATGATAAAATTAATTTATAAATTAAGCACAGTGAGATTAACAGCAGTTACTAATAAAATAGTACAAATATAACATTATACTGTAATGAAAGTTATGTGAATATGCTCTGTATCAAAATATCTTCTTATTTTGCTATACTTATCATTCCTTTTCTTGTGAGAATGTGAGATGATACAATACCTACGGGATGAGATGAAGTAAGGTGGATTATCCAGGCATTGTGATACAGCATCAGGCTACCACACACAGGTGACTTGAACAGAAGCACTGCAATACCATGGCAATCTGTCCAATAACCAAGATGATTAATAAGTAGCTATACAGAGTGGGTACGCAAGACAAAGGGATGGAACAGGACGGAGCAATGTTTCATCACTCTACTCAGAATGGCATGCGATTGAAAACTTGTGAATTTTCTATTTCTGGAATTTTCTAAGTCAATATTTTTGGACCTCAGTCACCATAGGTAATTGAAATCATGGAAAGTGAAACCACAGGTAAAGAGGACAGGGGACTCTTTATCTAAGTTACTATTAAAAGACAGTTCTCTGAATGCTTTTCTTTATTACATTGCTAGAGTATATTTGACACACTGGTAGAAAACAACCACGAGGGATCCAAGAAAGAAGCACGAAAAGAAAGAAAGAACAGAATCATATTATAGAGCAGACTTGGCACTGGAGCTCCTAGTTAGAATCAAGAATAGAGGGGCTGGGGCTGTAGCTCAGTGAGAGAGCGCTTGCCTAGCATGTGTGAGGCACTGGGTTCAATTCTCAGCACCACATATAAATAAAATAAAGGTCCACTGACAATTTAAAAAATCTTTAAAAAGAATAGAGTTTAGTCTGCCATTAAGGATCATTTGACTTAATTTGTTTTAATACAAAATAGAAAAAACTACAGCGGCTAGAAACTTCATGGGGATGCTGTAACACAAATACACTCTTTGTAATTCCTTCTAGAACTATAAAAATTTTTAAATATTATTACTATTATAAAGATATAATTTATCTCTCAATTCAGGTGCTAGATAGAGAAATAGAATCTCTCCAATACCCTCTAAAGATAACAGAAATCTTCCAAATAACATCATAACAGCATTAGCCAAAAGCTTTTCTTTTGAGCAATAGATGAACAAATGAAGGCTTACTAGAAAGATCTTTTCGGTATAAATAAAGACAGGTGGTAATCATTTAAATATTTTAGGCACTTTCACCATTCAATTTTAGTTTTCACATAGTACTTAAAACTGAATAATTTTGAGCATTTGCTATTATAATTATCTCACCTTTTAGAGACTTTATTTTAAATATGCAAGCCTCACTTTGTATAGAAATAAATTTCAATTTAGAGGATTTTTACACTATCCTGTATCATAGTTGTAGACAATGGACCATAAAGCAGGGCACAAATTCAAATAATAGGATCACACTCTAAGCTCTTTATTGCAAAGATTATTGGTAAAAACCTATATTCATGCCTTTCTTCATGTTCTGCACAATGAGGATTACACAGTTTTGTACAAATCATGGTTCTACCAGATATGCACCATATCACTTCTAAAGTTAACTTATCAAATGAGAGGTATAGCTTTACAAAAATGAAACAAACCATGTTTTTTTTTTAAACTGAGACTACAAAAGAGAAAAAGCCCTCCCCTGACCACAGAGTCAGAACGAAAGCAGGTTAAGAGGGAAGATGGAAAGAGAATCTTAACCTTTTGCCAGAGACTAAGAGAGTGATCCATATCCCCTCAGCCCAGATGTGACAGTTACTGCTGAACTCCAGATCACCAGCAGAACAAGTCAGAAAATTTGCCAAGATTGTCTTTGACTAAGCACTCCTTTTAGGAGGCACTAAAGTCCCCAAAAGTAGCAAGAAAGATGTTCAAAAGATAAAGTGGTCTCAGTTATATCAGGGCATCTAGTTTTCCCTGTTATTCCATGTAGGAAAGAAGCAGCAAAGAGAGGACAATTGTCCTAATCCAAGAAGAGGGGTGAAGAATATAGGGGGAAAAATCTGTGTCTGTATATGTGTTAGTTTAACATTACTGTGATAAAATGCATGAGAAAATCAACTTCTAAGAAGGAAAGGTTTATTTTTGCTCACAGTTTCAGAGGTTTCAGCCAATGGTCACTTGGCCCTTTTGCTTTGGGACAGTGGCAAGGCAGCACATCATGACAGCCAGGAAGCAAAGAACAGAACAAAATAGGAAGGGGCTCTGGACCCAATACCCATTTTAAGGGCATAGCCCCACCTGACCTCACTTTGTTCCACTGGGCTCCCCCCTTAAAGGTTCCACAAGATTCCAATAGCACTGCAGGCTGGATCCTAAATCATTAGTATATGGGCCTGTGGGAGACATATAACAGTGTATTTGCCTAGTCATTTAAAATCACTGCCCAGCTGGGCACAGTGGCGCACAACTGTAATCTCAGTACTTTGCGAGTCTGAGACAGGAGAATCACAAGTTCAAAGCCAGCCTCAGCAATGGTGAAGCACTAAGCAACTCAGTGAGACCCTGACTCTACATAAAACACAAAAATAGGGCTGGGGATGTGGCTCAATGGTCAAGTGCCCCTGAGTTCAATCCCCAACACACCCCCAAAAAAATCACTGCCCAGTCAAAAATTTCATAGACCATATAACTAATATCATTCCTCCTCTAATCACTTTCATTATTGAACAGTTTTCTGGCATCATAAGGTAGAAATGATCACCCATCTAAGATATCAAGCTGTTGGACAAGAAATATTGCCTTGTTTTAATTTGGAATTG
Source organism: Xerus rutilus (assembly GCA_028644305.1). NCBI lineage: Eukaryota > Metazoa > Chordata > Mammalia > Rodentia > Sciuridae > Xerus > Xerus rutilus. The sequence goes on along the minus strand of CM053404.1, from coordinate 130,267,466 downwards.
CTCAGACTCCTCACCTCATCCCTGCAACTTTATTCTTAACATGAAAAGTTCACAAATAATAGTTTGTAAGGTATAACAGGAGATTTGATTCCTGCTGTCTCTGAACAAACCTATCTTGCCTCCTTGTTCCAGGTTCTACAGGCCAAGTTCTTTTCTCAAAAGAGGACCTTTGCACTGCTTCATCCCCAACCAATTCTTTGGATCTCAGATCATGTGTCACTTCGTTAGGATGTCACCATTTCCTTCCAACCAATGTCCCAGGTCTGCAGCTTTGTTAGTCTTTCATGGAGTTTGATCCTCTTTTTTTAACTTATGTTATTTTTGTGGCTAATTGTTGAGGGTTCACTCCAGGGGTCTGGAAGCTCTATTAGGACAGGGTTCTCATTTGCTCCTTGCTCAGCATTGCTTTTCCATCACTGACCACCAAGGCTGGTGCCCAGTAGATGCTCAATCATTATTTAATGAGTGGATTAATTAATCAATTATTCTTAAATGGTTTGACTAGGTCAAGGATCAGATAATTTTTAGAATCCCAAGTGGAAATTGGGAAGGCAGTCAGCTTATACATATGAACAGAACCAAACTGTTAAGTATCACATATAAACCCTTAGTGAAATATCACTTCTGTGAGGGTAGTCTTTATTCTAGGTAGAGTGTGAATAAAGAGGTCAGAAATCAAAGAAGGAGGGAGGTGAATGAACAAAGTTGAAAAAGTAGTTGCTGCAGCAGCAGGAGGCCTTGTTCACTAGCAATACTACAAACACATTGTAAGAATGTATTTACACATTCAACATATTTGAAGTTACAGACATGCTTCATGTCTGTTATTTCACTCTTCATTCTTTTCTCCTGTGATGCAAGCAAAGTAGGTATGATTCACAGCCATTTCATAAATGGTAAGAAAGTCTCAAGGAGTGATTTACCCAGGAGCTCAGAGCAAGAGCCAAAACTGGAACCAAGTCTCCAATGCCTGTCTGCCTTTGAGTTCTGTACATCACACTAATTCATGAGTATGTCTTGCTATTTAATCTGAGAGCAAGTAAAACAATTACCATCATCTTAGAAAAGAAGTTTCAACAAGTCTCTTCATTTAGACCGTTGGAATGAAATTCTGTCCCCTTGTAAATCACCGCACTTGGGACAGGTTTATGGAAGCATCTCATCTGTTCACTTGTCCTTCCACCTAGTATTCATAGTCATTTCTCACCATTTGCAGTGCTGATGTTCTATAAAGTCACCATAAATCCCAAATTAGCATATATTGAACCACTGCTTCTAGGGGAAACACAGGATTAACTTCCTATGAACCTGTGTTCAGATTTTCATCAGCCAATCAATACATAACCTTGTTTTATGTGTTTCTGTTTAAAGATATTTAATATCTATTCCTGATTGGTTCACACTGAATTCACAGCCAGCATTACTGTAACTAATGCCTGAATGCAGTTTATCTAACACATGGGTTTTTTCCCTAAAGTTTTCTTACAGTTGGGCACCAGAAAGCACTTCAGCATGAGGCCTAGGCTATTTTAAACAGCAAAATTACCAACAAAAAGCAGAGAACTGTGGAAACCTGGCCCAAAATAGACCATAGAAAGAGCATTGCTTATATATAACATGAAATGTCAAAGAGGATGACAGAGCATGGCTTTATGTGACCTCATCTGGGAACACATGTGTCTGGCAACACAGGCTTCTTTGCCATCCCATGAATGACCATGAAAGCACATCAGTATGGATTTGGGAGTTCCAATTCTCAAATATGGAATCTGTGAATAATGGGATCAATTAGACTTGAGCTTTACAAAGCAAAAAGGGTTAGAAATATACACAGAAAAAAAGAAAAGAAAAAGGAATAAAGAAAACATAACTCTCTAGACTTATGTATCCTGAGGATAAAATAACAAGGAAGAGTGAATAGAAAAAGTGGGCACAGAAAAAGAAGTGCATTTGAAAATGAAGGAATTTGCTAGACTCTGTGGGACAACTGGAAGAGAAAATCCGAAAGATCACATGAGTAGAGATGTGTGATGTAGCTGGGATGTTAGGTCCCAGGGATCACACTGGAAGGAAAGGCAGAACTTGGGATTAAGGAAGCAGAGAAGATTCATGTATTTATAATGGATCTAAAACTTCAGCCTCTCCATGATAGGTTTTAAGCCATGGAGTCACTGGAAATTTAGAAAATAACTTGGTGATGTTAAAAAACCTGAATGGTATAGGATTAGGGGAAAAGGAAAAAGACTGTTGTCCAGAGAAGAGACAGCAGCAAAAGTTTACCCAAATTGAGGCCACCCAGGTTAGAACAGCTGCCTAGAAAAGGGTAAGTAAGGAGGCACGTATTGACATCCACCTGACAGGGAAACATAACAGGACTTGGTGACAGATCAAGTGTGGGAGGTCAGAGAAAAGGAAGAGTCTGTAGAAGACAGGAAGAAGAATCTTAGACTGTTGTATGGTACCTGTCTTATTCCATTTAGGCTGCTATAACAAAACACCATATGCTGGTTAGTTTATTTAAAAAAAAATAACTTCTCATAGTTTTAGAGGCTGGGAAGTCCAAGATCAAGGCAGTGGCAGGTTTGGTGTTTTCAGGGGGCCAACTGCCTGGTTCATAAAAGACCGTGTCTCACTTTATCTTCACAAGGCAGAAGAAGGCAAGAATGTCTTCTTGCCCTCAGGGCCTCTTTTATAAGAGCACTAATGACATTCAGTAGGTCTGTGCACTAAAGAGCTCACTACTCTGAAACACCCTCTCATGGATGATAAGGTTTCAACATGAATTTTAGGGAGATACAAATATTCAGACCACAGCAGTACTTTCAATAATCTACCGATATTTTAATATCCTTAGACTTTTATGTGCAGATCGAGTGTTTCTCATGGAAGAGGATTGTTCAATTCACACTTATTGGACTGAATTAAATAGACTATGCAACACTTTGAATGATACTAAAATTATAGATAATTTGATTTTGCAATGTTAGGGATTAAATGTGGGGCCTCTCATGACAAGTGATTTTAAATAAAAAGAATTAATTTGTATCAATACTGAAGATTTTCATGAATTTCACTGAAATTGAAATGGCAAGAAAAAATAGATTATTTCAGGCCTATTTTCTCCTGAAATGTGGAAAGATATGTGCCCTAAGATGCAGAAAAACAGTTCAAAACATGATTCTGCTACTGTCCTCATTGTGGACAAGTCCCATTCATCATCTAATGCTTAGTTAGCTCATGTATGAAACGCATAGTTTAAGGGAGATGTTTTTAAGGTTCTTTCACTTTCTAGTAGTCTTGTGCTCATTATGCTAATTGCTTAAGAGATTCTATCTTACATACTCACACTCTCCAACACAGTGCTTTTTGTAGAAGAGAGAAGAGTTTGGGGGACTGGAATCTTTCTAGAAGAAAGCCTGGTTATTTTTAAAAATTCTACGTCTCCATATCAGTGCATTTGATATAAAGGAAAATATTTCTATTTATACCTACGGAGGCAGGTTTTTTAAAATAACAGTTATTTATATCAACTCAATACACATATCTATTTCTAACTTGTCTGTTTCTTAGTCAATTTTATTGTGCATATTTGAGGTTTACAACATGATGTTATGGGATTATATATAGATAGATAGTAAAATGGTTTCTAAAGTGAAACAAATTAATATGTCAATCATCTTACATAGTTATTATTTTGACAAGATCAGGGAAAATCTTATTTAACAAAACTCTCTAATCTAAACCAATTTTACTAACTAGCATAGTACAGTCTGACCCACAAAGCATGAGTTCCAAGATACTCCTGGGTGTCTGAAATCACAGCGAGTACTGAACCCCATAATTTATTGTCTTTTCCATCTTAATTAAGCATTAAGGACATATCACACACTGTAGCACTAACTTTTGTAATCTGATGTATGACAGCAAAACTAGCACTGATTTCTTTTTATTTCTTCTTTTCCCTATTTTACAGACAGATTTGCTCTTACTGTGGATTTTACTAACCTTAGCATGATTTTTTTTCTTTTCCTAATGAAGTCAAGAACTTAAGGAAGCATTTTATAGCTTCCCTCTTGCATATCTGAATTTCCAGCATCACTACTCTGGCATTTTGAGATCACTACTAAGTAAAATAGGGTTACTTGAGCATAGCACTATGCTTCTGTGACCCTGCCTTTGATAACTGAGACAGTTGTTAAGCAGCCAATGAGCCAGGTAGAGTGTACAGTGTGTATACACTGGACAAAGGGATGATCCATGCCCTGAGCAGGACAGAGTGGAACATACTACTTAGGATAGTGTACAACTTAAAATTATGAATTGCATACTTGTGGAATTCTCTATTTAATATTCCATATTGTGGTTGACCAAGGGTACAGAAACCATGGAAAACAAAACCCCTAGATATGGCAGTCTACCATATATTCCTCATGTTGGACTTCAGCTTTCAAGACCCATTCATCCTATAGATGTGTCACTTTGTGTCTTTGACCTACATCTCCAAGCCCCATGGTAACCACCATTTTGTTCTCTACTTCTGCATATTTGACCTCTTTTTTTAAATGAGCTTATTGAATATTTAACAATCCATAAGAGTTCCAAAAATTTATCCCAACTACATTTGATTAAGAATGCAACCAAAGACAGGAAGTTTCAGGAATTTTAACCAGTATATAATAAATGACATTTTTCCATTCTTATTGTCAGAAATTGTAGGTCCAATCATATTTTTCATCAGCTGTAGGTCTCTGGGCCCTTACTAATTTAAATCATTTTTTATACAACTGGCTGTTTGTAGAAATATTAAAAAATCATTTAAATTAAATATTCCTATAACTACATCTTGTTCAGTAAATTAATATTACCTTAGTATATTCGTGAAAAATATATTTATCAGGCATAAATGTGATGGCAATTTTTCAGAAACTATGTGACACACCATCCCTCTGAACATTAAATTATTTTAACTGTAGTCTCATATCCAACTTATTACTTAAATAACTCAATATGGTTATTTTGATTCATTCTTTGTATCTATATAGAATGATTTCACACTTGCTCCATGATTAAGCTCTTTAAATGCAAATGTACTACACAGTAATTTGGATATGACCAAAAGTGTAGGTTGAAATAGCTTAAGGTTTATTTTTCAGAAATCAAATAATAGAAACATCTGTGGCAGCCAAGGCAGACCAGAGGATAGTTCACAGTTTAAGCGTCATCAAAATCATTCAGTTCTTTACCTAAAAATGGTGGGAAATCCAGTGCTGAAGCTCCATGATTCGAAGACTGAGAGGCCAGGGCTACAGCAGATAATCAGCAATCAAGAGTCTGGGTACAGGGCTGTGGATGCAGCTCAGTGGTAGGGCACTTGCTTAGCATGTGTGAGGCCCTGGGCTACATCCTCAGCTTGGCAGTTACAAAAAAAGAAAGATAAGAAAACAAAACAAAAGAAAATGAGAGATTGAGAGAAAACCCAGACATTTGGCAAATGGCCCCTGAAGCACAAAATAGGAGAAAAGACAGACTGTACAAAACTCCCTGTTAGTTCATGCAAAGTTTGGGGGCACTGATTCATCCAAAATAAGTAAATTAATGAATAAACAAGCAAACAATGATGAATGAAATCTTTGATTCCACATGGGATAATAATATCTGGGGCTTTGGAATAACTAAAATGACCTGGTTGATCCATGATTTTAAATGCTTTTCCCTTAAAGTGGAATAATAAAGTGCAATGCAAAATTTAAGAACCTTTATTAAAACACTAGTCTCCCACTGGATTCTGCTCAGTCTATGTGGATTTTGCCTATATTAATCCTCTGCAATTATGAGCTACCTTTTTGATTTCTAAAAGATAAATGTTTAAGCAATATGTACAGATGATAAATAGCTCCATAGTAAGAACGATTCCAGTACAGAATAACATGATGGTTCAGCCATCTAATCCTATATGTAGAGAAAAGGATTAAATTGTTAATTTTACAGGTGTAGTTTATTTGCTTTGAAGATCATCCATGGTTAATTTAAAATCAGAATCACTCAACACATTGCTGATCATCTTTCACAGTGTTCAAGTTTGTACTCAGGGAACACAAACCGATCATAGTCTTAGACAAACATAATAAGGATGTCATGAAAGGATGATTTTCAAAAGTCATCCTATGTATCCACAGCCATGTATTAGTATATTCGCTATGCCACAGCTCCTTTTCATTGCAAAAAGCTGTAAAAAAATTACTTTAATTCGAGGAAAAGTCTTTAAAAACAAGGCATTACAAACACAGCCAAGTCAACTATTTCTTAAGCCCTTGTCTTTGGTCTAGTGCAGTGCTAGATGCTGCAAAGGACAAGAATAAAAATGTTAAAACACATTTATCTGCCTTCAGAAAGTGTAGATTTTTGACAAAAATTATCACATTAAAATTGTATTATACGGCTGGGGTTATGGTGCAGTGGTAGCGTGCCTGCCTAGCACGCGTGAGGCACTGAGTTTGATCCTTAGCACCACATAAAAATAAAATAAAGATATTCTGTCCACCTACAACTAAAAAAATAAATATTTTTTTAAAAATTGTATTATAATCTCAGGCTGAACATTAGTTATCAAAGAAAGCTTACAGTTCATAGATTAGTGTCCTATGGAAATTCAGGAAACAAAAGATCATTGGAAGCAGACTTAATTAGAAAAGTTTCTTCGGATGCTGTGCATCATGGAACTGACCAGGAAGGATAATCTTCTACTTCATGGACCAGATCACCTGGCACAGTGCAAGGGTCATATAATAATTTTCTGAATTTCACTGAATGGAATGTAGGTTTTGCAATAACAAAATGGAAGTGATTGAACAGTCAAGCCAAGGAAAGAAGTGGGAAAATTACAAATAGAGATCATTTATGTAGCATTTTTGATAAAATATTTAACCTAGACATAATCATGAGGAAACCATCAAACAAATTCAAATAGAGAGACATTCTACAAAACACTTAACATATGCTCTTAAAAAATTTCAATGTAGTGAAAGACCAAAATTAAATGATACCAAAGAGACAAAACAACGTGGTACAATACATTTCCTTGATTATATCATGGACTGAGAGAAAGCAGCTATAGAGATCTTTATTTTTTCAGAAACTGGAGAATGTGAGTATAGATGCACCTTAAATGATATCACTACCTCAGTGCTGACTCCTTGGATTTGACAGTGGCACTGCAGTTGTGTAAGAGAGGTCTCCATTTCTAGGAGATGCTGATGACATATTTAGAGTTGATGTATCATGTCTGCAACATGGTCTCAAATTATTCAGAAAAAGTGTGTAGACAGGCACACCACAAAGAGGGGAAGATAAATCAAATATGGCTTTGGTGTATCACAGTCAAAAAATAGTTGTGAGAAAAATTATGAATCAGATGAGACTAGGGTAGGTGGCAGATGACACTAAGACATGATGACATTGGGGCTGAGGTGGGTGAACAGGGAAGGAATGAACAGCTAATGGAGGACTCTGAATCATAAACTGAGAAACTTGGCCTGGACTTAGAAAAACAGCAGAGATACTGACTTCAGGGTAGTCTTTGGCTTAGGAGTAAAACAATGACTTCATACACCAGCAGTGCTAGGTAGGAAGCACCAGGAAAAGGGTTGTTTTAAAGCCCAATTAGGAGAGTTGCTCATAGTTACCAAAGGCAGCATAATTAAAGCTTTGGCTCCATAAAAGAAGAAGGAATGAAAAGGCAGGGACAGATTCAAGGACAGTGGTGAGGACAGGCTATGATGGAGCCCTTACATGGGTAATGCATCTGCCTACGACTATTTCCCTGGATAGCCTCCCCTAAAACTTCAAGGTGGTTCTCATCATCACTCCTGATTCCACCAGAATTTGGTCATAGCAATTTGACCCCAGCCAGAATGGGGTCTTTCTTACCTATTCAAATCTTCTACCACAAGTAATTCCCCAAAGCTGCAAGATTCAAGAGAACAAGGACTGTGTGGGTCTGGTTCTATGTGAATGTCCAGCATCTATACAAATATAAATGAGGAAACAATAGTAAGCAGTGGTCAAAGGAGAAAAGGAGGTCAAAAATGTCTGTGATAACAGTCATGTTCACTGCAGCAATGATTACAACATCCAAGTTCTGGAATTCTAAATGTCAACAAATATACATATGGAGAGAGAGAAAATTTTTTAAATGCATTCATTTGTCAACATTTAGATACATATATATATATTTATATTTTTATATAATATATATTTATATATCTGTATTTATATATTTTAGATGAACATACATATATACATATATATTTATATATGTTTATATGTAAAATCAATAAAATGGCCAGAATGATAGTTACCAGGGTCTAGAGAGTCAGGGAATTAACAGATGCTGGTCAAAGGCTACAAACTTTCAGCCACAAAATAAATTCTGAAGATCTAATGTTCAGCATGGTAACTAAAGTTAATAATAAACATATTTATTTGTCAATTATTTCTAAATAAAGCTGAGGAGAGGGGGTTACCTGTGAGATTTCCAGTATGGCAGGCTGAGGGAAATGGAGCCACCTGGAAAGACACTGGCTTGGAGGAAAAGCATCATTCTCCATGTGATTTCAAAGGTAAAGGATGTCAGTGGGAGAAGTCTCAAGTCCTATCAGGAACTGTCTGCTACAACAGTTTTCTCCCCAGATTACTTTGTTTAATATACAGTAGACACACTTACTCATATAATTACTTTGTCTGACTTCCTGTCAAATCAATATTTATTCACACAAATCAATCTTGTCACTTTGTCCTTAAAGACATTTTGTCAACCTGTGTCACTATAAAGCAACATTCCAGGTTTTTTTCTCCTATGGATCTTTTTGATTTTCCTTTCTACACAGTTTTACCTGGTTATTTATTATTGCCTAATTCCTTTTTGTTTCGATTTCAGTTTCATACATGCTGATGCAAGTCCAACATGATTTTATAGCAAATTATGCTAGAGCTGTCGTTTGTGTATTTTTCTGCATGCACTACAGGTATACAATAAGAGCCTCCTAATGGACCTAGATTTGAGTCCTGGATCTGCTATGTACTAGATAAATGACTTGGACAGGTTAATTAACCTCTATAAAATGGGCATAGTAATATACATATAATTAAATATACATTTTAATTAAATAAAATAATTCACATAAATTATAGTACCTGAAAAATAGTAAACACTTAAAATACATCTTATTGTTACTGTAATTGTCATTAGTATTAATTTTATTATACTATGGAAGGCAATCCTGTGACTAATAATAGCATTCCTATACACTTACTGATAAGAGTACTAAAGAGACAAAAGGGTTTTGAAGAATAAATTCTGAGGACGATTATCTAAACCCTCTAATTCTATAAATATATCCATAGAGCTGTAGTAACTTCTCTGTAGTGACATAACCCATGAGTGGCCAAGACCTAGTCCAGGATCTCCTAGCTTCCAGGCAAGCAGGTGTTTTATCTACTTCCTCACAGTGCAGTTAGGTGGAAAGGGCTGGAATTACCACCAACATTCACTGTGATTTTTAACATATTCCTATAACCAATGTTATCTTACAGTACAAACAAGTTAGAAAAGAACAATGTTAGTTGAGGTCTAGTTTCTGAGACAAGGATACACCATTTATTAAAAGGCAGTGAACTTTCATTTGATAAATATTGTTATGCATTGTTTCTTTGGAGCTAGAACTTCTCTTTAGGAAAAAAACGTATTTTAATTTTGAAAGAACCCCATTTGACAGCCATTTCTATTTATGTAAATCCAAAACAAGTTCCCAAAATTTATCTTTGTGGCATACAATAGGACTTTCTGACTTAACTTATCTGAGCTTTAGTTAGTAAGTAAATGGGATCACTTTGTCCCTCCTCCATGGCTATTGGTATATGAAAGATGAAGCTGTTGGAAAGGGGTTGTACATGCTGGCACTGGAGGGATGGAAGGTATTGAGAATACCAAGCCCAAGTTTAAATCGTCCTCAGAACGAACCCTGTTTCCGAACCCTGTTGAGTTTAACCCTGGCTAAGACCAAAATGGACAGGTCCCAGGGATATAACTCACCACAAGGAACAGAAGTACTTCCAACCAGGTATAACACTAGGAGAAAAAATGGCTCACTTCCCTGGGATACAACTCACCACAAGGAAGAGAAGTACTTCTAACCAGGTCTAACACTAGGAAAAGGAAGGCTCACTTCCACTTACAGCCTCAGCAGTGGCCAGACCTAACTGAGCAACAATGAAAATCTCACTAGCAGAAGCAGCAACACTCCTGAATACCTTGACTTAGTAGAAGACAAGACTAATGGGAACTAACTTTTCATTTTTACTAATCTGTGAAGAACACAAATACTTGTAGCATATTTGTACATTTTTTTTCAATAAAAGATAAAATACACTTGTATCCTAGTCAAGTATCCTAGTCAAGCACATTTACTTTTCTTTTCTTAGCTTAGTCTCTAGATATTATTATCCACCCTTTTTAATTCCATCTGCTCTTATGACTGAAGTCACACCACCTACTTGGTAGGAGCCTGGATTATGTTGATCATTCAGGATTCCATATGCTTCTGAGGCCATAGTTACCATATTGCCTGATTTGCAAAGCTCAGAAAACAGATTATTAAGAAAACTAAATGCCAGGAACTCAAAACACTAGAGACAAAATATGTAAATAAACCCAGGGAGAAATGCTGGCTTAAATTATCATTGAAACAGAGCCTTAAAAATATATACACACAGAGAAGCTGTTATCTTTTGAGGGCCTCCAGCATCGCTAATTGGGTGCTGGTGTCACAAAACAGTAGTGTTTGTGAAGAAAACCTCCATCAATAACTTCTAACTTGTTTAATTCCATGGGTTGTATTCTACACGTTAAGTAAATACAAGCATTCAATTTCCATTCAAGGTCAGGCATAGTTAGTATATTACAATTTTCTAGAGTTTAGTTGGCACTTGTTAATTGGCTTTAATCTCATGTTGAGATTTATTAATAAGCAATAAGGGCAAGTAATGGAGAACCAAAATTAGAACCTCGCTATACACACTGACTCAGGTCACCAGCTTGAAGACAGATATTCTTAGACAGATTATGATAATTTACTGTGTGTTTTAGTAAAAAAAAATCGATCAGTTTGGGAGAATAAATTTATCATTCTGTGTTTTTTGTTTGTTTCTTGCAATCTACCTGCACACTCTTGTAGGCACTGGGATACAGCAGAAATACCTCGCAGCTGATTTCTGTCCTCATACTGGGGTGCCAAGTATATGGGAGGTAATAAAAAGAAAACAGAAAGCACAATCACGACAGGTCATGATAAAGGACATGAAGAAAATAAACAGTGAGGGGCAGCAGCAAGCAGTAGGAGGTAAGTGGCTGAAAGAAAAGGTCCTTAGAGTTAGTCAGGCAATGCCTTGGAGAAGGTGGCATTTTGCTAAGTTTTTTTTTTTGGTACTGGGGATTGAACTCCCAGGGCCTGTGTGATATGATAAAGGTAAGTAAGAGTTCCTTGTAACATATTACACACAAAATCAGGCAGTACATCTGGGCTAGCTAGTGAGTTCAAAGACAGTAATAACATTAATAAAATTTTAAAATCAAAGGGGAATTTATGGATCATCTATTCCACCCATTATTTCAGAGATGCCCAGAGAAAGGACAAAGAGGTCAGTGAGGAAAAGAATCATAACTCCCTGTTCTGTAACGTCTGGTGACCATTTCATGGCACCTATGGGCTTTTGGGTTTTCCCACTCAAGACCCTCTTGGCTTTTTCCTTGGCTTTTTCCCATGGCATATATCTGGTGGCTGAAGGAAGTTTCTTGAGCTCTCCTCAGAGGAATGAAATGAAAAAGAAAAAGAGAGTGGAACTTTGTGCCTATGGGAGGGACGTCCTGATGGTTTTCTAGTTTTTCTCTTCCTTAGACATACAGAAGGACAGGAGAAAGATGGCAAATGTTACAAGAAGGATAAATAGGATGAAATTACAGAAAATGGGAAGTCCTGAAGGTAAAATAACCTTAAGCAGCCTATACTAATAGGTAAAGCTGGGAAAGACATGAAGTTTTCCAGAGACATAAAATAAAATTATAAAAATACATTAAAAATAAGTTAGATGATTTAGTATTTTTAAATGTCCAATTACTGATCATACATGAAGTTGAATTCTCTTCCTAATGTATTTACCACCCTTTTCAGTTATTTTTAACTAACCAATTAGAAACAAACAAAAATACCATAGAGCTTAGTAATAAGAATAAGAGTATATAAAGTCACTTGATAGTTTATTTAACTGTGGAACAGACTAACAACAATTAAGGCAGTACCTCTCTTTCTGGAGAGACAAAGATTGGACTGGCTTAGTCAAAGTGTTCATCTGCTTGTGGGCAAGAAGCCAGACCAAATGATTTTGTAATGCTCCTTTTTACAAAGCAATCATTTTTTTTTCTCCCTGAATAAAGAGAATGATTAGCTTGGCCATAGCTCTAAAAGAGAAAAGGAAAGCAGACTTAAACTAACATCATGACAAAATAAGATAACTGCAACTTAGAAGTTGTGATCATCAAACACAGCAGTGCTTTTAATGTTGAAAGCATTGTGTGTCAGGCAAACCATGATTTGTATACCCTGGGGATTACACTGAGGAAAAGCCCAGCCACTCATTTCAATCAAATTGATGAGAATAGACATGACTGAAATAAGCAAAGAATGCTTAAGGAAGAATTTGCTTAACAGTCACAACTTCACATAAAACATCTCCTTAAATCACTTATTTGTTAAAAACATGGACAAAAATCTAAACAGCCCCATTTTCACAATGGTGAGGAATGCAAGTAATAAGGCACAGAAAACAGAAAGCTTATGCTTCAGAAAACTTCATCTCAATGTTATATTTACAACTTATTTAATCAAAAATCAATACTTATTTTCTTCTTGTTCTTTTTATTTTAGTGAAAATAATACATAGTTAAAATCCTTTATAACAGTGGGTCTTTTAAATGCATTCATACTCGAGTTTAATTTATATGTACAGTATTCATTGTCTCTAAATATTGGAATATTTGAAGATCAGGTACTTCCACTTCAGGAAGGTGAGTGTCTTCACTGAGTCTGATGGCTGCCTTTCAAATGATATGTCTATGTCCTACCCTCAGTAACCTATAAATGTAAACCTCTTTGGAAAAAGAGTCTCTTTTTTTTCTTTATTTTGTTTATTTGTATGTGGTGCTAAGGATCAAATCCAGTGCCTCACGTGTATGAGGCAAGCACTCTACCACTGAGCCACAACCCAGCCCTGGAAAACTCTTTCCAGATACAATTAAGGATCTCAAGATAAGATCATCTTGGATTATACAGAAGGGCCCTAAATCCAATGACAAGTGTACTAGTAAGAGGCACAAAGGAGAGAGATGAAAAGAAGAGAAGGCCATGTGAATCTGAAGCAGAGATTGGAGTGTTATAGCAGCCAGAAGCCAAATATTTTCCAGGAGCCAACAGAAGCTGCAGGAGACATAGAAGGATTCATTCCTAAAGCCTTCAAAGAAAGCATGGTGCTGTCAATACCTTGAGTCTAGACTTGTGGCCTTCAGAACTATAAGAGAATAAATTTATTTTCAACACAATAACAAAAGAAGGTCAATAAAGAGATAAAATCTTTTTTAAAAGATAACCACAGAAAATCTAGAGCTGAAGAATACAATGAATGAAATGAAAAATGAAATATAGTATCAATAGGATTTATCAGCAAAAGAAAGAATCTATAAACTCTTCAATAAATGATATTGGAAAGACTGGACATCCATGAGCAAAAAATGAAACAAAAAAAGAAATTGGTTCTTTATGTTAAAGGCAAAAAAGCGAATTTGAATTCTTATACACAAAAATCAACTCAAAATTTAACTAAAGACTTAAATGTAAAACCTAAATCTATAAAGTTCCTAGAAGAATATATAGAGGAAAAGTTCCATATCATTGGTCTGGGCAATGATTTTTCAGATATGACACCAAAAGCACAGGCAACAACAACAAAAAATAAACAAATGGGACTACATCAAACTAACAAGTGTCTGCATAGCAAAGGGAAAAAAGCAACAAAAAATAAGAAAATTTCAAATCAAGACCACAATGAAATATCATTTCATACCTCTAGGATGACTGTTACTAAGATGTCAAAAGATAATCAGTATGGATGTGGAGAAAAGGGAACCCTTACATATAGATGGTGGAAATATAAATTGGTGCAGCCATTATGTAAAAGACTATGATGAAACAAAATATTAAAACTGGGAGCTACCATATGATCTAGCAATCACACATCCAGGTATATATCCACAAGATATACATTGCCATCTCAAAAAGACATGTATATTCCCATGTCTAATGCAGCATTACTCACAATAGCCAAGATATGGAAGAGAGAACTGGGGTCTTTGATGAAAATATTCTCATTTGCCCATCCCTCCAGTCCTGGAAACCATCATTCTAATCTCTAATCTCTCTCTCTCTCTCTCTTTCTGTCTCTCTCTCTCTTTCTGTCTCTCTTTCTCTATATGTATAAAACAGACTACAATTCAGTCTTTTATAAAAAAAAACCCTGCATTCATTAAAATATGGATAAATTTGGAAGACATTCTGCTAAGTGAAAGAAGCTAGACATAGAAAGACAAATACTGAATGATCTGACTTATGTGTAGAATCTGAAAAAAATTAAACTATAGTACCCAAAAGTATAATTGTGGTTCCCAGAGGCTGGAGGTTGGGGAAAATAGGGAGATGTTGGTCAAAGAGTATAAACTTATAGTTACAAGATAAATAAGTTCTGGAGGTTTAATGAATAGCTTCATGACTATGGTTTAAAATAATGTATTATGGGGTTGGGGTTGTGACTCAGTGGTAGAGCGCTTGCTTTGCATGCGTGAGGCACTGGGTTCGATCCTCAGCACCACATAAAAATAAATCAATAAAGATATTGTGTCCACCTTAAAAAAAGGAATTCTTAAAAAAAATAATGTATTATGTTCCTGAACTATGCTAAACAAGTAGATCTTAAGTATTATCTTTTCACACACTAAAAAGGTAACTACTGGGGTGATGGATATGTCAATTAGCTTGCTTGTTGTAATTATTTCACAATGTATATGTGTGTCAAAACTTCATGTTGTACACACTGAATACATATAATTTTTATTTGTCAATTATGCCTACATGAAGCTGAAAAATATTTTAAATGATATTTATATTTAATGAGCAGCTAAATACAAATAAGGGCATTATGAAAGGCTAAGTTATTTTAGATTAGCAAAAACTTTGAAGGCTGATACTATAACATATTCACAATATTGAGAAAAATGGAGTAATATGTACTCTGATATCCATTAACAGGATGATAACTAACTCAAACTGTTCATACAAATGAAATATTATTAACAATGAAAATGAATGAAATACAGCTATACATAGCATGACAGACTCTCAGAAACAATTTCAAGTGAAAAGAAGCAAATCATTTAAGATAAGAAAGTATATTATTTTTATAATGCACAAAATCCAGTTAAACAAAATGATATATTGCATGGAGTAATAAAAAACGTTTTAAAAACTGGAATGAAGAAGTCAGATCCCCTAACACCAATTGCCTTGGAAGGGCTCAGGGCACATCAGATTTTAGAGGAATGCATTCACAAGTTCAATAGTAATGATTCTACACAAGTGCTTACCCTGGATACTGTGTTGATGGGTTTTCATATTTTTGTTGTTTTATAACTTACATATATATTACAAAAAATTTTCACACACAGAAATTTTTTAAATAAAATTGAGGGTTTAGTTTTAGTCAACTTGTTTGCTGCTGTGTCCAGCAGACCTGACAAGAATAATTTTAGAGGAGAAAAGTTTATTTTGAGGCTTGCAGTGTAAGAGGTCTCAGTCCCTAGAAAGCTGGTTCCATTCCTTGGGGCTCAAAGTGAGGCTGAACATCATGGTGGAAAAGTGTGGTTGAAGAAAGTGGTTCGAGTCACTATATCAAGAAGCAGAGAGTGAGTTCTGCTCAACAAGGACAAAATATATATCCCAAAGATACAGACCCCAAGGACCCACCTTCTGTACCTACACCCACAGTTACCACTCAGTTAATCTCTATCACTGGATTAATTTGCTCATTGGGATAAGGCTCTTGTAACTCAATCATTTCACCTCTAAATCTTTTTTTTTTTTTTTTTAATATTTTTTTTAGTTGTAGATGGACACAATGTCTTTATTTTATTGCTTTGTATGTGGTGCTGAGGATCGAACCCAGGGCCTCACGCATGCGAGGCAAGCGCTCTACCGCTGAGCTACAATCCCAGCCCCTCACCTCTAAATCTTCTTGCATTGTCTCATACAGGAACTTTTGGGCTCACATGTGACCATAAAGAACTGACAAAATTTCATTGTTCTAATGGGAGAAATTTGCAGATAAACAATCACAAAACACTGCTGCAGAAAATAACTTTGGCTATAGACCTGTGATTTCCAACCTTAGCTGTATATCAGAATCACTTGGTAGTGGGGATTTTTTCAGAGAACAATGCCTAGGTCTAACCTCAAACCAAATAAATCAAAATTTATGGGCCTGGAAGCCAGTCATCAGCTTATTTATTTTCTTCTGCTTTTGTCTTTGCATCCAGATGGCCCTAATATGCACTCAAGGTTACAGATCATTTGATGTATGCCACACCACCTATTCTATATTGAGAAATTGGGGCCGGAGGGAAGTGTCTTGTTTATATTAGCACAAGATCCAGGCTTCAAATATTCCACTGTATCAATATAATTATACTGTTGGGAAAATTTGCCATAATTCTAAAACTAAGAAAAGAGGTGTAAAGCGTATAATTTTTAAAAAATATCTTTCTGAAAACAGTTATCAATAATCAATACACTGGCATCCTAACCCTCCTGAAATTTTCTCCAGGTGAACATAAAGCTTGGTCTTTTTCCCCCCTTTTCTTGAATGGGGAGAAACCCAGCCTGCTTTATTCTCTCTGCTTCACTCTGTTCTTATTGCTGTGCAGTGAAGCCCAAGAAATCACCCTGAAGAGGTGTCTTCCCAGCCTCATCCTTGTGCTCATCAGTTTTATTGGGTGTCTGCTACTCAGATGACAGAGGCCCGTGAGGTGCTGACAAATGTGCAGGCTCGCTACAAGGAGCACAGATTAAAAACACAACTTGCAACATCTTTCCCAAGGTTTTGCCCTGGAAGAATTCAGCAGCAGCTCAAGCGATGGTGATATGAAGGGATCCCAAATTATACTCTAGCCATGTCATCAGACAGCTGTTAACAACACCTAAGGCAACTGGGTATTTTAAGGCATCTGTTTTCTGCTTCACCAGGCAGAAAACTGGGGAAGAAGGTGGTGATCCTTTGATTCAATAACCAAACACCCTCTACCTGCTCTCCTGCAGTTGTTCCAAAGGAGAATCAACTGGTCCCTGCTCAGTAGTTCTGCTCAAAGCACTGCCTGTCCCTCTCTCTTGTACGTTGCTAGAGGGTTAACCCCCTCATGGAAGATGTGACATTTTCTCTAAAGGAAGGGATAGACCTACTGAAATGCACTAGGTCTGGGTCATCCTATCCAGATTATGTGCACACATGCATCCCAAATCCTGTAATCCACCACCAACACAATGTCAGGGAGATACTATTTTTTTCTCACAGGCTTAGTCCTCCTAAGTCCAAACACAGAGTATGCTGCAGTAGAGTTTCATGTCCCTCCTAGATCCCAGTGACATTAAATGTTTCCTTGTGACAAAGTGTTTCTTTTATACATTTACACCAAGAAAGAAGGAATAGAAAGTTTGTAATGATTTGGAATGTTAAAATTATAATAAACATTGACACACAGCAAGAGTTTCTGTAGTCCTGTCTTTGAATCCACACAATCTTTCCAATATAACAATTAACTTATTTGAATTTAATCTCCTTTCATTTCCCTGGTAAACAAAGAACATTTTGTCTAAATTCAAAAATTTAAAAAAGAAGAAAACAGATAAAAGTAATCTCCAACACAAATAAATTCTAAATAATTGATAGTTGACTAAGGAAAGAAAATACATAAATATGACTGACAAAAATCGAATTTTTACTCAGTTTTATTATGTTTCTGCTAAAATGAAGAATTATGCTGTAGATACTGAATTATACCATGTAATTTAAATTGAAGGAGAAAATTATGTTTTTTTTTAAAAGCACTGAACATCAGGCTTGCTGGCTTAAGTGTGGATTAATGTTCATATGTGAGAAGTCCTTTTTTACTGAATGAGTCTACCAGCTGGACTAAAAATATGTCTTCTTCAAATATAATAAATTTTAATATAATAGGTATTTACATGCAGCATTCTTTTATACAAAGCAGCCTTCCTTTTATAACTGAATTCCTGATTTTTTTATTATTTATAAACACTCCATCTTCAATTAAAATACGGCAATGACTCTAACTGGAAAGCCCTTCATTTTGAAGTGTGTAATAAGTTTTGGCCTAGAAATACAGAAGAAGAATCTAGACTTGATATTGTTATGCATAATAAAGTTGAGAAAAACTCAGGATGTGTAAGGAAGTGAAAAAAAAGGTAGCCAGAAATGCTAGGTGCTGTGGGTGTAATGGAGTGGGGTGGGGATAGAGTCCAGTGACTTTAGGGAACCATGAACAAAAATCTATGGGGGGAAATTCCAGGGGGTCTTGGGAGTGAAATATTGAGCTCTGTGAATTCTCCCTTTGATTTCATACATTTATATGAAAAATTATAAAAATCATGAAATGAGTTTTCATTAGATTCTCAGCAGAAACTTGTTGCAAGACTAAGCACTGCTCAGTCTAGATAGAGTCAGAACAGCCGTTAGGGAAAGAAAACTGGGAGTGAGCAGCTGGTAAATGAATTAGGTTGCAAAACACACTGGATCTCAAACAAGCCCATTCAATCAAGCTGCAGATTACCTGCCCACTCTCTCCACTGTGTTTTCCATGTAACTGTGATCTAGAACATTCTGAGTTGTTTGCACCAGCAACAACAGTGAGTAACCTGAATTTTTCTTCTTTACATTTTGCAAAGAGCTTAAAGTTTATCTCCTTTATATTCCTTTTATTTTCCTCATTGTTAACATCCCAGAAGTAGAACAGTCCTAGTGAACAGGAGAAAGACCCAATAAAAGCTGAAAAGTAGGGTGTTAGGAGTTTCAGAAAGCAAGCACAGAAAACTGTATCAGTGTCATAGCCAACCACTATGATTTGAGCACATTGTGGATCATTATTTTATCACAGACATTAAGCACAGGAAACAAAATGCAGATATTTGATTTTCAAAAAGTAGTGTAAAATAAATTTGAACATTATTATTATTGTTTAGATGTGAGATATTCCACAGAAGCTCAAGCATGAGACAATATAAGAATGCTCAGAGTTGAAATGATTAGATTATGAGAACTGTAACCTAATTGGTGGATTAATCCACTGATATAGATAAGTGGTAACTGTAGGCAGGTAGCATGTGGCTGGAGGATGTAGGTCACTGGTGGTATATCGTTAGGGTTTACACTTCCTCTCTGGTGAGTGAAGCTCTCTCTCTGTGCTTCCAGGCTGCTGTGTCTAGAGCTACTTTTCTTGTTACACCCTTCCACCTTGATGTTTAGTCTCATCCTAGACCTAGAACTATGAAGTCAGCACACCAGGGACTGAACCTCTGAAACCATGAGACAAAATAATTTTTTCCTCCCCTAAATGTTCTTTTCAGGTATTTCAGTCACAGAGATGCCAAGCTGACTAGAGAACTTATCATTCTGAAATCAAGAGATTTAAAAGTACAAATCCTCCTTTTATCATTCATTTTCCAATAAATATTGGTTTTTGTAATATCACCATTGTCTAGAAATATAATTTCTGGAATATAGAAAATTTTAACATACACAGTTGTTTATTTTATTTCAGATTTTCTTTAACAAAAGTGTTTTCTAATGTTGTTTTAGGCTATATTATAACAAGTATCTTTCTTTATACAAGAAAATACACATAGTAATTATTCATGGATCAGTTTAGTAAACTATTATTTGAGGCCACAGTCATTAAATGAGGATTATTGTACCATCCACACCAGAATCATATGGGGTACAGATGTCTTGGTCTCACCTTCAGAATTCTGATATAATGCTTAGGTCTGAGATGCGATCTATATATGGGAATTTTCAAAACTCTGCAGGGGATTCCAATGTGCATCCAAGATTGAGTACCACTAGCCTAAACTTGTTGTATTAGCCAGGGTTCTCTAGAGGAACAGAATCAATAGGAAGTATAATTATAAAAAGGAGATTTATCAGGTTAGCTCACACAACCAGAAGCTGGATAATCCACAATGGCCATCTGCAGGCTGGAGAGCTGGAAGTCCCAGAGTAAGAGGGACCAATGTTGCCACCCCAGTCCAAGACCAAGGGCTTCTGGACAATCACTGGCAGAGTCCGCTTTGGAAGAGTGAAGAAGCAAGAGTCTGATATCCTCAGACAAACATAGCAGCAATCAAAAACTCATTCAAGAAGAGTCATGCTTGCATCTGCTGCTGCTTCTTTGTTCTTCCAACTTTCATTCCATCCAAGCCATCATCCTATTGGATAGTGCTGCACATACTTAGGGAGGGTCTCCATTTCAGTTGGCTCTCTCCCATGCCAATCATTTCTAGACACACCCTCATTGACACAGCCATAAGCCTCTTAATCATTGGCATCTCTTAATCCAATCAAGCTGGCAATTCAAATTAACCATTACACTCACTAAAGAAGAATTTCTGGGCACAGATCCTTTAAATAAGTACTCAAAAATTCAAAAAAATTAATCCTTGGTAATTCTGAATTATACAATGTTTACTACCTACAATGAAGACCATGAAAGACTTTTAACATAAATTGAGATAATCTATTCCTTTCTCTGGGTCTGATATAATCTTTTGTAATGTCTGGGACAAGCAGCCATTGACTTTAAAGTCTTAAAACATTTTTCTTCCAATATTATTTCCTCCTACTTTCTTATTGTGATAAAAATACACATAAAATTTACCATTTTATCTATTTTAAGTGTACAATTCAGTGATATTAAGCACATTCATAATGTTGTACATCACCACCATTCATTTCCAGAAGTTGTTTGCTGTCCCTAACAAAAACTCAATTCCATGGAACAGTAACTCCCAGCTCTCTGCACCTCCCAACCAGTCATAACCTCTATTCTACTTTTGGTCTCTACTAATTTGACTGTTCCTGCTAAGCACCTCATAGAGGTAGCATTGTATAATATCCATCCTTTTGTGTTTGGCTTGTTTTAATTAGCATGACTTTTTAAAGGTTCATCTATCTTGTTGCATGTATCCAAATCTTACTCTTTTTTAAGGCTGAATAATATTTCATTGTACATGTGCCACATTTTATCAGCCATTTGCTGATAAACATTTGTGCATCTTTCAGCTATTATGCACAATAGTGCTAGGAATGTGAGTGTACACACATCTATATGAGTGTCTGAATTAAATAATTTATGCACAGAGCTGGAGTTGTTTGATTAGACAGCAAGCAGTTCTAGGTTAAACTTCCTGAGGAGTCAGCCATGGTGGATATGTCATTTTGCATTCTCACAGGCAGGACACAAGTTTCAATTTCTACATATACTTACCAACACTAATTATTGCCACCCCACCCCCCCCTTTTAATTACAGTTATCCTAATGAGTGTGCTTCCAATACTTTTATAAGTTACTTTATTTCTTTGATCATGTTGAGTTAAATAAATCCTTTCCTTATTTAAGTGATCCAAAATTTATCACAATAAAATTTAAAAAGTCTTTTTTTATGAGGGGGGATTTTTCTTTCCTTGTATTTTGCATTTACGTTATGATTTTTAACAATAATCTCAATGTGGAAAGAGAATACCAAAAATTATTTTGCTTTTCCAAAAATAAGTAAATTGATTACAAAATATTTATTAATCTGTAAAACTTGCTGAATGGAGAAAATAAAAATAAAAAGGACTTCATTGTCTTCTCATCCATTCCTTTCTCATTTCCTTTTCCTCTCATCAATAACCAGATAAACAATCATGATCAAAATCTCCTTAATCTTCTGACTTTTCCATTCTCTTAGAACCTCATGATGAAGTGGTATCCATGGTGATACTGCTGCTGTCAGATAAGTGTAACCACTTGAGTGTTTATAGAAGATGGGGCTATTGGAGAATATTAAGGGACTGGAGTATGGATTGGTGAATTCCTTGGGAGTTAGCAGTCTTATTTCTTTGGGGAATCAGTGGTTTTGCTGGGGTGTGGAACAGTAGCCATCCCCCTGCAGTGGTTTGGGTATAGTTTGCTTCCTACAAGTTTATGTGTAGGGATGTTGAAGTGGTAGAACCTTTAAGATGTGGGGCCTAGAGGAGAGTGGTGAGGTCATTGGGGGTACTTCCTTAAAGGGCTTCATATGATTCCCTCAGCACCTCAGTTAGTTCTCATGAGAGTTTGTTGTTACAAAGTGAGGCCACATCACACGATCCTTGCCCTCTTCCACATGAGGCCATTTCCCTTCCTGCTTCTCCTCCATGCTGTGATGCAGCCAAAGGAACCTTCATCAGATGCCAAATAGATGGTGTAGCCTGATCCTCACTTCCAGCCTCCAAACTGTGAGCTAAATAAAACTCTTTTCTTTATAAAATACTGAACCTTGGGTATTTTGTTATAGCAATAGAAAACAAATAATACACTATTAGAATATTTTCCCTTTCCAATTTTCCCAAAGCTCTTGCAGCTATGTGTGATCATGTAAGTAGTCTCTATGAATGAAGTCTAAGGGAATGGTGTGTGTCACTCCTGGACAAGTTTCTTTTCTTAAAACTTTAAATTTTGAAATAGATAAATATTCACAATAAGTTGCCAAAAAAATTACAGAAGATTTCAGGCACCCTTTGGTTACTCATCCAGGGTGGTATCCTGCATAACTATCACATAACATTAAAATCTAGAAGTTAACAAAATATATTCAGACTATGTGTATGAGGGGTCCCTCTCATTTTATCACATGCACAACTTTGTGTAACTGCCAACCCAATCAAGGTACAGAAGTATTCTGTCACCCATGCCACCCTTTACAATCAAAACTTCCTGCTCCTCTCCCTAAACCCTGCCAATATCAAATCTGTTCTTCATTTCTATATTTTTTTAATTTAAAGAATGTCTAATAAACTGAATTGGAAAGTGTGGAATTTTTGAGGCCTGAATTTTTTCACCCTCAGCATAATGTTTCTGAGATTATTTTCATATGTGTTGCACATATTAATAGTTTATTGGGTTTTACTGCTAAGTGGCATTCCATAGTAAGGCTATACCATGGCTTATTTAACTATGAACCCACTAAAGTATACCTGGGTTGTGTCCAGTTATTGGCTTATAATAAAGTTCCTGCACTCATGTGCAGGGTTTTGCATTTCACTGGAATGAGTTAAGCACTTTAATAAATTGGCATGCCTCCTTTGCTCTCTCTTTGCCATCAGTGGGATACAAATAAAGACAAGGCTCTAGGGATGATAGGATGAAGCACAAATGGAAGAACGAGGCTTCTGAATCACGGCATGGATGAGCACCTCCTGTTGCCCAGGAATGCCCAGAGATAAGACAGAGATAAACGTACATTGTGTGTAGGCAATCCATTACAGCAGTTTGTCCTATCCCATCTTATACCCCTTACAAACTAAACAAAATGCAATTAATACAGCATGCTCTAACCAAGCAACTAAGTATATTTCCTGTAATTGAATTATAATTTATAAGAATAGTTTAAATGTTCAAAAAATTTTTAGAAATTCTTATAAATCTTTACTTATTCATTCATTCATTTATTTGAAAACAAAATGATCTTTAATGTGTTACCACCACAGTTGTATGGGTTGTGCAGATAATACTTTCATTAGAGGACCCTCAAAGAGGACAGCTCATTCCCTTTCTCTGTTTTTAGTTTGCCTCCCTCTAATGCTTCCCTTCCACTGAAGTTAATATGCAACTTCTGCTCACCTGTTCCCTAGCAATGTAGTTCTCAACTTAAGCTGCATCAGGATCACCCCAAGGGCTTCTCACAATCAGATTCCTGGGCCCCATTCCCAGAGTTTCTGATTTGTTTGTGTTTATTACAAGTTTCCCAGGTGATACTAAAGCTGTTGGTCTGGGAACCATGCTCTAGGAACCACTGACCTAGAAAATCACAAAAATAAACTATAATGTTTTTCAAACAAGAGCAGCAAGACCCTGAAAGTCATCATGAAGGCATCCCTAATGAGCCAAAGCAGTCACATTAAAGAGCCAGACATGTGGAATCCACCCTGGCCATGTAGGACTGGGCTCTGCTGTTGCTGCTGGTTGGTTGACTGGTTAGTTTTTCACTTTCTTCCAGCTTCTGGTGGTACTCTGGCAATCAGATTTTAATGGTTATCTAATCTAATCCCTTCCAGAAGAAAGGAACTTCTCTATATCCAAAATAAACAAGCAGCCTACAGTCTGTTTTAGCACTTTCAGGATGCGTAACTCATCCTTTCACTGTTTTCAAATAGTCAAGTCTGTCAGATGGAAAAGGTCTACTGAATTGTTACTTTAAAATGATGTGAGTTCAGATCCAAACCACAAAGCATCTAAGTTTTGACTAACCGCCTTTTAAAGTTGTCCTTCACAACTTCACATTTTTTTCTATTACATTATTCAGAATAAAAGGAAATTGTTCAGAAAGAAAAACATGTAAAAGGAGTCAAAAACATTTTAATAGTAGGATCAGCAAAACATTGTGACAAGGTTGGGAGTCAGGAGTGGGGGCTGTAGCCACGGTCTCGAAAGACTTAGGTGAATCACCATTAGCATGGATGACTTCTTTTACAATATGAGAATAAGTATGTGCTTACTACTGCCAGGTACACCAAGTCAAAGGGGGCACACCAAACTACTCTCTAGACTGAGATGATCCACTTGTTATCTATTAATAGCCTAATTATTAATACCATCACTTTTATTTAGCTGATATACCATTCTTGCATAGTGCTAGTCTCTTGGTTAAATATCTCTTATATAAATGCCCCTTTGCCTCCTCCTGGATTTTTTTTTAATAATACAAAGCACCAGATATCAGGGCTGTCTCTGTCTGTTGAGAATTTCAACACATCCAATAATATTTCCTGCCTCCCCCAATCTCCCTGCAGCAGTTTCCAATGATGGTCACCCCAAGATTTATTTTACCTTGGTATCAACAGAAGTCCAGCCTGACAGGATAGTAGTAGCTCTTTTTGATAGTGGGATTGAAATATTTTTCAGCACCCTTCCCTGGCTCATTCTGCCTGTAAAAAATATCAGAGATTTCCCTGTTCGTTTTCCACAATTAGCTTGTAGGCTGAATCTTTCCCAAAACCCTAGAGGGATTCAACATTAATTTTATTGTTCCTGCACTCCAACAATGAAGCACCAAGACAATAACTCTTTCTTTTTGTCAATAACTCCTGTAAAATATCCAGATGCCTTGGCCCAGATGTCCATATGTGTAACCTCCCTATAAACTACGCTCTCTTTTAACCTCAAGTCCATTTGAACTTCCCCAGAAAGCCCCTTCCTGCTGCTCTCCTCAGGTTGTGCTAATATCCAGTCCTTCCATGACAGGTCTAGTTCCTACTCTCCCAGTCCCTGCTCCCAGATTAGGAGCAATGCTCAACTGACATAGCCTAATGTCCCCATCACTCTGGCCTCCTGAAGCACATCTTCACTTTCTGTCTGGATGACCTAATCTAAGTCACTTTCCACTCTTGCCCTTGGACCTTCAACCTCATCTGCTGTGGAACAGAGGTGGCCATGGTATATCCCTGTCCCTCCACCACCCCCATGCCCACACCTGATTGACAGCTAGCTTCTCCTCTGCCCAGCCTTCCCCTAGCCCAGGATGGAAGGACTCTATCAACCCCCGATGTAGACTAATACTGGACAGAACTGGTTTGCAAAGTTTGCTAACTTTGGCGGTAGCAATCCATTGTATGCTGCTCTGCCTTATTAGGTCAAATCTTCTGGAGTCCTTTAGTGCTTCAAGCATGTTCAGATCATGGTCTGATTAACTCCAGAATCTGTAATGCCCCACTTATTCTCCATAGTCCTATGTGACCATTCTTGGAAATGTACATGTCAATGAGAGGACCTATGGGTTTCACTAAGAGAATGTTTCTAAAAACCAGATTGCAGGGCCCAGTCCAAAAGTTTGTGATTCACTTAAATCTCCAAGTTTCTCAAGTGGTACTGAATCTCCTGATGTAAGAATTACTCTCTGTTAAGCCATTAGTGGTTTAAAAGAAAAAAAAAAGCTTCAATGAGGAATGTAGGGTTTCTAAAACATACTAATTAGTTAATCCAACTACATAATTAGACAGTTTTCTACATTCCTGCACAGAAATCCAATTCAATAACTTTCTAAGCAAATTTGTTATGATGAGCTGGTCAACACCCTTACTGACAGTCAATTCTGAAGGACAGAGTCCCATGAAATGCACAAGTTGTTTAAACTGATAAAAGTGACTGAGGGCAAGGCTGTTTGAAAGTATATTCTTCACATTATTCATCATAATTGTGTTTGTCCTAGTAAGAATAAAAATCCATGCAGATTGCCTACTTTAGGGTTTTCCAAAACATCCTCCCCCGAGCTCTGGAACTGCCTCTGGAGGTGAAGTCCACACCAAAAAATTTCCAATGTGCTCACTGGAAATTGTGTAAGCTACTAATTCATATCTTATAAATTTCATTTTGCAAAACTTTAAACCTATAGAATATTACAGTAAATATCTGTGTGCTTTTCCCCTAGATTGAGCAATTATATTTTGATACATTAGCACTCAGTCTTGAACTCTGTATGTATGTGTATATCAACCATTGCTAATCCATTTAAATATTGATTGTGATATCACAGTACGTTAAATATTGCACCAGGCAAACATTTGTGTTCTAAAATACAAATATTTTATAAATATCAACAAAACAACTAAAACTAAAAAAAATCCATATACAATCTAATGTGTGTGTGTGTGTGTGTGTGTGTGTATATATATATATATATATATATATATATATATATATATATATATGACTTCAATTGTTTCCCAAAACCCCAAAATGGCTTTTATAGCTTTCTTTCTTCTTTTTCTTTTTAATCTAGCATCCAAATTTAATGCATCGCATTTCACTATTAAGTCTTCTAGTTTCTTTAATTCAAATATACCCTCTTCTATTTTTGCAATCTTTTTGTTTTAGATATACATGACAATAAGGTGTATTTTGATACATTATACATTTATAGAGTGCAACCCATTACAATTTTGATCTCATTCTTGTGGTTGAACATGTGGAGTTACACTGGTCGTGTATTCATATGTGAGCATAGAAAAGTACGTCAAATTCATTCTACTATCTTTGCTGTTCCCATCCACCACCTTTCTCTTCATTCTCCTATGTCTAATCCAATGAACTTCTATACTTCGTACTCCCTACCCTCCCTTGTTATGGATTAGCATCCACGTATCAGAGAGAACATTCAAACATTGGTTTATTTGGACTGATTTATTTCACTTAACATGATAGTCTCCAGTTCCATCCATTTACCAGCAAATGCTATAATTTAATTCTTCTTTATAGCTGAGTAATATTACATTCTATATCACATTTCTTTATCCATTCATCTGTTGAAGGGCACCTAGGTTGGTGCCATAGCTAAGCTATAGCTGCTATAAATATTGATGTGGCTGCGTCACTGTAGTATGCTGATTTCAAGTCTTTTGGGTATAAGCAGAGTGGGATAACTGGGTCAAGTGGTGGTTCCATTCAGATAACATTTATTGTTATCTGTATTCTTAATATTTTCCATTCTGACTGGAGTGAGATGGAATCTCAGTGTAGTTTTGTTTTTCTCGAGTAGCTAGAGACTTTGAACTTTTTTTCATTTATTTGTATTTCTTCTTCTGTGAAGTGCCTGTTCAGTTCCTTTTGCCCATTTATTGATTGAGTTCTTTGCTGTTTTGAGGTTAAGTTTTTTGAGTTCTTTATATATCCTGGAGATTAATGCTCTATCTGAGGTACAGTTGGCAAAGATTTACTCCCATTCTGTAGGCTCTCTCTGCATGTTCTTGATTATTTCATTTGCTGTGAAGAAGTTTTTTAGTTGAAAGCCATCCCATTTATTGATTCTTGATTTTAATTCTTATGCTTTATGAGTCTTATTTAGGAAGTCTATTACTGAGTCAATATGATGAAGAGTTGAGCCTACTTTTTCTTCTGTTAGGCACAGGGTCTCTGGTATAATGCCAAGGTCCTTGATGAACTTTGAGTTTTGTGCAGACTGAGATATAGGGCTTCAATTTCAATCTACAACATATGAATTTCCAGTTTTTCCAGCAGCACCATTTGTTGAAGAGGTTATCTTTTCTCCAGTGTATGTTTATGGCATCTTTGTCTAGTAAAATATAACTGTGTTTATACGAGTGTGTCTATGTGTCATCTATTCTGTTCCATTGGTGCTCAATCCTGCTTTTGTGCCAATACTATGCTGCTTTTGTTACTATAGCTCTGTAGTATAATTTGAGGTCTGGTATTGTGATGTCTCCTGTATTACTTTTCTCTCTAAGGATTGCTTTGGCTATTCTGGGCATCTTATTTTTCCAAATGAATTTCATGACTGCTTTTTCTATTTCTATGAAGATCATTACTGGAATTTTAATTGGAATTACATTAAATATGTATAGCACTTTTGGTAGTTTGGCCATTTTGACAATATTAATTCTGTTTATCCAAGAACATGGGAGGTCTTTCCATTTTCTAAGGTCTTCATACTGGATGACTTTAACACACCTCTCTCATCACTGGATAGATCCTCCAAACAAAAACTAAATAAAGAAGCTATAGAACTAATGAATGCAATTAATAATTTAGACTTAACAGACATTTATAGAATATTTATCCACTAAAGACTGAATACACATTTTTCTCAGGAGCACATGGATCCTTCTCAAAAATAGACCATATCTTAGGCTACAAAGCATCTCTTAGCAAATACAAAAAAAAAAAAAAGAATACCTTGCATTCTATCAGATCATAATGTAATTAAATTAGAAATCAACAATAAAATAAAAAAGAGAAGCTACTCTTAACACCTGGAAACTACAAAATATGCTATTAAATGACCAATGGGTGGCAGAAGAAATCAGAGATGAAATAAAAAAATACTTTGAGGTAAATGAGAATAGTGACACAACTTATCAAAAAATCTCTGGGACACTACAAAGGCAGTGTTAAGAAGAAAATTCATTGCAAACTGAGTGCATTCTTTAAAAATGTAGAAGGTCACCAAATAAATAACCTGACATTACATCTCAAGGCCTTAAAAAAAGAAGAATAAATCAACACTAAAAGCAGTATAAGACAGGAAATGATTAAAATCAGAGCTGAAATCAACAAAATTGAAACAACAAAAAAAATTCAAAAAATTCA
Organism: Xerus rutilus; assembly: GCA_028644305.1. NCBI lineage: Eukaryota > Metazoa > Chordata > Mammalia > Rodentia > Sciuridae > Xerus > Xerus rutilus. The sequence goes on along the minus strand of CM053404.1, from coordinate 130,237,900 downwards.
AAAAGTTAGTTCTTTGAAAAAATAAATAAAATCAATTAACCCTTAAACAAACCAATGAAGAAAAAGAGAGAGGAAACTCAAGTCACTAAAATTCATGCTGAAAAAGTAAATATCACAATGGACACCACTGAAATACTGAAGATAATCAGGAACTATTTTGAATATCTATACCCCCCCCAAAATTTGCCAATGATAACACTGACAAATTGAACCAGGAAGACAGAAAATTTTAAACTAATCAATTTCAAGCAATGAATTAAAGGTGCCATCAAAAGCCTACCAACTAAGAAAAGCCCTGGACCAGATGGATTCTCAGCTGAGTTCTACCAGATCTTCAAAGAAGAACTTACAGCAATACTCCTCAAATTATTCCATGAAATAGAAAAGGAGGGAACCCTTCCAAACTCATTCTATGAAGCTAGTGTTACCCTGATACCAAAACTAGACAAACACACATCATGGAAAGAAAACTTCAGACCAATATCCCTCATGAACATAGATGCAAAATTCCTAATAAAATTCTGTCAAATTGCATACAATAACATGTTAAAAAGAAAGTGTACTATAATCAAGTGGGGTTCATTCCAGGGATGCAAGGTTGGTTCAACATATGGAAATCAATAAATGTAATTCATCACATCAATAGACTTAAAGACCCAAACACATGATTATCTCAATAGATGCAGAAAAAGCATTTGACAAAATTCAGCATCCATTCATGTTCAAAACACTAGAAAAACTAGGGTTAGTAGGAATACCTCAACATTGTAAAAGCTGTATATGCTAAACCCAAGGCCAATATCATTCTAAGTAGAGAAAAATTGGAAGAATTCCCTCTAAAAACTGGAACAAAACAGGGATGTCCTCTTTGACCACGTTTATTAAACATAGTCCTTGTAACCCAAGCCAGAGCAATAAGACAAAAGAGAGAAATTAACGGGATATGAATAGAAAAAGAAGAGCTCAAATTATCCCTATTTTTTTTTAATTTTTTTTTGTAGATGGACACAATATCTTTATTTATTTATTTTTATGTGGTGCTGAGGATCAAACACAGTGCCTCACACATGCAAGGCAAGCACTCTACCACTGGGCTACAATCCCAGCCCAACTATCCCTATTTTTAATGACATGATTCTGTATTTATAAGATCCAAAAAACTCCACCAAGAAGCTTCTCGAACTCATAAACAAATTCAGTAAAGTAGCAGGATATAAAATTAACACTCATAAATCACATAAATCAATTGTGTTCCTATGCACCAATGGTGAATCAGCTGAAAGAGAAATCTTGAAAACTATTCCATTCACAATAGCCTCAAAAAATATATAAAATACTTGAGAATACTCTAACAATAGAGGTGAAAGACCTCTACAATGAAAATTACAAAACACTAAAGATTAAATTTTCTTAAAGAATGTGGGCCAGCTGTCTGTCAAAATGTCTTACTCTCTAAATGTCTGATTGTTCTCTCTATTTAGGTTGGGTTTACCATATTTCACATGAACATTACTGAGGTGATATAATATCAAATCCAAAGTCTAAAATTCAAGACTATCCACTACCAGTGAATCACACAGATGTGGTGACCCCCAAAGTAGAGGTCGATTTTTCACTTCACAATAGATAGGAAATCTGTGATAAGGTGCTCTGAGACCACATAAATATCCTGTTTCCCATCATCTTTCTCCCAAAGGTTTAGTATCCACTGATGATCTCTGTCTGATCGATTACTGAGCTGGCAGTTACAACACTGTACTTTTCTATATGTTAGCCAGCATTCTTCTGTCAAAAAAATAAAAAGGATGTCCAAAAAAGTGATCTAAAAATCACTACAGATTCTTGTCTTTACTTTTTGTTTAATTTGCTTTAATCTATTATTATAATTATTCTTTTTTGATGTTGAAATTTTTCAAATTTAGCTAGTTATATTTACTTCATGCCAACTCCTAGAGATGGACACATTCTCATGTTGGTTAGTTTTTTGTTGAGTTGCCTAAATTTTTCAATGTATGTTCATTTTAAATGAATTTTGACATTTGCTATGAGAAACCACTTACATAATTTAGGTACTTGGGGAAATTATTGCTCGTCTGATGGAGGCTTGAATCCAAACAATCTGGGATGGTACACTGGGAAACACTGGCATACAGTAAAGGCTTTATGTTTGGTAGCAAGTAATTCTTATTTCAATTTTAATGGGGTTTATTTCAAGATACTAATTTATATAAAACTACTAGTGTTAAAAGAAAAGTGATGCTAGAGATTAAAATTAACTAGAATCTGGCAACCCTTATCTTACCTTATGTTTTTCATTTAAATCACTTCTATGAATTTCATTTCATTGAAATAATAATACACATACTATTATTTGTTGTTTTCAAGCAGTAGCATAATTTAATTTTAAGAGTAATTAGACATAATTTTGTGATATAGGGACTATCACTTATCATCAAACCAAATTCTGCCACTGATTAAAATTTTAACAACTAATTTGTATTATTAGATAACATGGATGCATGACAAGAAAAAAGAAAATCACTGAGCTCACAATGGAATATAATCAAGACTCCCGATCTCATTCCTCAAAAGAACTTATTCTTCAGAACTTCTGAGTTTCCTTTCAGAAATTTCAAATTCAGAAAAACATACATGTTTGAATACTTTGTTGATGTTGTTGCTTTTTATAAGTGAATTTATAGCAACCAGTATTCTGCATTTGACTGGTTCTCAAACTGCATTTGATTGCTTTCTTTTTGTATCAGCACATCTCCATCAAAAAACTCTCTTTAATGAATATATGCATAGTCCAAGTGCACTATGCAGTTATAATTTAACTCGCTTCAGATAACTTGGCAGTTTTAATTTATTAGCTTATTTTTATTATTTCAAGCAACCATGCAACATTTACTGTGTATATATCTTTAGGTACAGTGAAACTATGCATTTATAACAACTAGCAGTGGAACTGCTGGCACAAAAGATCAAGGTATATTTTATTTTGAGAGATATCTTCAGTAGTATCCAAGAGACCTCTTCCCCTATATGTTGGTAACTCTATGAAGGAGAAAATTTTAATCCTTTCTGTGTTCAAATATTATAGGTTAAAATTGTTTTTCCTTCAATATAAGATTAAGCATACCCCATTTTAGAAATCATCTAAATTTTGTCAATTGTTATTTGTAAATTTTATTGAATTATGCCATTTCTTTGATTTTATAAAAACTCTTTATACATATGAAAAACAACTTTTAAAAATATGATCTCTTTAGTTTATTATTTATCTTTTGATTGTTTATGATACATTTTTCATATCTATTCCAATTGATTGCTTTCTTTCTGTATGACTGGTGAGTTAGAAAGTCTTTCTCTACTTGCTATAAAAATATCTGATAACATTTTCTTCTAATACTCTTACACAGTTCTATTTTAACAATGTATCCTTCATTCATGGACATCTGGTGTAAAGAATGAATGACTCTAATCTTCCTCCACTTGGCTTTCTTGATGGTCATAATACACACATATTGTCCCCACTAACCTGAAAGGCCACCCATATTCTACACTAACTCATATGTATGTTAACCTATTTGGTTTCATTAACATAGCTCTCAACTAGTGTACTAGAACTATGCTCATTAATATAACTTATGTATAGTCTGGGTCTAGTGGGCACCCCACCCACTTTCCCCCTAGAGGTAAGTATTGACACCCTAGAGCATACGGCCTGGGTTCAAATCCTGGCTCCACCAATTACTGTGGAACCTTAAACAAATTATTTACATATCTTGATACCTGTGTTTCCTATCTGCGATAATTACCCCATAGTGATGTTAGGAGGCATAACTGATATAATCTTTACAGAATGTTTATAATCATGCCTGATAAAGAGGAAATGTTTAATAAGGTTTAGTTTTTTCTTTCTTGAAAGTTTTCAGGCTATTCTCAGATTTTTATTTCTTTATATGACTATCTGGATTGATTTGTCAATTCTCAAACTTTCTATGACAGTAGCCTCTAAGATGGTCACCAATGACCTGTGACTCAAAGAATTCATGCCCTTGGGTAATCTCCTCTTACACTAAATAGGAGAGAACCATGCAACAACAGGATTTTGCAGAAGCGACAGTGTGTGACTTTCAAAGTTTAATCACAAAAGACATTTCTACTTCCACCACAACCTCTCGCTTGGATCACTCGTCCTAGAGGAAGCCAGCCACCACGTTGTAAAGATACTGCAGCAGCCCCTGGAGAGGCCACATAGGAGGAAGCGATGCCTCCTGCCTCATATTTCCATGCTGAACCATCCTGGAAGCAAGTAAATGGTCCAGCACACACAAAGCCTTCAAAGAACAGCCAGCCTCACTGCAACTTCAGGAGAGACTCAAATCCAGAGCCACCCAACTATGTGGCTCCCAAATACCTGAAACACAGAAACTGTGTGGAATAATAAAGACCTATTATTCTAAGTCACTAAGTTTAGATTAATTTGTTATGCACAACATACAACTTACACACTTTCTAATTGGCAATTTTATTTATTGGGAAGGCATTAAATTTACAGATGAGAACATTTATGGAGAACTAAGGATCTCATCACAATATTGAATATTCTCATCCAAGTATAACTTCTATCTTATTGTTAATTCGAGACTTTTTGACTAGATAGTTTAAGTTTTATTCCCGTTAGTTCTGGCATATTTCCTTCATTGTTGTTATTAGATTACTTTCCATATTATTCTCAAAAGTATGTTGATACTGTCAATTTGAATGTTATTAATTTTCTATCCAGATATCTCACTGAATTCTGTGATTGTTTTGAATGTTTTAAGATTATATAATCATACCTTCTGCAAATAATAATTTTGTTTCATATTTTCCTCTTTACAGCTGTTTTCTCCTTTGTATTTTCATTGGCTGAGATAGTAAATCTTAGCTCTAACAAAACAGTATGGTAGAAGATATTTTAGACCATCAGTATTTATCAGTCTGATTTCTCCCATTATTCTGAACAGTCATATAGCTGGAGAGTGCCATCTTTCTCATTTTGGTTACAATGGTTAACATTTTTACTTTACAGCATCTCTATTTAGTAGAAATATGAATGGTTAGTTTTTAAAATTATACCAAATCAAACCTTGCTGTTCAAGCTCGTTATAAAATGACTAAAAAATGTAAGAGATGGAAGTCATTGTTTTCATCCTTCATCATCTTTCATTTATTACACTTAATCCTACTTGACCTTTAAACCAAAAGACTTCATTATGTCCCTAACCCATGGAAAGCAGAAATTAGGACCACACAAATAAATGGAAACATGCTTCTAAATAAAAAGGGATAAAACTGAAAGAGAGCAATATCTTGATATCACGTAGAAAAAGATAATCTTCCCAAATTATTTTTCCTTTTACTAACTTTCAAAAGTAATACCATCCTAAAATATTAAAGTTGAGAATAAATTTTTCAAGATGAAAATGGACAGGGAGGAAGCAATAGGTTGCATTTTTTGAGACCCAGGAAAATGAGAAAGCAACACTACAACTGATAAATTGATTTTTAATAATGTTAGGAGCTTGCAAACCCTCTCCCTCTGTTGTGCACGATGAAATACACCAGCAGGTGTTAGAACACCCTCCATGGATTTTCAATTTCATTATTATATTTGTGTAAAGAGGGAAAGCCAAAATAACAGCCAGGTAAGTAAAAGATTCATTACCCAGACTTGTTTAGTGTCAATTTTTTTCTTTATCTATGCCCAACAGAAGAACAACTAGCATTTTATAGAGAAGGCAAAAATGAGTACCTAAGTTTAAAGTTGGAGACTCTGTATTGTACAGATTCTAATTCTAGAAACATATTTTGCACACAAATGATAACTCTGCTTGAGAAGACCCTTTACTATGCTTTACAGGCGAACGTTATGCCAAGATTTTCCGAAGTGACTATCGCAATGCCAGATTTCTAAGCAGGTTTGATCAATACTAGCAGAATCATCTCACACCAAACATTACAGGATTTCCACGAGTACAGACCGTGACGAGTACATGGAAGCTGGTTTTTTCTGTGCTTAACTGAAACCACAGACGTGTTCAGCTCAAACCTTTTCAAGTTTCAACATCTGTTATGAGCATGATGGAAAACAATAGACTTGGGAAATTGGATTTCATTCAATACTAATTTCAGTGGCCTGACTTATGTGGTTACACAATTCATATGAATAAGGGCAGGAATTAGAAACACTGATCCAGACAAGGAAATTTTGTGGTTGTAGGGACTCAGCTGATTTGGAATCCACACTTACTACTCTGCAGAGCATTCTGCTCAGAGGCCCAGCTATGTCCTTCAGAAGCACACGGTAAGATTTGCTACAGTGTCTCAGTCAACAACTAAGGAAAGAGGGCTTCATCTTTACTTCATATACCATCTGCACTGGGCTTACATGATTCCCTTTGAAATAAATACTTCATTAATTTTTCTGTATTCCTTGTAAGAAATTCATTCAACATTGACAGCAACAATATTATTTATTTTTATATGAATAGATTCTCCTTAATCTTTGCTTAACAGATGTATTGAAGTTTTGGCATTAACAATTCAACCATATTTCCTTTGTAAAAATTGTCCCTTCCTCTTTTACTTCTGATGAACTAAAATTAACAAAGTGGCTTAAATTTTTGCTTTATGTTGCAATGAAGTCCGACAACACATGTCTGAAAAAGAAACTTTCTTTAAACATTACTGGCAAGTTAAGACCATAAATACTCAAGCTATATCATAAATGTATTTCCGAAAGTTGAGCCAATCTCAATACTCTCAATCTTCATGGGCTAAAATATGATACCTTTCTCAGAAGGTGTTGTAATATTCTCTTAATGACTTTTGAAGAGAATTGTTTGAAAAAGGAGATAAATAAACTTTAGTAAACAATATGATTCCAGAGGATATCTGGGGGTGCTGGACAGGGAACATAGGACCTAGTACAGGCTAAGGGCCCACTCTAACATTGAGCTAAACCTCCAGTAAGAAAGATACAGTTCTAAAACAAACAAAAATACAACATAATAATTTCCAAAAAAACTTTTTAAAGAAGAAAATAATACAGAACAAATAAATAATATGACTCATAACTTATTTCAATTTATGGAAGCTCAAAAACCGAGAACAGATTATTTAACTTTTCAACTTTAACTTAGCAGATCAATCTCCACAAGTAATTCGGAAAATGGAAATTATACTTAGACTTTTAAGATTACTGAAAATTCAGGAAGGAATCAGAGTCAAACATTGAATTGCATGTGAAATCAAATCTTTCATTTAAGATTATCAATGTTGCCGGGCCTGGTGGTGCATCCCTGTAAACCCAGCAGCTGGAGAGGCTGAAACAGGAGGATCGTGAGTTCAAAGCCAGCCTCAGCAATGGCAAGGTGCCAAGCAATTCAGTGAGACCCTGTCTCTAAATAAAATACAAAATAGGACTGGGAATGTGGCTCAGTGCCCCTGAGTTCAATCCTCAGTACCAAAAAAAAAAAATTAAAAAGATAAATGTCTGTTTGGGAGGAGTACAACATTGAGGATATCTCTAGACAGCTGAGAACAGAATCTTCTAGGATATAAATTGACATGAAGTTTTAAACTTGTTGAATCTCTTTCCCTGTGGGTTGTCCATGCTTCAAACAATCTTGACTTGTGTTGGTGACGCCATCAGTAAAACCAGTTCTCTAGGGACAACTGGATTAGTTATCAAGCTTATCTTTACTTTTATTCCTCATTGAGCAAAAAGCCCTCCCTCCAAGAGCACAAGATGGAAAGAGATTGGCTTCTCCAGTAAGTGCCACCACTCTGAAGTCTGCCTTGAGAAATCAGTTGAGACCTGTCAGGAGGCGAAGCTATTCTGATGACCCTGAATGCTGGTTCTCTAGGTGGAAAACAGATACCTGCAGTCCTGGTGAAGACAAATTCAAGTCCCTCTGCAAGGGTGCCTTCACAACACAATATTTTGCAATTTTTTTCATTCAGTCCTTTGCGTATACATGTTGGTTTCAGTAACCTTGACAAATAGATCATCAGGGGAAAAATGCTTTGGAAAGCATATTTGCCATTTATGTCACAACCAGAGTTATGTTTCATCCTACATGGCTAGTCATTGATTAGTAGTCTTACACACTGAAATACTTTGAGACACATTCCCTCAGACCCTCTAAATATGATACAAGCACAGCTCTCAGTGTCGAGTGAATAGCCAACACCTCCTGATGCAGAGTAATTGGAACTACAGTAATGGGTCTTCAACTTGACTCTAATGGATTTTGAACGTTACACCTCCCTAGATGGCCTTCTCTTTTGCACAATCTATATCCAACATCCTCCAATTCTCCAGTAGAGTGCTATTATAATACTGCAGAAAAGTAAATGCTAGTGGTTTCCCATGACATGGACTATATCTGCAGCAATCATCTCTTGCATTTTTGCTGACTCCTTGGTAAGAATGCTCTGATTGACTGCATATTACTGACAGCCATATTTACTTATTCAACAAGTAGCCTGAAGCCTATTATAAAATGCCAGTAACTAAACAATAACTATACAGTACACATGCTCTGGAATGGAAAACACATAGCAGAGGCACTCAGCTTAATCATGGCAGAAGGAGCAAAATAAAGAGAGGAAGTCAGATAAAGTACTGATAAGAGTCATTTGATTGGAATCTGAAGGATGACTGGGAAAAAAATGTAATCTAACACAAAGAGGCAGAGGACAGGAAGGAAATTTTTCCTATGCACAGAACATGCATAATATGTTCTGTTACTCTGAATCCCACCAACCAAAACAAGACGGTTTCACTGTCCAGCATTTTTATCACATTATTAATTTCTATTAATGTTAACTGTGGGATTATCAGAAAGAAGAAATTTATTTATTTATTTATTTATTTATTTATTTATTTGGTACTGGAGATTGTACTCAGGGGCACTCGACCACTGAGCCACATCCCCAGCCCTATTTTGTGTTTTATGTAGAGACAGGATCTCACTGAGTTGCTTAGTGCCTTGCCGTTGCTGAGGCTGGCTTTGAACTCGTAATTCTCCTGTCTCAGCCTCCCTAAGTGCTGGGATTACAGGCTTGCGCCACCGCACCCAGCTAGAAGGAATTTATTATTTAGTCCAAATAAGAGGTCATCCTGAAGTATAAAATTTAAATATTCCTGCAAATTGCAATGTTGGAATATGCACACAGGGATGCTTTAGTAGCCTACTGGTTTCATTTATGCAATTAATTTTCTGAACAATTAGTAAGAAAACAATAATAATTTCATCAATTTTGAGTCTTAAGAGAGGTAGTAAAAGACCAGCATGAAGCACAACTGTAGACAAGATATATGGTTAACCCCAACATGCCTTTGTGGGCAACTCCATCATAAGTTTTGTGACAAAACAGCAGCTTTGTCAGATAAATCCAGAGAAGGAGGTTGCATCCATTATCTATTTCTACATAACTAATTAACACAAAACTTGGCAGGTCAACAATTCAGGATTATTATTATATAGGTTTTGTGGATCAGAAATGCAGAAACAGCTTAGACAAGTTGCTCGCACTGGCCACAGAGAAGGTGTCATCCAAAACTAAGTCTCCTCTGTAGCTCAACTGAGGAAGGACCCACATCAAGCTTATGTCATTATTTGCAGGGTTCTGTTTCTTCCTGGTTGCTGGCTGGATGCTGCATTCAGTTCCTTGCTGTGGGGGCCTTTTCAACCTGACAGCTGACTTCAGCAAACATATAACAAAAAAGGCAATAGTGGCTCTGAGCAAGACAAAAGCCACAATCTCTTGTAACCTTATCACAGAAATAACATATTCTACAAGTCAGAAGAAAGCTACTTGAGGGTGGGGGATTACAGGACAGCATTCATCCCAGAAGGCTGGGATAACATGGGGCCATCTGAGAGACACTCTGCCTTACAGGTTGATCCATGGTCCATTTTTACTACATTGCAGTCAGTATTAAATGTCCTAAAAATTTAGCATATTTCCAATTCTCTACCAGGAATACATAAACATGGAATTATAGAATCTTTTCTTCTTGACTTTATTATTTTAAGTAATATTTAGTATAATCATCCACATCACTTATTTCCAATGAATAATTTTAATACAGGTAAATAATCAAATGACCTTACTCCCTCCAAATAGGATACAAATGAACAGTAATGTACAATATTGTCCTGTAGTACACATGAAGCAACTGTAGGAAATGTAAGTAGTAAATATGGGTGTGGCAAAAAATGAATTCTCCTGGCAAGTAGTATTCTTGCACACCTAATATTTTTTAAAATCCATTAGCTACATAACATGTTCATACTATTTCAATAAATAATATTAGATATTAGATATATGTACCTACACTTAAATATTAATCTATTCACCAAGACAAACATTTTATAAAAAGCTGTCTGGTCTGATAACAATGCTCTGAAACTACAAATGAATAGGAATATTTCAGGTAAATTGCTAGAGGCTATATTTGTTTTCTAAGTAATTGCATTTCTCAAGGATTGATGGTAGCCTTATGAAAAACAAGGCACTATGGGCTGACTTTAAGAGAGATTCCTCCTGCAGGCTGCCTAATTCATTGCAGATAGAGCTCAAACATAAAAAAAGAGTAAAAGGTTCCCAGCACCATTCATTCCAGTGTGTTTCCTAAATGCTGATTTATTGCTGATGGGTAAGATTACTACTAACCCAAATGTTTCTTCAACAGGAAATCTAAAGATGACTTTACTAGAAAATACGACTGTGGTCTATTACTTTTGTTCAAATATGATCCTTGTGCAGCTGAAAAAAACTCCCTATTTTATCATCATTTATATATGGACAAGCAAATAATAAGGGAGAAAACTAAAAGATCATGTCATAAGATTTCTCATGAGCAAAACAGGCATTCATGTAATACCTCAAGCAGCAGGCTCATCACACTGATTCGTATGATGGTGTTCCGAACACCCATATTGTTCACAAGCAGTGATCTTCATTAAATAGACATATCCAATGTGAAAGTAACATCAAAAGAAGGAACTGAAATTCACACCAAACACTTCTTTGTAATAGAGGACAGCTCAGGGTCAGTGTGTGCCACTAACCACTGTAGAAGAGAGAATAAATTCAATAAATCCACCAAAATGCAATATGACCACTCACTATGTTTAAAAAGTATTGATTGAATTAGGCAATCAGTAGAGAAAGAGCAGCAGCAATGCATAACCAAATTTGCAAATATTCATCAAACAAGATAGTGTCCCATGATAAAAGACCATGAGCTTTGGTGTCCCAAGTATCAAATACCAACTATCTGACCTTGGGCAAGTTTTCTAAACCTTGAGGTTCAATCTGGGAAATGAAAATAATCGTATCTACCTCTTTGAAAATACTGAAGTAAGAATATTTTTCCTCCTAATTATGTCTATAAGTTTTATTAGTTTCTTTTAATTTTAAGTAAAATATATGAGTCTGAAAAGATTACATTTATAGCTAAAGAATCTGTTATACAAACTACTATTGTCTCTGGGCCCAATGAAAATGGTGTCTATCTTAGGATGACCTTGTAAATTTCTTACAAAGACTGAAGTACTAACAATTTTAAAGAACTTTTTCTTAGGAAGTGGGAGGATCATAAGTTTGAGGCCAGCCTCCACAACTTAGCAAAGCATTAAGCAACTTAGTGAGAATCTGTCTTAAAATAACAAGGGCTGAGGATGTATCTAGGTGGTAAAGCACCTTTGGGTTCAATCCCTTGTACCCCCGCCCCAGAAAAGAGCTTTATCTGTCACCCTTTATCATATATAACACATATTATAGGTATATATTAAAAGAAATAAAATATAATCAATAGATGAGTAAAGTATGCTGTGACTAAGGGGTGACAGGGAAGAAATAAGGAAAGTAAAAAGATAAAGAAAAGCATAAGAGTTAGAATAAAAAGTCAGTGAGAGGTATGGCAGGAAGAATAAGCCCTACAACCCCGCCCCCCCAAAAATGTCCATGTTCTATCTTCAGAACCTATGGGTATGTAATGTTATGTGGCAAAGGGGACTGAAGGTTGCTAATAGCTGGCCTTAAAATGGGGAGACGGTCCTGGGTCATCCAGGCAGTCGACCTAATAACAAGTATCCTTAAAAGTGAAAGACGGAGGTGTAGGTGTATGGTGAGAAAGACATAGCTACCCATGGCTGGTGCTGGAGATGGGAGGGGCCGCCAATCAAGGAACAGAGGTGGTCTCCAGAGGCTGGAAAGGACTCAACCATGGATTCTCTCCAAGAACCTCAAGAGAAGGATGCAGTCTTGCCAACACCTCCATTCTAGTCCGGCAAGACAAGAGTTGGACCTGCATGTAGTGCATTTGTTTTGCTCTAAGCCAGTCAGTCTGCAGACTCTGGGATAGTAGCCATCAGAAAACAATACAGGGGGGATGAGGAGTGACAAGATGGCACACAGCTCTGGAAGAAAAGGAAGAGACCTGAAAGTCTGGTGCCACCAATGCCCGGAGTCAGAAACATGTCCTACCAGGACACTATTCCCTTCTGATGAAAGGAAAGTGTCCACAGCCCCTGGCCAAGTTGGTTTTATGCCCAGATGCTTAAAGAGAAGAGAGAGGCAGTGCAGCATCAAGTAAGGTAAACAGATGTGAAGTCAGAAGATAGGACATTAAGCCCTGAAACACTCAGAAATACTTTCTAAGATATATCAGTTATCTCCAAATTAGAGTCACAGATGGAAACATTTCCTTTTGAATAACACAGAGCCCAACAATGGTGAGAAGAGCAAAAATACACCCACATAAATGATCTGCACTCGACACAGCGTGGCTTCTCTCTAGACAGGGTGAAATTTTTAGCTGATAATTAAGCACCAAATGAACCATTTGAAAATTTCAGTGCCATGAGCAGAAGAAAATTAAATTAAATCAGAATTAACATATTAGGTCTGGGCTGAGTAAAGACAGATTATTGCTTTGTCTGACTTCTGTCTTGTTAAGGAGAAGCTATTCTTCAAAACATCCAACTCTAAAACACAATTGATAGGATGACATTAAGCAAGTAAACGTGATAATTGAATCATTTAAGTTCAAACAATCATGCAACAGAATGTTCTGTTGGTTGTAAGGGTGATGCTTTGGGGAACCACAGGAATGCTTTTGGTATTCAGTTCAACTCAACACTGTACCACTGAGCAGGCACAGTATTAGATACCTGGGCTTTAAAATGGAGTAGGATGCAGTCCTTACCCTTCATGTAATTCAGTCTATAGGCAAGAGCCCCATAGACAAACAGCAAAACTACAAGATGTAATAGGAGAAGAAACAAACTGTCAATGAGCCTAAAATCATAAAGACTCAAGTACAGAGAGAAACCATATGCCCATAGGTGCCTCAATCTGTGAATGTCAAGACTTAAAGGAATCTTTAAAAATCAGCAGATCTCAATATTATTTTCACCATAGACTCCTTCATAAATCTGATGAAAATTATGGACCTTTCAGGGGAAGAAGGGAGATTCAGTGGTAAAGAGAGGGGAATCAATGCCAAGGTCCTCACATGCAGACACATTCAGTTTTAGGAAGCTCACTTGAGCCTCTGATTCAGCACAACTTATATGTATGTACATTAAAAATGTACATTAAAAATCACCTCTAAACATATGAACTAAAAATAGGCATATGGACTAATTCTTTATAGTAGAGTTCACTAAAACTTTTAACAATAATGGTAGAAGAAAATGAAAATATACCCCATTGAGTTTGAGAGCTCTACTTTCAGAAAGAAAGTTGTGTTTTTTTTGGAGGGGTGGTTACCAGGGGTTGAACTCAGGGGCACTCAACCACTGAACCACATCTCCAGCCCTATTTTGTATTTTATTTAGAGACAGGGTCTCACTGAGTTGCTTAGTGCCTCATCATTGCTGAGGCTCTACTTTGAACTCTCAATCCTCCTGCCTCAGCCTCTCTAGCCACTGGGATTACATGCATGTGCCAGTGTGCTTGGCTGGAAATTGTATTCTTGAAGCCTCGATTTTTGGTTTAAAAAAGTCCATATGAATAATATTCCATTGTGTATATGTACCACAGTTTCTTTATCCATTCATCTATTGAAGGACATCTGGGTTGCTTCCACAGTTTTGCAATTGTGAATTGTGCTGCTATAAACATTGAAGTGGCTGCTTTACTGTAGTGTGCTGTTT